>JAOVVB010000002.1:2632601-2651915 GCA_028570985.1 Heterobranchus longifilis
CAGGTCCCCCGTGACCCTGTATACAGGATAAAGCGGTATTGATGATAAGTGAGTGAGTGGGTGTTTTGTTTTTCTTGTTGTGTTTTCTCTTTTTTTCTCATATTTTCTCTTTTAAAATTGTCAGTTTTTTTGTGGATGTTAGGTTTCTTTTTTCACCTGTTCTATTTTTGATTATCTCTTTTTTTACTGTTGTGTTATTTTCTTTCGATGTTGTGCGTTCTCTTTAGATGTTGTGTTTTCTCAGTTGTAAAGAGTGATTATTTACTTTAGTTTCTCTAACCTTCATGTTAGCGTAGACCTGTCTGATTGTCCCCCTCTGTCGTCCTTCATCGACAAAATGCTTCAGCTTTTTTTTGTGTGTGTGTGTGTGTGTGTGTATTTGTTATCTCGTCACACCGACACTTTTATTTCGTCTGCAGTATGAAGCGGTTTTGCAGCATTTGGTTGAATCTGAGCAGACAGTATGCTGTAGCCCTATACACTTCAGATTTCATCCTGCTACATCAATCAGCAGTCAGATCACCAATAAACACCAGAGAGCCGGTTCCATTAGCAGCCATACACACTTGTGCCATAACACCGCCTTTACCATGTTTAACAGGTAATGTAAGTTGTTTAACCCACCCCCCACCTTTTGATGATCTCATGGAGTAATGTAGGAACAGGCCATACCTGGCCATGTAATTACTTGTCAGCCATTTGTTACATTATTTGCAAAAATGGCTGTGTGTATGAAAATGGCTGTAATTCCTAAATGGTTAATGCCACACTTTTTGTCAAACCCCTTTGAATTAAAGCTGAATGTCTTGTTTCATTTCACTTCAATAGGGTGGTGTACAGAGACCAAATGCCAAAGAACATGTCTTTGTTCCAATATGTATGGACTATATGTATGTATCATGGGACAATATATACCGCTCAAAAGTTTGTGATTGCTTTCTAACTCCATGTTCGTTCCTGATTTTTATTTCTTTCTACACTGTAAAGCAAAGCTGAAGGCGTCCAAAATACGAAATAATCTCCTTTGAACAGTTAATAGTGAGATGTATCTACTACTCATGATCTGTAAAGCCTCATAACGGCTCTAATCTGAGGTTCTGTTTGTTAATTGGTGATTTCTGAGGCTGGTAACTTATAGATAGAACTCTTTAGTCTGTCCAGGCCTCGGCTGATGCTGACAGCTGTTCCCTGAGGACTCGTAACTGCAGTCGCTCAAAAGTTCAGGACTGGAGTTTCCTACAGTCTATCTGAGCCTCCAATAACTGGACTCCATATTAACTTAAACGCATCTCCTGTTATACTGAACTTCCAGCCTCCTAACACACAGTATGACTACAGATCGATCCCTGCTGTCCGTTATCACCCAGATGAGGATGGGTTCCCTGTTGAGTCCGGTTCCTCTCAAGGTTTCTTCCTACTGCCATCTCAGGGAGTTTTTCCTTACCACTGTCGCCCTCGGCTTGTTCATCAGGGACAATCTGATCATTTTGATTCGTACACATTAACATTTCATGCAAAGTTCCATGATTTTGATTGTGTAAAGCAGTTTTGCGACAATGACAATTGTTAAAAGCGCTAAACAAATAAAGGTGTATTGAATTAAATTAAATGAACGTCTCCTCTGCAGCAGAGGTAACGTTTTGATCTGGCTTTCCTGGGAAGGTCTTCATGAGAGACAGTTTCATCATGGGACTTGATGGGTTTTGAAAATGCACTTGATAATACTGTTCTTGCAACTACAAGACTACAGTATTCCAGAAAGGCTGACCTCCGTGTCTTGACTGACTTTTGTTGTTGTTGTTACATAATTAACTAATTCCATATGTGTTATTTCATTTTGAAATCCCCTGTATTATTGTAGAATGTAGAAAATAAACCACTAAACAAAGAACTTCGTAAGTCATCCCAAACTTTTGAGTGGAAGTGTACATAAAAAGCTTGTGTTCAAAGGAAGAAAGGTACTTTTGCTTGTTCTTGTACTGATAAAATTGTGGGAACATCTTTAGTACCTTGAAGTTGTGTGAGTTGTAACCTCTCTCTTACTCCCTCATCGTCTTTACTCTCTCTTACTAACTCATTGTCTATACCGCTTTATCCTGTATACAGGGTCGCGGGAAGCCTGGAGCCTATCTTAGGAGATAGACATTAGGTCATGAGGTGGGGTACACCCTGGATGGGTTACCAATCAATCACAGGGCACACACACTCTCACGCTTATTTACACACTACAGGAACGCCCATATGCATGTCTTTGGACTGCTGGAGAAAACTGGAGTACCTGGAGGAAACCCACCAAGCACAGGGAGAACATGCAAACTTCACGCACACAGACTCCGAGGCGGGAATCGAACCCGGAACCTGAAGGTGCGAGTCAACAGCGCTGACCACTTAGCCACCGTGTCGCCTGTGTTGTAACCTTTTAAGAAGAAAATAAAAAGTTTAAGAGGTAGAGATAAATCAGCGCTCTTTGAGGTTAAAATATGTCAGGTCAAAGATAAGGAAAAGTACCTTTGGAAACCTATATTTCAGAGGGTGAGTTATAGATAAATAATGCAATAAATGAAGGCACACACACACACACACACACACTTTCTTTCGGATACCGAGTACACCTTTAAATGGAGAGTTTGGCAACGAGAGGAGAGGCGGAGCCGCGCGCAACACGAGTGTGTGTGTGTGTGTGTGTGTGTGTGTGCGCGCGTCGTGCGTCGCGCGTGCGTGAGTGCGTGCGTGCGTGCGTGTGTGTGCGCGCGCGCGCGTGTGTGTGTGTGGAAATCTCGGGATCGCCCATCAGTCAGTGGCACCGGAGCTTCACACGGGTCCAAAACCCCCCGCTCACATCACCGCCGCGTCTCCTCTTTCTGACGAAGTGAAACCCGAACAAACAAGAAAGAGAAAGAAGGATAGACAGAAGAAAGCGCTCGTTCAGGAATCTCATGCGGATTATTATGCTTTGACATCTTTCCGGTGGAATCTGAGGTCAGTCGTTTGTCCTTTTCATCCTTTCTTTCTGTTTTTATTGTAGTAGTAGTAGTATTAGTAGTAGTGTACAGTCACACACTCTCTCTCTCTCACACACACATACACGTACACTCGGGAGCGCGCACACGCGTGGAGAAGCTTGAAGTTTTCAGCACTTAATTGCGGACAGCTCCTTCACTCCTTCGGTGGCGCGCAAACGAAATGCGCGACGCGCGGCAACGACTTGGAAGCCCACGAGTCCCCGAGCGCGCGCGTGTGTTACGAGTTGATGTTTTTTTTTTTTATTTTATTTTTCAATCCCCCTGGAATAAATGTTAGATTTGACTTGACTTGATTGCATGTGATCCGATCTCAAAGTGGAGTCTCTCTCTCTCTCTCTCTCTCATCCACACTCACACCTCCGACTCATGAGGCACAAACAACATGCACCTTGATATTCATTATACGGTGTATATTTTTTTCTGCTATATTTAAAATATGAATAATTTTTTTTTTTTTTTAAAACAATGTGCCATACGGCTATCATATTCATGTGCAAGATTATTTTTTTATTAGAACATTAGAACAGCCGGTTAAAATAAAATAAAAATACATTTTGTGTAAACAATGGCCTGCAATAATAAATATAAACCCATGGCCCAGATATTATTATTAATTAAAGAAAAATAAAAAGAACAAAACCAAAACCAGGGCCTTCTCTGGTCTCCTTAGTAATCTAAAGTAAAATATAAAACACACCTTTCTTCCAAAAGCATTAATGTCAGTAATGTATCAGAGTTTGTTTAACGAATTTATTTCTTAAATATGTATCTGTTCATTAAATGTATTTATTGTAATGTTTCAAGTAGTTCCTAAATAGCCTAATGAAGATCTAAATCAGATTTCAGTCTGGACACACGCCATACAGGAGGAGGTTCATGTAGACACACACACACACACACACACACACATTCCACACTGAACCCCTTTCTGGTTTAACACTCATCTCATACATTTTTTCGTTTGGATCTAATTTACGCGTATCTGATATGAATGTGTTATTCCTAAGTGCTTACACATTTGAGTCTGACCTCAGTGAATTTTTTTTAATCTAAATTTTGTAATCTGACAGAAATAAATGAAAATGTTTCGATTTTGAATTAGTAATAGCTGTAGAAATGAATGGATGGAAATACATCCCTGAAAATAAAATTCATTAACGCACACTTTTCAAACATGCACCACGTTAATGTCATACGAGATCCGAATTATAGATGAAATGCGAAAATCTTTTAAAATAAATAAAACCCTGTCGCAAAAATGCGGTGTTTTTTTTGTGTTGCTTTTTTAAAATTCGTTCCGTACTGCAAAATCAGATGTGTAAAAATGTCTACAAACAAATTCTTCTTCTTATTATTATTTTGGTTTAAATCTTGCATTTGAGCTGCAAATAATCAGGCATCGACCAGAAGGGGATTTGATCTTTTTTCCTTTTTTTCTCTCCTTCACCTCCAAACCCTGCGGAGAAACCAGGCCTATTAAGCTGTAATCTCCTCAGCACAGACCGAGCAGGATCTGGATAAATGTGCTGATTGGATCGGGTGTCATCAGTCTATAAAAAGAGAATAATACTTGTAATATTCAGAAATAATAAATAATAACGACGAGGATGATTCTATGAAAAACAATTTCTTTGGTTTTAAATGCCGCAGTTTGGTTTTCGTTTGCTTTTTTTGTTCACATCATAGGCGCAGCGTGTTTTATTTCAATTATAATCGTTACAAGATAAAAAGAAAAACGAACCTGTGTTTTGATAGAGTTCGATATTGTTTCATTCTTTCATAATAGTGTTATAATAAAATTAAAAAAATCCGTAATGAATTCAAACGCGACTTTGGTTTTACGCAGTGACCTCTAAAAGAAAAAAAATCTCCTTTTCATTTATATTCTTCTTCTTCTTCTTCTTCTTCTTCTTTTTTTACCAAATGCAATCGGGGTGTGACGTTTTCCTGCTTAGGAACCTTTTTGCATTCAAATGTATTTTATCAGTTTTTCTTTCTTTTTTTTTATTTACATTTTTCTGCGCAGAGAATCCGACACGCTTGAGATACGCATGATCTGTCGCATCGTTAATCTTTTTTAAATCTCAAAATGGAATTAATACTCTGTGTTTAAAATCCGACTTTGGACTCAAACGACGTGGATGCGTTAAATTTTTTTCTGTGTATTAAAAAAAGCTTGGAAATTACCCCCCCCCCCGCCCCTTCCCCCATCTGATTGGTGCATTTGTACATATTTTCATGCAGACAGTAAAGGTTGGCCCGCGTTGTGTTTTTCCTCCTGATTTAAAATCTCTTTAAAATGAAACAAGTTAGAATTATTTTTTTTCTACAGTACAGCATAATTTCTCAAGATTAAAGATTAGAATCTAGAAATGCATTTATTTATATTTAAAAAATATCTTGAGGAAGTGTATTTCTGATAAAAGCAATTCGATCATTAAAGCATTAATTAAAGGAATTAATGTTTCTGATGGCACTCTGTCACATAGAAAGGGCGAGAGAAAAGGAAAATGTTGTGTAATGTCTGTAGAAAAAAAAAAAGAAAACGCCACGACTGCAGTGTGACGTGATGTTTTTGTCATTTTTGGCTACACACACCCTAGACCATTGGCACCTTTTACCACAGTGGTGCAAGCATGCCATGAGGTGACCGTGTTAATCCTGCGTTAATAATTTCGAGCTGATGGGTCTGATGGTGTGTGTCTTTTTTCTTTTTTTTTTTTGGAAAGTGGGGCGGTGGTGCATTTGGAGGGTGATGTAATGCAGGAGGTGATTGGCGCAGAGGGCTGCAGTGGGCTCGGTGGCAGCGTTGTTGGCGGTGTCTCAATCTCTGCACCTTTTTTTTTTTTTTTTTGTCTGGGAAACCCTCATTGGGTGCAGGTAGGCGTCCTAGAACTTCCTCGGACTGTCGATTGGAAACACGGGAACGAGGGAGAAATGTGCTGTGGACATGTTCGCTGAGGTCATTCTTCCTGACCATGTGTCCTGGCTCGTTCTAATTTTGGCGTGAGATTTGTCGTGCGCGTGTGTGATGAACAGGCAGATCTGCTGCCGTTAATGTAACTCGGGCTGCTCATGATTGTTCATCCTCCCCTTTCAATCTCCTGCTTGAAGTGGATCTAAATGCATGACCTTTTTTTTCTTTTTGTGTGTGTGTGTGCGTGTGGTGTGTGGCGTAGTCACTGGGGCGCGACATTCACATATCAATGAGGACAATGATGTGTGCAATTTAGCCTTTTCACCTCCCTTCTCCTCCTTCTCCTCCTCTTCTCCGCAGACCACAGGCCCTTGTCTGTCTGAAAAAAAAAACAAGAACACACACACACACACTCACACACACACACAAACGAGTACATTTTGAGGTGTATGCCCGAGCCAACATGGAGTATCTGTTATTAGCAGCCAGGCTCACTCGCTGGCTCACTCTCCTTGGCCTGCTCACAAGGCAGCTGTGTGTTTGTACGCATTGTGTTTCTGCTTCAGCACAATTGTGTGGCTCTACAAAAACTATTGTCCAGCTGTACCTGCTACCTGCGCTCCTGGCAGCCGCGCAGGAAATATTAGACGCCTATTAGGTTACACCTCACATGCTGCTATGTAATCCGAGCCTATTCATCTTTGTGGACTCATGTTAAAAGAAAGCAGGTGCTGCTTTTAGACGCTCCGAGAGTCCTCCACAATGCCGGTTCCATTTGAAGCCTGATCACTGAACGAGAAAAAATGGTTCGATAAATG
The DNA here is from genome assembly GCA_028570985.1 of Heterobranchus longifilis. Classification (NCBI taxonomy): domain Eukaryota; kingdom Metazoa; phylum Chordata; class Actinopteri; order Siluriformes; family Clariidae; genus Heterobranchus; species Heterobranchus longifilis. Next base: position 2,639,360 of record JAOVVB010000002.1, read on the forward strand.
TTATCGATCATTGTTCATAAATATTGTGTTTTTTAGTGTAGTAAGGGTGATGATTCAGGTGCCTACTCAAGCCAGGAATCATTAGTATCATTTTGCAGTATGATTGGATTTAAGTAATTTAACTTCTAGTAAAATACACAAGATATTTAAAAATGCAATAACTCACTTATTATTATTAGTGTTTTTCTAGATTTTATTAAACATATGATATTTATTTAAAATATATTGTGGATTTTGTATTAAAAATAATTACACACAGAAACATTTTTTAAGGAGCAGCCCCTTCTGTATATTATAGTTTATCTATACCTTTTGATCTACCTGTAGCTATACTATATATATATATGATGACAATAATTGTTTATGATTATTTGCATTTTTATAGTTTCTATTCAGATTTTACATATACTGTATAGATAATTCTCAGGAAAAAAATTACACATTTGCCACGGCCTGTTCCTATAAAATGAAATATAACCACATATATCATAACACATATCATGTGTTTTTTTTTTTAACTTATTACTAATTACTTAGTTGTACTATTTAGACATCATAAATTATGTTTATGTTAAAAAGGCATTAAAAAAACTATATGTGCGTTAGATATAAGGTTATTTCTTATTTTTAGGCTGGGAGTATTATAATCGTTGATTTTGTTGGTGTGTTCTTCATCCTGGAAATACCAATCCATTCTTTTTCTCCAAATCTGCAGATAATTCAGATTGAGTATTAATTCTATACTGCTGAACTTTGGCAAGTGTGTAATTGAGGTAATTTACCCACCAGATGACCGATAGCGCAGGACGTCTTATGAAATGGAAATTAATCGAATGACAATCTGTTCCCTGAATAAGTTTAAACGATTTAATGCCATAAAGGCCCCTGATTACTCAAGAACAAGTCAGAGCATGTTAGCTTTAAAATCCTAATTATTCAAAGTTTTTTTTGATAATTGTTTCTTAAGTAGGTTTTGTAACGTAATGCTTTTTGTTTCGACAGCTGAAACCGCGGGAATACGAGCGCTACGTTGGAGTATACGCCACCTACAAGTCAACATGAACATGGTTTCCTCTAAGGTTAAAAAGCGACCATAGTGGGACTGGAGTTTTTCATTCTGATGTGAATTTTTTTCAAGGAAAACCCCGCCCTCTAATTTTTGTTTTTCTCAAATCTGTGCCGTCGTTTGTGACAAATTTAAAACTGTCTTCTGACAGAAATCAGACTGTTCAATAAAACTGGCCTTATGACTGTTACTCAAGACTGTTCTCCCTCTCTATTGTCCTCCATTCACTTTTTAAGGATTTAAACTTCTCTACACTTTGACGTCAATATCCCATGTAAAAAAAATACAAAAAGAAATCGTTTTTCGCATACATTGGGATGTACTTTGGATATACGGACCTTTGAACCAAAGCTATTTTTTCAATGCTTTCCTATTGCACAGGATTATAAATCCCCCTCCCTTAAAACATCCAGCACTTTCACGATGACTCTGCTCAGATACCCGGTCCAGCTGCAGCTGCTTCTCAGTACTGTGCTCGGCTCTTGTTTGGGTTTGGAGTTCCTCGGAGCACGAGGACAGTGGGCCCGTTTTCTCCGCTGGGACGCCAGCACCAGAAGTGACCTCAGCTTCCGGGTCAAAACGGACGCGTCCACAGCGCTGGTCTTGTACTTTGATGACGGCGGTTACTGCGACTTCCTCCAGCTGATGGTGGTTGAGGGCAAGCTGCAGCTGCGGTTCAGCATCGACTGCGCCGAGACCACACTGGTTTCGGGTAAACGGGTCAACGACAGCAGCTGGCACTCGGTCACCGTGAGCAGGGCCAACCTGAGGACGGTGCTCGGCGTGGACGGAGACAGCAAGGCCGACGAGGTGCGACCACAGAGGCAGTACATGAAGATCGTTAGTGACCTCTTCCTGGGCGGAGTCCCCCAGGACATTCGCAGCTCGGCCCTGACCTTACCCACCGCCAAGGACCTGCCGCCTTTTAAAGGAGTTATCAGGGACCTGAAATACGGCAACAAGGAGCCTACGCTGCTTAGCAGCCAGAGGGTCCGGATGGACACGGAGGGTGTCTGCACCGAGAACCCGTGTGAGAACGGAGGGATTTGCGCTCTTGTGGACGGGGAACCTCAATGCGATTGCTCCAAGACGGAGTACAGCGGGAGGTTCTGCAGCGAAGGTAAAGCGACGTAGATCTTAAAAATGTGTATGCTCAACGTTTGATGCTAATGCAATATTGTTTTTATGCAGTACCCATGTGTCGATTTTTAAGCTACACCAGTGGTCCTTAAACTCCAGTCACATGATTTCTCAAGGTGTACTTCTCTGCCTTCACGTTTTCATCTAACACCACACCTGCAAGAAGTAGCTTTATTTCTAAGTGTGTAATGTGGATTTCATTGCTAGTTTTTAAAAAAAATTATTATCCCTATTAACCATCACGTCTCAGGTTGATTTCCAGAAAAGCATCCTCCTGAGAATCCTAATCCTAACCCTACGCTCCTAAGATGTCAGCTCTCTTTCTGAGATTTTAGAGTATGTGTGAGAATTTCAGATTTTATTCATTCACAGCCATCTCTCTCTCTCTCTCTCTCTCTCTCTCTCTCTCTCTCTCTTCCCATCATGTAATGTACAACAAATTAATAATGCATTCTTGCAGAGCTGACGAGCTTACATTTCCTACAGGATTTTAGGCACTAAGAACCTTGTTTAAATCTGTTTCTGAAGACATTTTTTTTTTTTGTTCAACGTTGTGGTATGTTTGTGTATGAGCATTCCTGCTGTAGCCATTTTAGATTCTCTGGGGATTTCAAGGTGGCTGGTGGCCATTTCACAGCTTTATGCTCTGATGTTGCTGGTTCAATACGACAATGTGACCTTTCTCTTCTTTTTGTTTTTCCTTTTTCCTTTTCTTTTGTTCAAGCAGATCATTTTTACAAAGGTCACAGTGATATTGTACTTGAATTCATGATTGACGTTTTCTGGTGGAGGAAATAACCACTGGATGTTTCGAAGTGCTTTGATTTAATCACAGTTGTTTTGATGTACATTTATTCAGTGTGTAATATTGACAAGGATCGAATAATGATTTTTAAGTTTTCCTTGAAGCACCTTTAGATCCTGGTGCATGATCCCACCAATGCAAGGTACCTAAAATGTTGATTGACTGATTAACTTTTATTTCTGAATTATTCTTGTGTTGTGCCGAATTGCTATTATGCATAGTTAGATCTCTCTTTTGATCACTACAATGCTTTTAAATTTGAGCTTTTTTGATTTAAATATGAAATCATGTCTGTTTTTAAAAACACTGATTGAAATGAATGAATTCCACAAACCAATGGTTAAAACAACATAAAAGCAAGGATGTTTCTGACTCTTAGACCTGAGGCTTTTTCCTTAAAGACTGAAGCGTTTCAGTTGGGCGGGTGATGAATGGGGAGTGTGCCGTGCCATGTTGGTTAGTTCTCCTCACTGCAGACACAAACCTCTCCAGCGCTGCCTGGAACACAAAATGGCTGAATCCCGATTATGCTTCGTTTAAACGATTTCGGTCGACACGGGAGCTTTGTGTCCAATGTCGCAATCGTGCACCGCATGTGGGAGTCTGCATGGGGTTTTTGGATAAGAGAGAGCGTCTTTTGTCGCGGTTGTGTCGCTATCTATGTAGAGCAGCGCTCGGGCAGAGATTATATCCACTACGGCGCTGGCAGACGAGTCGCTCGCATGGGCGCTAGGCTCAAATTTATAGTCGAGGCTGGGTAGGGGAGAGAGGCGGGAGTAGAATTTTAGCCTTGATTTATTGTTGTTGTTCCTCTCCATCTTGTTTGGTTGGCAGGATTCTGCAGTCTACTGATATCAGCCTGCGCTAGTAAAAGCAGCTCTGATTTCTCTGAAGCCTGAGAAAGAGTGCAGGCCATCGTAAAAGAATAAATAACCTAATTTATTGGACCGAAAGCAATTTATATGGTGAGCTGGGGATGCTTTTAAAAACTCTGCCCTCTGGCCGGAGGATCATATCTCATCACATCTCGTTTGGTTTTTGCTTATCCAAATATGAACAGGGTTAAATATGTACATAAAAAAGTCATTTGATGTTTGGAAATTCTCGAACACTTTGCATTAATCCTGCACCATTAATGCATCATAAATGCACTTAGAACAATAGTGTAGGACTATAATATTTGACAATTCCAGGTATAAACTCTTTATAAATACTATATATACTACCTAAGTGCAGTGCTGATTGCTGATACACAGCAGTCAGAAATACAGAGAATAGTAATCATTAAGCATCATAATCACTTCTATATCAGTTACACAGCTGATAAAAAAACACCCAGTGCTTTATACTGCCAGGTATAGACGAGTATGAGTGCTCATAAAAACATTCATAAACAATCTTTTCTTTGCCCAAAAGGACTTCATAATAGATCATAAATAAGATTTTTTTTATTATAGCGTGCATAATGGTTTATAATGTTTGTCATAATCCTGTATAAGAGCTCACAGTTATATCGGATAAGATGTCACAATATGGTACAAACTCTTTAAAACTTCATAATGTTAGGCTCCATAACACATTAAGTCATTTATTCATAAGGAAATTGTGAACAGTCATGTTATTATGTGTTATAACAGGCTCGGCGTTATACTCGCAGAGACTTATGTTATAATGTGCTAAATTGTTATGATCACATTTATTGATGTGTTATTTAAAACGTTACATTTATAATGTTCATAATGGCCTATTATATAGCAAAGATAATAAATTATGATAAAAGCTGTAGTCAAAACCAGGACTTGGCATTAGTGAACGTCGTAAGATAGGACTTTTTGTCTTATAGTCCTACTTATAACACCTACTGTAACATGATCCAGTATAAATGCTCATTAGTACTTATATAGTGCATTCTAAAACCTTCTCTATATGACTGCATGTATTAGCCCTTCATTATATATACTGTAAACTATAATGGAGATTCTGGTATAGTGCTTTTATTACTTTTTATAATGCCCAGCTTTTGTTATAAAGCATATTCTTATGAACAAATACAATTATATACACAGATCAGACATAACTTGAACACCACATAACACATGTTCATGACACATGAACATTGATTATTAATTATATATCAGCACACTGGTGACTAGATCACGTGCACCCAAGACTTACCCATGGAGGGACCAAAGACTAGCTGGTCTGGTCCGATCCCACAGAAAAGTCAATGCAGCACAAATCACCCAAAAACTCAATGCTGGCCACCACAGAAAGGCAGCAGAACACCTAGTGCACCACAGTTTGCTGCAAATGCAGCCCAGACCTGCCAACCTGGTCTCCAAACTCCACAGACCCTAATTATAGGGTAACCCCTAGATCAAGCATCAATTTGATGAGATGCACCGGACAAACAAGTCCAATCCACAGAGACCCCACCCCGCAGCTCACGGTGCACAAAGGAACCCTGGGAAAGTCCTGGTTCTAGACACCACAGCAGCAGATCCCTCAGAGGCCCCACAGAGTTACGTCCTGAGGTGGAACAGGGGGAATGTACACGATATTGGGCATAATGTTTTACGTTGTAATATTATGGCTAATCAGTGGAATATCACATTACAATCTCATGTACTCATGCTTTGCAGTGTTAGTTATTAATAACGTGTATATACAAACTCATTTTCATAAAAGCATTGAATGCACCAATGTTACAAATAATTGTAACACATGCTCTGAAACTCTGAACACTTGTGCAACATGTTTGCAGTGTTCTTATGAACAGAATTTATGATATTTTATGAAAACAGACATTATATAGTCATGCATTCTTGATTTGTAGAGTGCTATGTAGGTTGCTATAGCTACCAATGAGCATTTATGTAGGATTAAGTCGGCCATGAAGCACAAGCATCATCGAGTTCATCATGTTGGGTTACATGATTACACCAGTTTAACATATTGTACATGTGATATGTTATAATGCACAGTACCCAAGCTATTTTTTCTTATGTAACTTTAATGCATTAAAATCATATATTTTGTAGATTATTAGTCTAATAATAATAATTATTAATATTACACCTATTGTTGCATATTTGTAGCCTTGTTTATGATTCAGTTTAAAACAAAGAATGTGTTATAAATAGTGCAGTATAACAAAGTAATATCTTTTTATAATAATGCATACTATTGCTATAAAGTGTAATAATAATTATAATTATATACTGTACGTTCTCTTATAAAGGCATTATTACATGGTGCAGTGTTACACATAAATATGGATTTCATAAAAATTTCTTATAATTGTGCAACTTGACAGTCTAATGTCATACAGTGCAGATACAGTATATTTTGTTGATTGTTATGTATGTAGCTGTAAATGTTTGTGAGCGGTTATACAGAATTATACAGAAGTGGTACTGTATCACGTGCTATGTATTTTAAACACAGTAATGCGCTCACACTGCGTTGTGCATACAGAATTCATGAAAAGTATTTCTCTAAAATTAAATGTGAACACGTTGATAAAACGCATTCGTACACAGTTATAATTGTTTATAAGAATGTCTTAAACTTTATCATTAACATTATTATCTTTATAGACTGATTGCTAACATGATGCATTGTAAATAGTGTTCATAGCATGTTACATCACCAAGCACCACTGAAATACCTATAATGATACATATAATAAATTATAACGCATTATGACCTGCTATGAGTGCATTCATAAGTCATTATACATATGGCCTTTATAAAACACAGCTTCCGAGTGAGTCTTTATACATTATGAGGAAAACTCTTTTGATTCAGGTCCATATGGCAACACTTGGTCAGCAGTGTAGAAATCAGCCCGCGACGTGTGTGTTATAGAGAATAGATTTGGTTCCAAACACAGAAACAGCAACAGGAACCTGACACTTCCCTCGACGGGCAGATGGCAAAAAATGGCCTCGGAACTATTTGCAGTTGCTGTAGCGTATGTTCCTCGCGCGGTGGCAAATGTGACAGCCGCACCGCTACATTACATGCAAATGTGTGTAGTCTTTCGCAGCCTTGAAAATAACAAACGAATTTCGGCTGCCAAACAAACGCTCAGTCTGTTCTTTCTTCCCATGTGGACGGCGCTTGAATTTAATTTGCTCGGACTTCGGATTTAATCCTGCCGAAGATCAAATTATTAGCCGTTGGAGAGGATGAGACGACTCGCAGTTTCGGGTTACAAGTTGATGTCGGATCCTGAGGTTTTGACAGAAGAAACTGCTGGGATCCTTATCGATTTTGGGGGAAAGAAAAAAAAATTCTAGTCTTATAGAGAAACTGGGTCAGGGGAGAAATGCGAGAACAGCTTGGGAAGAAGGAAGGAGAAGAAGCCAGGCTAGACGTTGTCAGACGCGAGAAAATCAGGCTGAGACAGTGCATCGGACTGAACTTTAGTGACATATACTGTAATATCCGAAAATTAGCTTGGAGAGAGCAGACAGATGTACCGTTCTGTGCAATGACACAATCTGCAAATAAGATACCATGAAAAAAGCGTCTGAATTAATTGTGATTTATGATATAGCTCTGATTAGCATTAATTAAAATGCACTAAAAGAAAAGCTTTTATGATGTACAGGGGAGGGAATAACCGAACCCGGCCACAGTGCTATCTACTGTACTACGCCACTATGCCACCTGATTTAAAACTATTCAAATATGACTTAGTACCTCCAGCACTTGATGTGTGCTTAGCAGAAGTTTTATATATTCGCTATATTAAATGTTATAACCGCACAATACGTAATGCCAGGTTACATAGTACGTTATTACATCCGTTCATAAGAACACTTTATGCTCTTTTTACAATGTAACGTTCACATCTTATGAACATTATGTTAAGCATCGTTATAAATGCCATATGACATATAAAATGCTATCTGTAGATGCATAAAACTACAGAATATTCTTGCACATGTCCATAATTCCAGATTATGTAACATCTTCTTAGAGCATGTATCTTCATACACATATATGATGATACATATACATACTGTATGTGATGAATTATGATGAAATATTTACATGCCAGGCAGAGATTTATCACTTATTTTTTGCGCCTAGTATTATGTCAGGCGTTATCATTTAATAAATTTGTCAAAGCTCTATTAAACATTCCCACATGTGATAATAATGTTGGGTTACATAACACATAACTCACATAATGTTTATAATAAAATGAAATGTTCTAATGTTATAACAAAGGGTTATAGTGTCCTAATTCATCCTAGGTTTTTTCCTTTTGTTTTTGGCACGTGCTGATGAACAGATATTATAATGTCTTATGTACCCAGATACTGTGAAGTCATATATTTATGTGGCTTAAAACAGCTTATGAGCATTCATACAATGAAACATAGATAATATGTATGCTGTGTGATAAAATGTATAATATTTTAGGAACCCAGTCTATACACATCCATAATGTGAAGTTGCATAACACATCATTGCATCTGCGTATAGGAACATTGCATAATGTTATAATCAGTTATCATAAGTAATAGTACATACAGTGCTGTTATATAACCTGATTTTTTAGGCATTCAAATATATTATGCATGCTATATGAACATATGTCAGGTTACATAACATAATTACATATTTTTATAATAATAGCATTACAGATACAAATGTTATAACGTATTTTAACAAAGGTTGTAATCTTCTATTACACTACATTGCTGTTTAAAACGCCCTTATGAGCAGATATAACCTGACATAATATACTACAGTTTTGTTCGTTTGTTGCGTGGTTCTGCACAACGTATTTAACTTCGTACTAGGTAAAGTGTTATGTAACCTGGCAACCATGACATGAAGTTTTAGTCTTAATCTGGAGAGTGTTAAATGTAACAGAAAGTACTTATGAACACTTATACAGGATTATGTAAGCATTATGTAAGCATTATTATAAAAACAGAAAAAGATAACATAGTACCAAGAACAGAGTAATCTTATAATGCATAACATGATGCACTGTAAGTAGTGTTCATAGCATGTTACATCACCAAGCACCACTGAAATACCTTATTATAAATAGTTATAATGATACATATAATAAATTATAAAGCATTATGACCAGCTATGAGTGCATTCATAAGTCATTATACATAAGGCCTTTATAAAACACAGCTTCCGAGCGAGTCTTTATACATTATGAGGAAAACTCTTTTGATTCAGGTCCATATGGCAACACTTGGTCAGCAGTGTAGAAATCAGCCCGCGACGTGTGTGTTATAGAGAATAGATTTGGTTCCAAACACAGAAACAGCAACAGGAACCTGACACTTCCCTCGATGGGCAGATGGCTAAAATGGCCTCGGAACTATTTTCAGTTGCTTATGCATAGTGCCAAGAATAGTAATATTATAATGCATTATAACAAAGACTGTGTAGTTATAACTTGCAGTCAAAACATGTAACATATGCGTACAGTATGTAATTATAGCAACTTATGACTACATCATGTTCTATAATAAATAAAAGAAAATTGATAATTATATTATTAGATAATTAATATATATATTATTATATGTATTGCAAACTATTAAATAAAACATACATTTTAATCAATTCTTTACAGTTTCTTATTTTTGGCATTTATTATGTGTTTAGTGGAAGTAGAAGTAGCATTAGCATCATTAACATCTTTTAGTTCTTAAACTCTAATTTAGTAATAGAGGTGCAATAACTAAAAAACAACCAGCAACCCATATGCGGTACATGTCATTAATGATCGGTTTATTACCATGTCGAGATCCCAGTTTCTCCCTTCGATTCCCCTAGAGTTTGGGACAGATCCAGAGAACCCGGTTTAGCGTAACAGGCTCAGGAACGAGAAGTTGTGTCTGCAGTAAAGGAGAACTCGTACAGGCTTGAAAACGTGTGGACTTACGTTCCACGTAAGCATCAGCGTCTCATAAATCCATGGCCCTCTCTACAGGGAGCAGGTTCTGTCCTAATGCCTGTTTGGATTTATGGCTCAGACGAGGATGTGGGTTACAGGAAAGCGTGTTAACCCAAGAAAGCACATAGATCTTTCTGGTGTAATGGGTCAAAATAAAAATGTTTGTGAACATGCACAGCGCTCTTATGGAGCCTCGTGCATGCTGGCAGGTGTGCCATGGTTTGCATGATGGATTTCATGCAACGGCAACAAGAGTGGACTTTAATGTGGGACATCTTTCTCTCTTCTTGTTTTTTGTTTTTCTTCTTTTTTTTTTTGTCCCCTCTGCTGATTCTCTGATGCCCCGACCACAGAGGCCAACACCATCCCAGGTGAGTTTACAAAGACAACTACAAGACATGCTAAGTGTGTGTGTGTTTGAGGCTAATAAGGCCAGTTCTCTGAACATACTGTATTCTTAGAAGTTAGAACATCTCCATAAGGTATTATATATTGTTACAGTTATCTATTCTATCTATTATTAAAATAGTGTTCATAACACCGTTACAAGAAAAAAAAACCTTATAAACTATTAACTAACCCTTTTAGCCAAATTCCTTTGGTATTGATGTGTTATAAACACAGCTTATAATATATTAATAATATGCAATGCCTGTTATAACTATATAAGTAGTGACTTAATAATGATTGTATTATAACAGCAATTAATGGATTTATCCAGTGGGTCATATGACATTTGTCCTTTGATCATAATACATAGGACTTAATGCATACGTTATATAATATTTATAAGGTGTTACACATACAATGATAATTATTATAATTATAATATACAAAATTATAATTCAAAGAGATTTTATGAAAATTTATTATTTATGAAAATGAAGGCAATGTATATTATACATTGGGGATTGTTAGGCCAATGCTGTATAAGTAGTGCATATGTGGTGTGTAGTGTATATAATGCATTAACACAACTAAGTAAATAATAAAGAGTCAGCCAAAAACAAATTATACACACTTCAGGAAAAGAAAAATTTGTACAAATATTTTAATACAAAATGTATTGCTGTACGTTATACAGTATACTGATATATATGAAAATATTATGATACTAATAATATAATAATAAAATAATAATAATTATTAAAATAATATATGTTGTTAATAACATTACCATTATGATATAATGTATATTATATTAATATGATATACATCTTACTTTTTTTTATTTTCCTGAAGTGTGTATAAAATTCTTTGGCTGACTCTGTATAAAAGATTAACATTTCTTACAATTGTCAATTACTCTGTAGTTATTAGAGATAAAATGTGGAATAATAAACTCTTAATCGACTTAATGCAGTATTTAACAGACATACGGCTATAAACATTATTATCTCTTTAAACTAAAACTGAGTTACTTTAGTGTTAGTGTATAAAAGTGTTACAGACACGGCTAACATTTTTCATAATGCAAAGAAACAATGGATATAAAGTGTAAGAGTGTTTTTATTCAATTTTGTATAGTGCCTTATGAATGCTTATAACATGTTATGAAAATGTTCATAGTTCATTATTTGTTATTAAATACCATTTTGGTTGAAGGTGGATCAGTGCATGATAAGTCTTTTTTTTATTTTATTTTTTTTACTAGATATTAGATAGATAACAGGTTAACATTATGTAAAAGCGAACGATCACGCTAAGTACTGTACAAACCATGCATTACTGGAGTAGCTAATTGTAACTAGTGGGAAATTCTGTATTAGCGAAACAAATCAAACAGCACAGCCTACAGTCTAGATAAAAAGCTATAAGGTTTTATTAGTTAAAAAAAGTGTTGAACTGTTCTTGTGTGAATAGTATACAAACTGTTAGCAAGCCATCAATCACCACGACATGATTTAGCGAGCGTTATCTAGGAAATTCTTAACTTCGTCTTACTTGCTAGATCAGCTAGTTGACCATTTATATTGATGCACATCATCATCATCGTAACTTAGGGAGAATAAGGGCCAACACTTGGCAAGCTAGACTACTCGATTACATGGTAAATTATTTAGCTTAATGTTTGCTAGCTTGCTAGTGGTTTGCTAGCTAGTGCTATAAATAGCTGACTAGCTTAAAACTCTTTAAACTCAAGCCGCACAGATACGCGCTGGCAACACAGCATAGGTCAATGACAAAAAATAAATAAATAAAATAAATATATATATATATATATATATATGTGTGTGTGTGTATGTGTCTGTGTGTGTGTGTGCTAACTTGGAGGCTTCAGATTTCAAACTATGTATTTGGGCTTTGGGATATATTAGGTAGAACAAAAGTTATCATTACTTTTATAAAAGATAAATTTTACCCCTTACCAGAATATGGTAATGATGTCACAAAAATGTAGAATTCTCAAAATAAGTATGTTATTATTATTATTTTTTGTCACAGAAACAACTAAAAACAACCATAAAAGCATGTGATCATGTGTATCTATTGTGTATGTGTATCTGACTATTTTTTTGCCTATGTGACCTAATTTTTAGTTTTTACTCATATTTGTATAGTTAGTTAAAGTGAACTAAAATTCAGTTTATTAAATTGC
>JAOVVB010000002.1:2664434-2674781 GCA_028570985.1 Heterobranchus longifilis
GACACACACACACACACACACACACACACACACACACACACACACACACACATCATTAACTGCAGCATACACACTGAGAGTTACTGACCTGTTCACACACACACACACCTGTTCACTATATACAGCTCACTTCACCTTTAAAAGTTGCATTATGGGTACACTGTCAGCAGTGCATTGTGGGATATGTGTGTGTGTGTGTGTGTGTGTGTGAATGTGTGTGAGCCTCACTGAAGGCGAGCCATGTCTGCTGCAGCTGCAGATACACAGAGAAGTCTGTCTGCAGTCCCAGGTCTGTGATGGACACGTCCGCCCCGGGCTGTCCTCGGAACTCCATGTACTGCATGAAGCAGTGAAATATACCTACACACACACACACACACACACACACACACACACACACACACCAGACAGACACACCAGACAGACAGACAGACAGACAGAGATGTATGTAAGTGTGACAGCATGTGTTTAATGTGTAATTAGCGGTGCATGTAGGTTCCTCACCGTACGCAATAACGAGCAGCACCATGCCGATCATCACCCACACCATCACCCCCGCCAGGAACCGCAGGAGCACGATGAACACCAGGCTGAGCACCATCGCCACCACCAGGCCACTGGGAGGGGGGAGGGGTGTGTCAGTAAGGGTTCTCTGGTCTGAGGAGACTTGATCTCCACCTTCTGGTCTCAGATCAAAGGTCAGATCTCACTCTGCAGCACCTCAGCATGGGGCTCAGAACCTCATCATCTTACAACAGGCCTAAATGTTTGTTCCATCAGTCCATGTCTGCTTTTATAAACTCGCAGTAAACTAATACTGCGCACCTTCCAGAATGTGTGTGTGTGTGTGTGTGTGAGAGACTCACAGTAGGATCCAGTACCAGGACTGTGTGTAATCCTCAAAGATCCTCATGAACACCTGCCGCGCCTCCATCACAACGTTCGACTTCCTGTAAAATCACACAACCATAAAGTGGGCGGAGTCAGAGTCAGTACCAGTGGCTGTGTCCTGAACCAAAGCACCTGATTTTGGGACACAGCCCCAGGCTAAAGCTAGTCAGCTGCACCCTTAGCTGAGGGCTGTATGGGTTACCGTGACGACCATGCACAGCGTGCGGCTACGTCTCAAACCACCGTACTGTACCTACAGCTACCTGCAGAGGTGTAGTGTCTCTAAGTTCTCTGAAAATAATTTGGGACGGATGATCAGTCATTCACTCTGTCTTCATTATATACACAGTGGAATTGCAATTACACTCGTTCGTCCACGTACACGGACAGTTTCTATGGGGTCTCAAGCTTTTGGTTATGCTTATATCAGTTTTTAAATCTCGTCTAAAAACCTGTTTGTTTAGACAGGCTTTTATGTAATGCAGTTTTCTGTCTGTTTTGTTTTTAAACCATTGTTCTTATACTTTGACTGTAAGGTGTCCTTGAGTGCCATGAAAGGCGCCGTTAAAAAAATGTATTATTATTATTATTATTATTATTATTATTAATGTTCAGATAGGATCATATAACACCATTTTTTATAATACTTAATGCTTCTAATCTCCCAATCTATGCTTTGTTTTTTGTAAATATGTATATAACATATATATTTAGATAAAAAGAAACACATTTGCTAAATCCAATAGATTTTAAATCTGTCATAACATGTACAGTAAAGAGGAAAATATTCATAAGTCATTATACAGTACATTTGACCTACACTGAAAGCATAAGCCTTCTTGTGTTTACAGCGATTTATTTATAACCAATGTGCTAAAAAGTATAATGCATTTTAAAGTAATTTAAAGTTCAAGCTATTATAACATCTTATGAACCTTTTAATGTTTTAAATATTCACAGTCATGTTCATAAGGAACCTGTGTACAGTATGTGGTATTATTCCATGAGTTACATTAGACCACGAGACGCTCTCAGGGTGTATACACTTTTTTTCCGGTGTGAATCAAACTGCAGCTGAAATGGCTCGCTTGATGTCATATAAGTGTTTCTCTCACTCTGAGACCTGATTTAGCTCAAAGCAACGCTTGGTGATTTTCTTCTCTTTGGGTGTTGAGTCAGCTTTGTGACGCACAAACCTCCATTTCCAAACAAAACACAACAAAACTAAACTAAACCAAACACACAGCCATTTTGTGGAGTTGGATTTAGATTTATAATCAGCCCATGATTTGATGATGAACAAGTAGCAAGTGTGTGTATGATGTTGGCTTATAATTTTTTTGTTACATTTTTTTTTTTTTTTTTAGTTTGTTGTTCTTTGGAGTATAAGAGTTATGCATCTTGATTGATATGAAGGAGATTTCTGTAAGGAAATGTTTACTTAACATAATATGTAAGGAGTCTACAGTGTCAGAGGTGATGCTGTACGGACAGATAAGGTTACACTTTCCGGTTTCTTGTTAAAATGGCTTAATAAGGAGAGGCTGGAGAGGGCGAAAATGCTTATAGCTGCTTTAACAAAAGCGTGAACAGGAAGTAAACTGTCTTGCGGACATCCTACAAGACTAAATGCAGCCATAAGGGGATAAACGGAACCATGTGTTGTTCTTTAATAAATTAAACTCAGCGCATATATTATGCATACATTTTAAATACATACAGTATAAGATCTTATAATGCATAATTATGCATAGCTATAATTATTTGTGCTTTGGGAAAAAAAAAGCAAGGCCCTTAACCATCAACTGCTCAGATGTATGATGAGATAAAAATGTAAGTCACTCTGGATAAGGGCGTGTGTCAAATGCCTAAATGTAGTGCATTATAACATTATCTATAATGTATACTTAGGAACAGGTATTATAATGTACTGTTTAATCTGACTTCATAAACTTGTACTCAGGAGCATTTATAGAGAGTTATGTACAAATCTTATGCTACATAACACATTATAATTTAATTCATATTGAGCGCGATAGGAGTGCAGGAGTAAAGGCGGAGTGCAATCATTTATATGTTAATTTTTCTCTCAATAATTAACAGTATATTATATAGTAACTATATTATTATAGTAACTATCAGTATTTACATACTATATAACAGATTGTAATGAACATGTGAACATGTGAATCTTTGCACTGTGTGATTATGAATCGTTAACATACTGAATTGTAAATAGTGCTCATAACATATTATAACACCTTGACCCAAGAAATATGTCATACTAATATGTCGTGTTTATAATGCATTCTTTTAACAACTTATATATATATATATATATATATATATATATATACATAAGATTGCTTTGAACTGCAACATTTTATAAATAACAATGTAAGGAATTATTAGTTGCATTATAAATGCCTTATAAATGCATTATGTACATGTAAACGGACATTATTGACAACCTTAGCAGCTAGAATATACCTTTTATTTAGAATAGCTTTTAACAGCCATACTAGACATTTTGTAGCTTTATAAACAATGTTCATGGGTAAAATGTGAACAAAACATTGAACAACATTGAACAACCAAGGAATTTTGCTTTTTTTGAAACTTATTTCACGCTTCAGTACATCGTATCTCCCGTGTATGTGTTTGCGTTTGTGCGCATTGTTGTGCTCTCTATGACACAGCGCCTCATCAGTTAATTGCTCGGCATCGTCTCTTAGCGCGGGCGACGTTACAGAGTAACCGGTGTTGTTTTCACGGCAGGACAGATGCAGCGTTAGAGCTTCAGACTGATACCTTTCGAAGCTCGAGCTGGTAACCCGAGCCACGCTGGCCGAGAAGAGATGGAGTTTATGACCTCATGCCAAACATGATGCCTGCCAACAAGAACCGTGCCAAACAATAATGGAGATAACAGCAGTGTGTGTGTGTGTGTGTGTGTGTGTTTTTTTTTCTAAGGAAAGCAAGTCGATATTTTATCATAGATCGATGAGTCTTTTCCGGGTTTCGATTAAAAGCGCTGTTGTGAGGTGATGCTGGAGATCTGCAGGGTTTGTCCATGCTGAATATGAAGGCTGTGTTGGATTACAGTGTTGGGTCAGATTATAGTGTTATGTTATTGTACTGCGTTTGTATGTAGGTCATGCCCCCGGGTGGTGTTTTTCCTTTTTCTTTCTTTCTTTCTTTTTTTTTTTTTTTGTGAGTCGTCCTCTCATAAAGGTCAGAGAGAGCTTTTTTTGAGTTGGAATACAGACTCGGTCACGCTACTGTGGATAGAAATAAATCTTAAGAAAATATATTCACTGTACTGATTTGATCTAAAGTAAACATGTGGCGCTTTATCAAACCATGATAAGAGCTTAAAATAATCATTTAGCCATGTCAGGCATCTGAAATTCGCTTCTTTAGATATGCACTGTGGATAATTTTGTGAAATCGCAACTTGAAGCAGATTCACTTCACTTCACTGGCAGTAACGGCGCATCCCAATGCATTTTACTCCTCAGCAAAGCACAACAATTTATTATTATTATTATTATTATTATTATTATTATAAATAATTTTTATACACACTCGCCAAAATCAGTCAAGCGAGCTACAAATGATAGTGTAGAAAGTTATAAGAAACTTTCAATAATAACAGAAATACACAGTAACAGACTGATACAATAACCAGCAAAGGGACATGGGTTAGGGGTATGTGCAAAGGTAGCAGGATTAATATGCATACACACACACACACACACACACACACACACACACACACTGCAGTGTTTGAGTGCTCTCAGAGTGAACAAAGCTTGGAAATGTACTCCATCATCACTGAACTGAAGCACTGAATATTGCAAAAGAGACAAATCTAAATATGGATGAAGTGCAGCAGGCGTTATCGTGATTAAAGGATATAAAGACCTTTGTTTTTAAATGTACCAGTCGACAAACTGTAATCGAGGAGACGATCATCCATATTTAGATTTGTCTCTTTTGCAGTATTCAGTGCTTCAGTCATGCTGTTATAGAAAAATTTGAAATATAGATATTAGAAATATAGAAAGATTTATCAACCTTAATATGCATATTTTTTTATGAAGTGCGTTCAAGTCAAACTGGGATTTTAATTTCCTTAATGTCTCTATATAATCCCCTGCTACACAAATGCACTTATCCCAGAGTTTCACTAGTGCTTGCACACCATCAAGGTAGAAAGTGTTCTCAGCACGCCAGAGCCGTGATCAGACTGCCTGTTCAACTGCGTCTGAATTGCTGGCCCCCCAGGAACCTCCTTTAGTGACCCATTTAGTGTGGAAATGGCTTGGAGTGAGGTCAGGACTTTACGGGGGATGTGGCCATAACTCCCGCCTGAGTTGCTGTAATGTTCAAGTAGTCCGCAGACAGATGTGTCTCTTCCGCAAGCATCAGACGCTCCACTCACCGAATGTGCAGGTAAACGCCAGCAGTGGGCTCCGAGTCACGTCATCTGGGATCGTCATTCACGGCCTTCTTTAAAACATTTGTACCGATTGAATTTTTTACTGTGTCTAAGATTCTCATGACTGTACTGTACTTGACATTTTCTGTAAATGTCAATCGCTTTTACGCTTTCATTCACAAAAAAATTTCAGTAAATCACGGTTTGACTTGAACGCCTCTTATATTATAGAATGAACATTCGTGGAACAAGTTATCCAAAAATTAAAACAAAAACACAGCTTGTCATGTTACCAAGAAACACTAAAGCAAAAAAAATCTTTTCTTTCCTAAAAGTTTTAAAAGTTTACAAAACAGTACAGCAACAAACAACTTGCACTGGAGACTCCTTCCTTTAATATTATTTCGAAAAAGCTTTCTTTCCCTTAGACAAAACATCAGATTGTTAACTAACAATTCCTGCAAGTCTTTATCAAGAAGACAATGCTACAGAAACCATAACGTATTGGAATATAAACCTGCGCTACTGACCGATCCAGATTTCAGCAGTGCTGTGGTGGACAGCAGTGGCTTTGTGGCTGATTGAAATTCACCAGGCCTGTTTATATGATCGATCGTAATGGCCACCCAGACCCACAACAGCAGGAACAAAGCATCGCAGCACCGCGGCTTTAATAGCGTTACGGCATAATCAGTCATTTCAGTAGATTTCAGTCGGAAAATCCCACTGGCCCAGAGGAGAGTTTAACTTCAGGCAAAGTCAGTAGGAGAGGGCAGAACACACAGTAATTCATCTCCTGGAAAGGGTTCGAGTAACAGAAAGAGATGTTACTGAAGATTTAGTTTGTTTTATTCTTTGCTAAAATAGCTCCTTTTCTATGCAAATAGTGTTTACTGACTCGGTCTAATGTGTAACACAGTGCTGTACATGTTGCACATACAGTATGACGTCTCGCTTGTCTGTGTCTCTTGTGGGCGTGGCCTGTTCAGTGTTCAGTGTGCATAACATTATTAAAGTCATGATGATTAGCATCCTATACGTTTGCTCCATGCACAGCTTTATACTAACTTCGTTTTCAGATTAGATTAGCAAAGCAAGTTCACGTTACAAGCTACTAACACATGACTGGAGCTGCCCCGGTCATCTCTGCTGTATTTAATGGCAGGTTACATGACGAGAATATGACAAGATGGCACCATAATAATTTTTTTTCCAATTTTGCAGGAGCTAATTTGCAGGTAAGAGCGTGGAATTGAAAATAACGTCCACTTACACGGTCTGAGAGGTCACTGGTTTGGAGGTGTGGCAGATTCTAATGGGATGTATGTAGTTGCTGACCACTTGCGGCATATGGTTTTACTTTTGACAAACAAATCGTCTATTTTTTTTTTTTCTCACTGAAACTCCTACGCTTGATCAGCATAAGCAAAATCCAACGCTCATCAATTCTACCTTTCTAAACGTACAAATCAGTGTTTTAAAGCATTGAGCCGCACAGCTTTCGACCATTTCTCCACTCAGAGGCAAAAAAAAAGGATCTGCTATTAATAAACATCGTCTGCCTTCATCTCTCCAAAAGCTCTATTTATGAAATGAAAGACTTCAAAGGTGCCGTTGTGCCCTTTCATGTTCACAGCCAGAACCGATTAGCGCTCGCTCCTGCACTTCAGGTCCGGGGCATGTTACACACACACACACACACACACACACACACTTATTATTCCCGGATATGAATTTATCAGATGATTAATGATGGACTGAGATGTGTGCAAATATAGGAGACGATTCTACACACTTTAGAATCGATTCATTTCTCTTCCTCACTGCCATTTTTGCAGTCTGTCAGTTAAAAATCACATTATATTTCTTAAATTATTATTATTATTATTATTATTATTAGTAGTAGTAGTAGTAGTAGTAGTAGTATTTTATTATAAATGCCTTAATTGTAAAATCAACAAAAATATTTAACTACATTATAATAAAAATATTTAAAAAAGAGTAATTCAGTTAGTTTTTCAATTTATAATTATTTAATGTATAAAATAATAGGGGGAAAAACATATTTGCCTTTGAATGTTATACCATAATTTACCTTTAAATTAAAATGTATTACCTTTTCATTAAATTAAATTTTAAAAATCTTTTTTTTTTTTTTTTTTGCATTTAAATAATAAATAAAAAGTCCCTTTTCTTTTTTTCTTTTTATCACTAACAGACAGTATCTGGACCATAGGCAATAACAGTACTTTCATGCCGCTTTCATGTTTATTTATTTAATTATATTATAGAAATTGTGCAGCAGTGTATTAAAGCCTCAGCTTTTGTTTCCCTTTTTTTCCCTTAAATTGGTACCGTAGACATTTACAGTACTGTTGTAAAGACGCTCTTCTTCGTCTTTTTAAATAATAGCCACAAAACTGATAAAATCGAGGCTGTTCTTTAGGCACGTCCTGTACATGGTGCAGCAGCTATTATTCCTGCAGTAATTACAACGCAGCGAGGATCTTCACGTCATCTCCACCGTGCTCGAAATGAGGTAGCAGAGTCACGAAGAAAACTAAAGATAGATAGAGAGAGAGAGAGAAAACAGAGAGATTGAGATAGAGAGAGGAGGGATAATCGCTGTAGAGGTCAGCTGTAATATTTAACTCTGCCGCAGTGGGAGTTTTCGTCATATGTTCAGAAAACGCTGAAAAGCAGAAAGAGTGTTTAATATACGTTAATGAACATTTGGTTACACAACACCACGGTGAACAGATCTGTGGAGGTTTCCATCTGACTCATTCGCTTTAAACGACCCTGGATTCATCAATAATGTTTTTTTTTTATTATTAAATATTTTAGTGGTTAGTGTAGTGGTGGGTTTTGTTTTTGATAGAACCATTGCTGAGGTTATTAAAAAATCTAAATTATACACTCATTATATATACTCAGTAAGAGAGAAATTCTGCTTTTATCCAAACTTAAAAGTAAGACATATATATTATTTCTATTAAATATGTGATGAAGTGTTTATAGTTGTTGTTGTTGTTGTTGTTGTTGTGCATGGCCCTGTTTGGAGGTATTTTACTACATTATGATGATAATAAAAGAAAATTAATCACATGTAAAAAATCTTTTATTTACAATCTTTGGTTGATTGATCTCGTGTGGTCAGTTATTTCAAGCACTTCAATATTTTCCTTTTAAAAAATTAATAATGGTTAATAAAATCGAAATTCCGTGTTAATTAACAAAATTGTGATTTTATATTCACCTGCTGCTGTATTCCTTAAATGTGGAAGTGATTTATTTATTTACTTTTTTTAAATGGCTTAGATGCAACTTTTGGATTTCTACACAACCATCAAACTAGTCAAACTAGTCTTATTAACAGTCTTATTCACAATTATACCATTTTAGACTCGTCTTAATGCCATTAATATTCTAATTTCCTTCTATCATGTGCATTGGTTGTTAATAATAATATATATTTTTATACAAACTTACTTAAAACTGGATTCTGCTCTTTATTTCCTAATGGACCTACATGTAGATTCTGCAGGAGATAAACGTACTAACCTTCTCTGTCCTTCACTGACCACCGAGCTGAGCGCAGATCTTTGATGGAGTCATGGTCTCTTGGTTAAAAAGAAGAAAAATCACATTTTCCAGGACTGATTGATAGCCGAGTTGTCGTCTGGTGAATGGTCGCCGCTTTGATGGGTGACTCCTTTTGTTTACCGTACATTGATTTTCACCATAGTCTTCCTCCATTACTCTGGGTGATGAGGAGAGACAGGAGTAGCTGTTTAGAGAAAGGCGTGACGTCGCTGTTACAATTTCACGTTTTTCACGTGCCGAATTTGGTGCCAGGGATTTCTGGCTTTTATGTTTTTCTCAGTGTGTGAGTGCCTTCTGAACTGAGCATAGCTGACCCATGGCTGGTGACTTGGATAAACTGACAATACAAATGACAGTAAAACAATGAATTTTCAGATTTACACATTTCAAATGGCTTTTGGTTTTCTTGTGTACCGCAATGTCTCACACATACACAGCACCTGCGTGCACAAACGGAAACACTTATCTGTCGGGATTTATTAATTTTATTTTTTAAGATAAAGTGCAGGTTGATTTGTTTTATTTTTACTTTATATTTTGTGTTAATTATCTTTATGTATTTATTTTTTTTGGGCTGTGGAACAAATAATTTGAGTTTCCATTATTTCTTATGGGAAAATTTGATTTGGTTTGCAAGTGTTTTGTGTTCTGTGCGTGATCTGCCAGGAAATCTTAAATGAAAGTTATTGTCCTCCCTTCAATTCTACCATCATTTCCATTAACTGTATTCAATACAGACTTTAAATAATAGTTTATAAATTCTCCCTCTGGTTATGTTGCCGGTTTTTGGGTCCAACCTGTCTGCATCTCTCTAACAACTAATTATGACACGTTCCTCTAACACTTTTATTGCCAGAAAACAAGGAGAAATTAAAGATTAATTAAGCGAAGACCTCTATCTTGACTATTGTGAAACAAATAGACCTGAACTTGTTAAATTTGTTACATTGCTATCAATATTATTTAAAAAACTGTCATGTCTATGTAATCTAGTCAACAAGGACATTTTTAAGTGTATATGAAGAATAAACTGTAACATTTCCATCCCCATGATACAAAGTTCTGTAGGACCTTTATGACCCAATCCCACTCTGTATGCCCTTTGTCCCCAACAAACAATCCATCCCACTCTCTTTACTATTCTGAAATGCTAATAGCTCCTCCTTGTAGAAAGTGCTCAGCCTGCTACACTTGAATGATTAAGTACATGATTCAATGACTGAACAAGTGAGACAGTCAATAAGTGATTGTGATTGAATCAGTGTGTGTGCAAAAATAGTTCCATAAGGTATGTTGTATAAGTGTTAAATTCAGACTGAGTGATGATAGTAAATCATAGTTACCATCAACAACATATCCAGGGACATACAGAGAACCACTGTGTCTGTGTACTGAATACAGGACTT
>JAOVVB010000002.1:2697432-2719037 GCA_028570985.1 Heterobranchus longifilis
CAAATAAAAATGAAAAGGTATTGAAATTTTTACATTTGGAATTTTTGAAAAGTATTACACTAAAAGTTAACATAAGGTTTGTTGTTGTTGTTTGTGTGCTCTCCTGATTACTCTTGCCTCATGTACGAGGCCGTTCCATGCCTCAGGTGGATTTATATCGTTTGCACTTCACATGTTTTTTGAAGGTTCTTTTGTCTTTGAAATTTTACACGGATAAGAACGCAGCCTTCGCGTCCCAGAGCTCCTCACTGCAGTCGGACCTGTAATTGAAAACAGAAAATAATTAATGAAATCCAGTTAATGGCACAGACGAAGAATTAAGGAGCTGGAGAGTTTAACAGATTTTTGCAGATCAGTGAAATGCTGCTGGGAAGCTGCAGGATGGAGGTGTGTGTGTGTGTGTGTGTGTGTGTGTGTGGAGGAAAGTGTTAATCTACACCGAGCGCTGCTGTTGGACCTGAGTCTCTCGTATACACAGGGATCAGTTTATATGTATTACAGCCATTCACAATCTTTATCAGGACACTCGACATCCTTCCTCAGGTTTACGTTCTTTATATGACGTGTCGATGTGCATCACTTTACTCACTGATTATGTATATATATATTAAAGCTTATGTACAAGTGGCTTCTCAGTGAGTTTTATCTTCAGAGCAGTCAGTAGGAGCCTCGCTAATGATCTGTAGACTGAAAAAGAAAAACCACAAGTTTCATTCGTTTCTTTTTTATGACTGCTTTGCTTTTCCATTCTTGTTTTTCTTTGTTTTGGGTTTCTCTTATACTGTGTATGTAGAGGATATTATATGTTATTTTATTGAGTGCACTGTATGTGATGTCATTATATGTTATTTTATTGAGTGCACCATCATGTGCACTGTAGCTTAGAAACATTTCAAACTGTAGAACTTATGACTGAGTGTTAAATGTGAGGTTTTCTTTCTTTCTTCCTTTCTTTCTTTTTTCTTTCTTTCTTACAACTTTTTTTCTTTCTGCATAGCTGCTCTCACTTCTTTCTTTCTTTCTTTCTACTTTTCTTTTTTTCTGCAAAGCTACTCTCACATCTTTCTTTCTTTGTTTTCTTCTTTCTTTCAACTTCTGTTCATTTAATGTTTAGTTCTCTTTCTTTCTTTCTTTCTTTCTTTCTTTCTTTCCTCCTTATATTTTTGCTTGATTCCCCTTCTAGTAGTTGAATGCGAAAGTTTTCACACCTGTTACTTAATAGCCACTGTACAGTGGGTATAGAAAATAATCACTCCCCCTTTTAAATAATCACATTTTGTTGCTTTGCAGCCTGAAATAAAGACAGACACAGTTTTTGTTTTATCCAGCTGTATTTACTCAGTGTAACTTTTAACATCCAAGTGAAATATATAACACCAATGTGTCAGGAAAAAACAGAAAGAAAACAAAAACAGAATCACTGATTTGGAAAAGGCTCACCACTCTCCTTGTAAAAATGACTTGTAAACTCAATCAGGTAAAGATAATCACCTTCTCGACGGCTCACAAACCTTTGCACATCTTCTTTGCAGAACTGCACATTCAAGTTGAGTTAAATGTGATGGTGACTGTTTGTGTACTGCAGTCTTTAAGTAATTCCACAGATTTTAAATGGGGTTTAAGTCTGGACTCTGACTAGGCCATGCCATGACATTCACCTTTTTCTCCTTCAACCTCTGTGTAGTCAGTTTTACTGTGTGCTTTTGTCATGTTGGAAGGTAAACCTTCATCCCATTGAAAGCTGGAAGTCATTAACTTGACTGTATTTTGTCCCACCCATTTCCCACTATCCCGACATCCTGATTCTTTTTCATAGCCTCTGTATAATGTGTTCAGTGTGTTCAGTTTCACGTATGTTAACACAAGTGCATGCTAGTTAAACACACACTACAGCTAGTCTTAGCAATGCTAATGAAGTTACAATGATATTCAGGTGATGCTATATTTATTTTTTTGCTTCACATTGTAATGCATATAAGAGAAAAGCAGAAATAACTAACCAATATACATTTACAACATGTACAACATCAAACGTACATCCTCATTATTTAATAACCGAAATGTAATTTTTGTTAAACTGCTGAGCCATAGAAAGAACAAAACATCTCAAGTTGTGCTCGTACAGGAAAATAATCAACTTCAGTCACTACACATGATCATCATTCCATCCTGTTGTTGCTCTAACAGCACACGTGTGTTACGTTCTTTTCTTAGACACATGGTGTACGATAGGGTGTGCATTCTATGTGTGTGTGTGTGTGTGTGTGTGTGTGTGTGTGTGTGTGTTTGAGAGAGAGAGAGAGAGAGATCTTTAGCATAGGGTGTGCACATGGTTGCTATGTTTATCAAAGGCATCCAGCAGATGGTCTGTGTCTTCTCATACCTGGTCCAAGTCCAAATCTCCCTGCTGCTCTCACGCCCAGTTTTGTCCAAACCCCCCCCTACTGTCTACATTCACAGACCGTATTCCATATGATTTTGGAATTAATCCAGCATCCTGGGAATATTTGATGGTTATTACAGAACTCCTCATTTATGCTTCGTACTCCATGGTGTTACTCACTGAGTGTGATTTAGTTATAATCTAAAAAAAGTGCTAACACACACATATACGCACATACACACAGTGCCAGAAAAGGGAACAAGCTAATAGTAGCGACTATAAGCACTGCAGAAGGGTGGAGCAAACCAGTGGAGCTGAACGAGGATTGCAGCAGGCGGCGGACCTCTCCTCCAGAAAAAGGTTTTTGAGGCACAGACACAGTCTGGATAGATCTCTCTCTCTCACACACACACACACACACACACACACACACACACACACACACACACACACACAGGTAGAGACACAAGTTCTGCCAGGGTTTAGAGATAAAATGGATCGTGAGGTCGAAGGACCGGCGTCCACATGCAAAAGACTTAACCTTTATAATAATCTGTGCAGAATCATAAAACATACATACATTTATTAATACATCAGAGGAACAGCATTAGAGCTTTACTCTCATTACAAAGAGTTTGACTTAAACATAAATGTGAATTCCTCTATATCTGCAGTGTAAATATTAGGCAAACCCATTAAAATTTGATGTTACCATGATTACAATGAGTGCAGTTATCATTTACGTCAATAATCAGATGAGTTCATTCATGTTAAAAAAAAGATGCTTAGTGTAATAATAATAATAATAATAATAATAATACAAGGGGCATTTAAGTCAATCCGGAACTTATGATGAAATTTTTATATACACACTCGTTCACCAACACTTGCACGTTACAGGAACTCTGTACGCTCTGTTACAGTACACTCCTGACTTCACTCCAAGCCATTTCCACATGTCTGGGCCATTAAAGGAGTTCCTGGGAGGCCCGTGTTTCAGGCATGAAGCAGGCGGTCTGAACGTGGTTTAGGAGTACTGAGAAACTTTCTCCCTTGATGATATCCAAGCACTATTGAAACGCTGGGATAAGTGGATTAGTGTAGCAGAGGATTATATAGAGAAATAAAGGTTTTTACTCTGTTCTATTTAGGTTCTGTTATTCTGTGCAACCAAAAGTTCCAGTGTGACTTGAATGCCTCATGTAATAATAATAATAATAATAATAATAATAATAATAATAATATAAAGTCAAAATCAAGGAACAGTAGCTATAACATAAGTAATAGGAAGAATCACGCCGGGAATCGAACCCGGACTCTGGAGGTGCAAGGAGAAAGTGCTAACCACTAACCACCGTGACGCCTATTGTTTAATAAGGTAAAAAAAAAAGCTTCTTATCTATCTATTACACCATATTTTACTGTTTTTAAACTTTAAGTTAGGTGGCACGATAGCTTAGTGGTTAGCACTGTCGCCTTGCACCTCAAGGGTCGAGGTTCGATTCCTACCTCGGGTTTGCGTGCATGCACATGTTCTCCCAGTGCTTGGTGGGTTTCCTCCGGGTACTCTGGTTTCCTCCCACAGTCCATAGACATGCAGATTAGGCTAATTTGTGTTCCCAAATTGCCTGTAGCATGTGTATGAGTGTTTGAGTATGTGTATGTCTATACCCTGTGATGGACTGGCACCCCGTCCATGGTGTACCCTTCCTTGAGCCCTTAATCTCCCAGGATAGGCTCCAGGCCCCTCGTGACCCTTCAAGTTTAATTGTCAATGTAAAATAAGTACTTTCTTTCATATTTAGAAAGAAGCAAAATTATCCTTCCATTAAAATATGAGAATTTAAAGATCGATTAAAAAGTCAAATATGTGTAGAAATTAATTTAATAATATTTTATTCAGTGTATTATAATCTTAATATTTCTGTGTGTATGTGTTTGCCTGTGCAGTGGTATGTTTGTACCCAGTCCAAAAATGTAAAAATTCCAACAAGGATAATGGTTAGTGACGATACAGGTTGGGTTTTTGAGTTGTCGAAGTGGTCAGGATAGAGGAAAACTCTCTCTCTCTCTCTCTCTCTCTCTCTCTCTCACAGTGTTTCTGCCCATCAATTGTGCATGTTTGGAGAAGAAGTCTTGTAGCAATTGATTATCCCAAAAGCTACAGATTATCATGTAACTTCTAAAACTGCATTTGTTTGTGTCAGCTTTGAAAGATCATCCCAGTGTCCAGGCAATGACATCATTGTTATTAGATGTCACACAGGCCTTCAGTACTGTACAAAAGTCTTGGACCCCCAACATGTTACAAATTCTTGCATTCCTTAATGTACTCTGAGGAATAGTTCTCCAGGCTTCCTGAGAGACTTCTTTGTCTGTCATTTTTAGTTCAGTTCCTATACCTGAGCCACACAGAATCTTTTAAGCATAAAAATCATGTGTAAGAAAGGGTATCTGACTGATGCTCATTTTCTCCAAACTCATGCATGTTGATAATGTCAGTCAGCCGGAGAATGAAGTTTGTTCAGTGCACATTTACGTTTGGTGATACTAACAAAATGTCAAAATCCCATAAAGCTTAAAAGGAGCTAAAACAACAATTTAGTGACAGCTGAATGGCGAAGGAGTGCTTCATGAGCTTGGTGTGTGCTGAAACTTTCACTAATACATCTCAGCCATTGTAGCACATCAGCTTCCATTGACACACATTATTAAAAGAGAAGGAGGCGGTTCTAATCAAACACATTTTGTCAGATTTGGTGAATACTCCTCATAGTCTGCTAGTTGTCCGTTCTGTTTGTGGGCTTAAAGAATCCCTGTTTGTGCACAGCCCTGGCTCACTAAATGGGAATCAAAGAAAGTGGCACAGCCCGCAACACAGAACACTATTCCAACTAATCAGCATCAGAGTGCCGATGATATGCTAATATTGGCTACCTCGCCCAGTTGTTAGTGTTGTTGCCTTGGCAATGCAAATCCGTGAGTTGGGGTGGGGGGGAGGAAGGGGTGTGTGTTCTGAAGTAGCACTGAAGGAAAGAGTGTACTTATTTGGTTCAGCAGACTTAGTTAATTATCACAATTCCTTAACTCTTCCTTCTCTTATAGGGTGCCATTATTTTTTAGTATATCTAAATAATTAAATTTTTATTTATTTATTTATTTCATTTGGATTGCTTTTGCAAGGTATTAGATGTCAACTAATAATGTTGACAAAAGATTTCATTAAGTTCTTGCATTTGTACATAAGAATGATGGTCTATTGCGCATTTGCATTGACTATGGCATCCTGCTTGTTTGGCAAGTCAGTTTCCTTGCATTGAGCTTCAGGCAGCATGTGACTTCATTGGTAGCACTGTCACCCTCCTCTGCCAGGGTTTGGAGTTCACATCTCACCTCTGTCTGTTTGTTTAGAGTTTCCATTCTCTCCCAGTCCTTTTGGTTTCCTCCAGGTCCTCCAGTTTTCTCCCACAGCCCAATGACATGGACAGTGCAGGCTGATTAACATTTCCAGTTTCCAAATGACCAGTGTCTGATCAGATGTGTGATGGGTCGTGCCTTGAGTTTCCCTGGAATATGAGCCAGGCCCCAGGTGATGTCCTAAACAGCATAAGCGGTGTGGAAAATGGATAGGCGCATGGAAATTGAGCTTCATGTTAGTGTGTCTTTTTTTATGAAATTATACCTAAACTCTAGAGACATTTCTGGTGTAAAAGCTCTCAATTACGTTTTACAAATAAATCCATACATATCCAGGCTGAAAAACAAGTCCCCTTTCGAGATGCCTAGACTGGTGGCAGTGAATCTGCTCTACAGTGTCAGTCAGTCAGACCTATTCTTAGCCGACCTGCTCAGCATTTCCTTACCTCATCACTTTGATTATTTATGTGCTGATTATTTGTCTCCCATGCTGACTGTATTACCGCTGCTGCTTGCTCCCTGTTTGACATCACGCCTTTGATGATGACAAGCATTTGTAGCGTACCCCCATCAAAGATTCAAGTGGGAATCATAAATCCGTACAGAGAGCACTTTCTGGCAACTGTCCATTTTGTCCTGCGAGGGCTGAAAGTGCAATTGATCAAAATGTTGCCTTCGCTTCGAGGGCTCTCGTCCTGTAATGGCCTCCCTCCTAAAGCCGCCTGGATTTATGGCAGGCATAACTGCACTACTTCTACTGTGCTTCAATGCCTCTGGCATCTTCCACATGTTTCCGTGAATGTGCGTGTATATGTGTGTGTTAGCAAGAAAACCACACGAGAACACCATTACCATTAGGCTTCGATAACAATCTCAGTCCCTGGTGTCTATTCAGACATATAACGATGTTTTCATTAAGATTTTATAATTCAGCATGTCGGCTGTCCGGCACGTGACCCAGCTGCTCGTCTCCATCCATTTTACCATTATGGCGTAGATTAAAAGCCCTTTGTCCCCTCCTAGTAAGGGTTTTCATTAAAAAAATCTCAAGAGATAGGTTTGTTTTGAGCTGAAAGGGAGCCTCGGGGAAAACTGCTGGTCCATGTTCACTTTTCACACAGCTTTCATTTTGTGCTTTCAGAGAATGTCATTTCACTCATACGGCATGCGGTACTCGTCTCTATTATTATATACTACATTCTACTACTGCTGAATGTCTCTCTCGCTCTCTGTCTTGCACGCACACATATGCACAGGCACACACACACACACACACACACACACATTGGTGCTGGAAAGGCTGTGAATTTTCTGCAAAATTGGGCAAATTTTGACAGTTGCACATGTTGGCCTCCTAGAAAATGCATAATAATAGAATATAATAATAAACAAGTCTCATTTTATGTTCTAAAACTGTTCTTTAGTAATTTGTAAGTTATAAACAATGTTTTTTAAGCTTTATACCTATTATTATTATTATTACTGCTACCATAATTTGTTCTATTTTTTTCTTTTTAGCATATTATTATGGACTTTTTATTCTGAATCTTCTTTACACATGTACAGTAGCTTGCATAAATATTCACCCCCTTAAACCTTTTTCAATTTTACCCAAAAGTTTTACAACCTGGAACAAAAATGGACTTAATTTGGGATTTTTATTAATCTATAGAAAGTATTCCATATTTCTAATGTTTGGGAAGATCGTCCTCCAGAAGTCAGTGACTGATTAGAGAGCTGATTAGTAGGAGAAGCACGCCATCAAATGTATAATGCATTGATTATATAATAAATAAAAATGATAATCGTTGACAAATTGAGGTATAAAAGAATAAAATTGTTGCTTTTATGAGGAAACTTTGGAAACAGAAACTCTGTTACATCACATTTTTTTTATTAGTGTTTTATTTCTTTCTTTGTAAATATTAGCATACATGTGGCAATTATACAGTAGTTATCTCATTCCAATAGCATTGTTTATATTGGATTGGCCAGGTTCTGTCACCCTACAGCCCCTCACGCGTACACACTTACTCACACACACACACACACACACACACACACACAGCCATGTTGGTTGTTGTTCTGTGATCTGTAATATCACATTGGACCCTTCAGCATGGCCAGTCTCTCATTAAGTATTAAGTGGCACTGGATTAATGGCAGAGGGAAGCAGCTGGTGGTAAAGTGTGCTGGTGTCTTTAGTAAAAACAACACTCATTTTAATTAATAATTGATCACCGCTTCATCCAGAGAGACTCCCGGTGACATTTGATCTGTATTAAGAGGTCAGAGAGTCTCTTGTCGACGTCCCACTTTGCTCAGAAACTCCCTGCTCGAGGCTGGGAGGATGAGCTCAGGTATAGTGGCTGTGGTGCAAGCGTAGAACGTTCAGATATAGATTTTGAGATCGCTTTCATTCTTTACTTATTTATGAACAATTACTACTGAAACGTACACGTACATCTTCAAGCAGGCCTGCTGGGAATCCGTGCTTTCTGAGAATTAACAGTACTTGATACTATTTAATAGGAAACATTTGACACAGCAATTGACTTGTTTTTTTGTTGTTATGATTGAAAAGCTTATCGAGGAATGATTCTGGTCTGTTTTAGGAAGAGTGCTTTAAATGAAATGTACTGAAATCGCACAAAGTTACCTAGTAAATGAATGGAACTGTAATAAATACACATCTAGTGCTGTTAATGTTACAGACTCTGCTTTTTTGGGGTGTTTTTGGAAGCCGTGTGACTCAGTCTGGCCTAATCCCTTAATCTGTACTCGCTCCATACTGTAGTGTATGTGGGCTAATGGACTTGCAGAGAGAAGTGGGATTTGCACATGGATCGGGGAGGATGGCTCATGTGACATGTGAATCACATCCATCCCCTCATCCAGTAGACTTTATGGTTCCCTGTCGGAATAGCTTCTCAGAGATAAGTGTAAATACATAAGGATGTTCAAGTCAAACCAGGATTTGTGATGAAATTTCTGTGGAATGAAGGTGAAAACAAATAACATTTATAGAAGACTTCAAACACAGTATGAGACCCCTAGCTGCAGTCAAACATTTGACTGGTACAAGCATTTTAAAGAAGGCTGTAAGTCCGCGAATAACGATCTTGGGCGAGGTGGCTGTAAATAACGATCTTGGGCGAGGTGGCTGTAAATAACGATGTTGGACATTCAGAGAGTGGAACGCCTGATCCTTGAGAATTGGTGGATTACTTGTAAACTCAAGTCACACAATCATTCACCGACACCACTTGCACATTACTGGAACTCAGCTTGAAGTTATTGCCACATCAACAGGACAGTCCTGACCTCGGTCCAAACCATTCCCACATGTTTGGGCTATTGAAGGAGTTCCTGGGAGGCCAGGGTTTCAGATGTGAAGCAGATGTCCGATCATGGCTTTGACGTATTGAGAAAACTTGATGGTATCCAAGCACTAGTGAAACGCTGGGATAAGTGCATTAGTGTAGCAGTGGATTATATAAAGAGATCAGATAGAATTCAAATTGAAAAATTATGATTTTTACATTTAAAATCAATAATCTATTTCTAGTAAAAATGTATCTTGTAATGCTGGGCCTTAAGGATCTATAGTTCCTATTTGCAAAGGGAAAGGTATAAGAGTGTTGTAAGCCCATACCGTATAATAATAAGCTTCTATACAGCTGGCTGTACCGTTCACACCGCAGCTGGATGCCATCGCAGCTGGACGCCAACACTGGCCGTGATGAGCAAATCAGCCCCAGTTGCTCAAGAGCCACCAATCAGCTCCAATGCCAGATGACTAGGCCGAAGAAGGCTCTTAAACCTGTATAGATGTTCATGAGTAAGGACAGTTATGTTGTTGGACATACTTTATTATTTATTAAAACATCTAATATGTGATCCCATCCATCACTGTGGATCATGTGTAGGTAAATCAGTTTAACTGATGCCTGGTGCCAATGGACTCTGGGTCTGGTGACCACATGGACTGACTTGATGAAAGATTTTTCTAGCATGAGTAAAATGTGGGATTTTTTTTCCAGATATTGCAGCTGCAGACAAATTAGATCGCTATGCACATGTTTATTCATGCACTTTACTTTTACTGTGCACTCATAAATTCTGCAGGTGGTGTTTTTCATTTCCTCCGCGCTTTGTAACATGGTTATAGTGGAAGAAGTGAACTGTAATGTTAGAGAGACAAATTGGGAAACTTTATTGGATAAATGGACTTACCATTTTTCAACTTTAAACAGAATCTATAGTAAGTGAAGCAGATTTTTCAGTTTTTCGTGGCTGCACTTGTTTTTTAAATCTGGTTGTACACTGAGCATTTTTATTGGTCTTTTAAGATTATTACTTGTCCTGGTGTATGAGATTATGCCAATAAAATTTTGGCTGAATTCTAAACAGGCTGTTTAATCCTACATGGTTAGTATGTTTACATGAGGTTGTGTAAAACCAACAAATTTTGTTAATCTAACTAAAACCAGACTTGTAAACATGTAATGTGTTAGCCTGACTGAAATTGTACTAAATCTAACTTCTCAAAGCTTCTCCCGCACGCTATACCTCGATCATACACACGAATCAGCCTAGGCTTTGTTCGCAGTTCCTTCGACAGGGAAAAGCAACTAACAAAATAGCGTTGATGTCTGCCTTCGGATAACCTCGGATAAGCTAGCTGCCTCTTAGTGATTTTTTTGTGTCACATAATAGACCAAAAGGAAAAAGGACCAATACTAACTTACTGAAGGGGGCATACTGTATCACCACTTATAGTAGTGAAGTCGGAAATACGTCGATCAATAAATCGATTCCCGTGCCATGCTGGTATATACTAGAACCAGAACAGTAGTCCAAATAAATGACCCAGGCGAATTATAACTGTAGCTCGACTTCACATGCATGCAAACATAGTGAATGAAATGATAGACCTTCCCGTAATTGTTTCTGTGCCAATAGTTTAGCATTATCTTATGCCCATTTTCACAATAATATTTTTTATAAGCCATGTAGCAGTATTGTAGGCTCGGACACTTCCAAGACTTTGTTCTCAGCTCTCTCTGGTGGCAGTGGCGATAAAAGCGATAACAGCACTCCCAATGCTTTCAACTCGACCAGAAATATCCTTTAAGATGATTGACTTTTCTTGGTTCTGACCACAAAAGCATATCAAATCTGGTCCAGTTTAAACCTGTCTACGAAAAACATAGATGTTAAGTTTGGTTCTAATCTATTTCTATCCTCTCTTCCAGCTCGAGAGGAGAACGTGGCCACCTTCCGAGGCTCAGAGTACTTTTGCTACGACCTCTCTCAGAACCCCATCCAGAGCAGCAGTGATGAGATCACGCTCTCCTTCAAGACCTGGCAGCGCAACGGGCTGATTCTGCACACGGGCAAGTCGGCCGACTACGTCAACCTGGCGCTGAAGGACGGCGCTGTGTCCCTGGTCATCAATCTAGGTTCTGGGGCCTTTGAGGCCATCGTCGAGCCGGTCAACGGCAAATTCAACGATAATGCCTGGCATGATGTCAAAGTTACTCGTAATCTCAGACAGGTAATGTTAAATAGACGAAGCTTTGAGGGGTTCGGCATTCTTGTGGTAGTCTCCCACCTAATGTATTGTTTTTCTTTAAAAATATATAATGCCTGTCCTGTTTATTTGCCTTCACTTTTTTGATGACTTTCTAGACCAGCTATCTCTCCCCAAGGTCTTTACTAAATACTTTTCATCTCAGGCTAAGCCTTTTTAAGCGTTAACCTCCGTCATAGGCCATCAGTGGTGTGATGGCTTCGAGAGGTTACATTGCTGTTTTTCCACCTCTCCCTCTGTAGATATTCTCTTCACTCAGGCAAATAGCGCTTCTTATCAGCGTGGCACGGAGACGCTTCAGCCAAGCTCAACCGTGCCATTTACCCATAGCCAATTTTTTACCCATAGCCAATTTTTTGTCGGTTAAATCGTTGGCTGCACCGACTGCATTTTAAAATATGTAAATGTTCTGGGTTGGTTTTGCACCTCAGCAGCAGATATTTTTGGCACGGGCAGGTGCAAAGGTGATGGCGCCCCCCTGAGCTCCATCCATCAAGATCAACAAGCATCTCTGTTTTATCTCTTTTATTCACACTTTATGTATTTTTCACAATCATAGCTGGAAATAAAAGGCTGTGCATCTTGCGAATGCATCTGCTCAGTTGAGGAACATTGGTTATCACGTCTTCAGTGTGATATTTGCAGAAATGTTCGGTAGAGGGATTGACATGCATGCTGCTTGTCATAAAAAAATTTTTTTTTTAAATTGATGATGCTGAATACATTCGGTATTTATGAACCCATTTAAAGTTAGTATGATCTGTTCTACACGTTCGACACGCACAAACTGTGCTATTTTAGGAGTACGGGGTAAATGAATCTTGGTCTTTTTAAAATTTTTCTCTCTCTTTCTCCCAATTTCACTCTTTCATATTTTTGCTACTCAGTCAAAGCTAACCACTCATGGAACGAGTCTGTTGTACTAACTGTTACCAGAACGACTAATGAAGCTCCCTAATTATTCATCATTGATTTTGTTTTGATTTTTACGTCATTTTTTTTTCTTGAGAGCTCTTTTTGTTCACTGTTTAATTTCCTTTCTTCCCCCCTTTTCACAAAGCATTCAGGCATTGGACACGCTATGGTAAACAAACTACATTGTCTGGTAGATATCATTCCTATTGTCCTTTTCTTTTGGTTTGCCGTGTGCTCTCCTGGCCCTCTTCCTTTTTTCTTTGAGTTTCTTTCTAAACGTCATAATCGACTATCGACCAAAAAAAGGAAATGGGGTTGGCATTCTAGGTGTTCTTCACTTTCTCCTTGTCCTGTTTTCTTCCTCATCATGGCTTTTACTTTGTTTTTTTTTCTCTGGCTTACTCTCTCTGAACTTCCTCCTCCTCCTCTCTTCAAAAGACCTTGATTTGTGATTTCGTAGGCTGTAGTGGTTTAATAAAAGCCTTTCTTTTTTGCCGGATACTGTTGACGAAACTGACAGAAGCTTTCCACCAAGAAACTCAGTGAATAAATATAAAATAAGAACAGCCAGTGGGCAGGGGAGCTCTGACAGTTGTTTCCAGTACAGACTTGCATGGCTCGCCAAATCATCTCAATTTTCACTGCAGCTTTTTCTGTGATCTTCACCACTAACAACTTCATTACCCATTACCCATTACCCATTGTGTACCGTGCACATCGTTATCTTCTCATCTTCCTCATCGCTTTCACATCTATGGCTTTCCTGTTCACTTGCATGTGTTCCTACAGCTTGGCTTTGCATGCCGCCTTAGGCTGAAGTAGCACATTAGCATCTGTATCCTTCATACAGGAATTAAATCTCATTAAAACCCACACAGAGCTTGCTCATCAGTAGTATTAGTAAACCATGCAGCACATTTTGGACGCATGCTTATCAATGTCTGAACTAACCAATCAAATAAAAGGAAAAAAAATAACACAAACTCCATGGTTTGCGACATTATACTAACCTCCCAGACCTAACCAAGATCCTAAAGTAGTGAACCCATTTCTTACACCATCAAAGATAAAGAAAATATCCCGCAGAAATATTTTCTTTACCTGCAAGAAAAGAACTGACTGATAAGAGCCCAGTGCTGCTAATTAATCCCCAGTGTTACACCAGACAACTGCTCCCACTGCTCCTACCAATGGTGTTCAGAAAGTCACAGGTTCTGAGGGTCAACAGTGGATCTCTCCCCTTCCTTTCTGTCGTGTTCACATTGACAGGTCACCATCTCCGTGGATGGCATCCTTACCACCACAGGCTACACGCAGGAGGACTACACTATGCTGGGCTCAGATGATTTCTTCTACGTCGGAGGAAGCCCGAGTACCGCTGACCTACCTGGTTCACCTGTCAGCAACAACTTCATGGGCTGCCTCAAAGAGGTAAGTGGAGTGAAAAGTGGTTAGGTGTTTATGTGATATAAGATCAAAACCAGGGATCAAGGGTTGTCGGGCACTAGGAACTAGGATTATTAGATTTTCTCTTTTACCTTAAGAACCCTTAACTGATGCTCTTCAAATATGCTTCATCAAGAATTCCAAAACTGTGTCCATAAGTGTGTTATTTATAAAAGGATACTACACAGAATCTTTGCACAGAATGGGCTTTTTCTGAAGTCCAAAGAACCTTTTGTTTTGCCAGATGGACTCTTAGTACTCCATCCCGAGAAGGTTAGAATCTCAAATCGAAGAGTGCATAAATCTATTACAGGCTAATGAGACATAATGATATCATTAACTACAAAACAGGTTCAGGTGATTACGAGTGCTGGTGCCAGAACAGAGCAGAATGCCAAAACCGGTGCCAAACAGAAAGCTTTTCGGGTGATCGATCAGTGCATTAGCCATAGTGAGGTTTTCTCAACTCTCTGTCTCACGTCCTGTTTTGCATCTCACCTCGAACCCTTTGTCCTCGCAACACAAATGAAGCAACTTGGAATGGAACGTTGTTGCAGTGGAATAGATTTAATAAAGCTTATCTTGTGAAAAGGACAGAGTGGACAGGGGTCTCCATGGAGCACCCCGATAATGAAATTCACTGGACTTCTACATTTTCTCATGATGTGAAATTGTTTCAGCTGTATTAAATTTGGTTTTTCAATTGCTGTAAATCATTTGATTAAGGTTGCACTAGTCCAGAGAAGAAGCTCGGATGATTGGGTGAGATGAGATTCTGCATTCTGGTGCTTGTCAAGATTGCAGTGTAACATGAGTGGGTTGGTGTGAGGGGCTGTAATCTGAAGGGAAGGAATCTCCAAGTAGAAAAACTGTACTGATCTCATGAGATTTGCTTTATATAAGAAATCTTTTATAGCATTGAGGTAATACCGATGTCCCCGCAGTGGAAAGCTATTCTTTAGGGTGAAGTAATACAGTATACCCTTCATGGCTGGTGGCCGTAATCATTAAAAGAATAATTTTCTTAATTTAGCTTCGAGTGGGTTGTTAATCTATAGCAACATTAATGTGGGGATTTTCAGTAAACCTTGGGTGTATAATACGTTACCCTGTCTGTTGCCTTTACAATGTATGGAAAAATCTAAAGAAGTACATCTATCGTCAGGTTCAGTTTGGATAGCGACGATTGCTCCTGGCATGCTGCTCAAATCCTTGCACGTTAGCGTTTTAATGCATTTTAAAGTCTTGTTACCAGGAATTGATATCAGCCACATTCTAGCAAAAAGTGAATCCCATGTATGTGAATATAGCAATCAGATTTGTGATGTCACAGGTCCTCCTGTAGCATAAAAACTAACTGGGTCACCGGAATGAGTAGTGGACCTGGAGCTCCAAGAATCAGAACGTTTAGCAGCAAGGTTTGCCCTACTAGATTTTGTATTGAGGCAAGTACCAGCAAATCCCATGCTTTTCCATTCATTAAAGATCTCATAGATTTTTCACAGAAGATTTTCATAGTTCCATGGATCAACACCAAGTTAGGGTCAAAATGCTTGGTATCATTGGTCATCTCGCTTGGTTACTTTTTGCCAGCTAGGCCACCTTTGGTAGATAGATACAAAGCACAAAGTCAAAGAATGACCCCGAAGATCCTTTAAAATCTGCAAAAATGATTAAGGATATTTTGCGAAGATAAAGGCCTAGAGCCATCTTGTATATTTCTGAAAGTGTTAGCTTTGCTACGGCTGTGGGAAGTTAAGACTCTGAGACTGTAGGACAGTGGGAACGTGGGAAACAAAGTCCATAAAGGTCCAACTGCATCCTAAAAATATTGAAGAACACAGTGACAACAGGGTCAAAATGGTACAACAAATGTGCATTTATCAAGTTCGTACTAAAGAGTCATACTCATGTTGTCACTAATTTCCTATCACACTGATGATCATGCGCTCACCAGGTTCAAAGAGATTGTGTCATTATTATGTCCGATCAGATTGCACCTCATTCTTACCAGGAACTTATTACGTGCTTACTACCTCGTCATTCCATCCAGCGGATTGTTATAAATACCGCAGCACACAAAATGCTTTCATTACCAAGGGTTGGTGTGAGGAATTGGGTCCATCATTTATATTAAATTCTCAGAATGTGACGTGCTGATAACTTGCTCCATGTGCACTATACACATTGTGAACACCAGAAGAATGTAGTATGAACTTATTGTGGTCTTCTACCACATGGCATGGACCTGCCATGGTCATAGCACAAGCCTGAAGAGATGATTGTGAAAACGCCAGTGACCAGTCGTTCTTATCAAGTTCCCCCTGTCTTACTTTGACCACCTTCACCCCAGGTTTCTTTTGAATATATCCAAGGCAGCTTTACATCAAGGGTGACAATACTACGTGCTTACTGGTTTCTACTGCGTTCTTGGGAATTTGTATAAGTTCTTACTACGTTCACCCAATTCTTTGAGGATGTACTGTAGTGGGGACCGTGGCTCAGCGTGACAGGGTTTTGGAAACAGTGCCGTGGAACGCAGAGGGGTTTGAACATAAAAATAGTAGGCTTCAGAGTAGATAATCCTAAGAACAAGGATACAAAGACATCGGGCCCTAGAAATATGTTTTGTGATGTCTTGTATTGCCAGTTTTAATGTTTCTAAGATATTTTTAGCCATTTTATGGAAAGCTGCTAGTGGTTTCTGAACTATGCTAATGTTTGCATAGATTATATTCAGCATGTCAGTAAAATATAAGCACATATCTTTTCTCAATTAAATGTATTTTTTCATGGTTATGTGACTATAGAGAGACATTTTGTTATTTGATGAGTACTCCACCTTGTGGCCAGGGAAGCCAACTGCAGCTAAGTCAACCTGCAGAAAACACCACAATTCACACAATTTACAATAGCATTGCTCGTTCCAAGCATAGATGTTGACACCTCTACTGACTATGTGTGATTGGATATTGTATATATTGTTTTCACTTGAGAAAGCCTGACATGCACATTTATATTATATATTTCAAGGATAGCTCAGTGGTTAAGGCATTGTTCTACAGTTTGGAAGGTCCCAAATTTGAAATCCACGCCCACCAAGTTACCATTGTTGGGCCCTTGAGCAAGGCCCTTAACCCTCAAACTGCTCAGATGTATGCTGAGATAAAATGTAAGTCGATCTTGATAAGAGCATCTGCCAGGCGCCTGAATGAAAATATATATTACATCAGTCTAGAGCATCATTTATTTTCAGGCAGAAATGTCTTGTGAATCTTATTTAATGTACCTTTACAGGTTATTTCAAGATAACTTCACATCACTTAGTTTTCATCTTCAAGTTTAAGGTTTGATAATGAAACTTAGAAATGAATAAAATATGGTAGAATAAATAAAGCTATGAAGATCAGATGCTTTTGTGATGAGTTTTCTCACAGTTAATTGAGAGTTTACTAAGTTGTTTTTGGGAACCTGGATATAACCATAACCACTATGTTGTTTTATATTTTTTCAATAACTGTCTGACCCATAGCATTTTATTATTTTTTTATTATACAATCAGACACCAGTACAAGAGTATGTGTGTGTGTATGTACTGTATGTGAATGGGTCGTAATGACCAGTAAGAACACCCGAGCCTGCTTCCACATGACACACTCAATGTATGTGCATTGTGGCTGTCATTTATCACCATGTTAGTCTCTAAAAACACACTTCTGTCCTGCTGTCCGAGCTCAGGTCCTGGAACCTGCCCTGTTCTCCTGCTGTGGGTCATTGCAGTCGAGGGTTGGACAGATGGGTCAAACCACTGTGTACCACTCCTACTCCCTACCCCCTGCATCCCAAACATCCCCTCCAGCTGTTCTGTTCGGATAAGTGGTGTTAGGAGGGGGTATCTGGCATGGGTTCAGAGCGGGAGTGCCTGAGGAATGCATCCAGCTCCAGAAACAGCTGTACCATTTTGCCACCGCTGTCACACCGATGGTAAAGGGTTGTAATGAAATAGATATGCTAGTTAAAGCTGTGGCAGAGGGCCGAGGGTGCCATTTAATCAGTCTTTTTACTCAAAATGCAAAAGTTTAAAT
Organism: Heterobranchus longifilis; assembly: GCA_028570985.1. NCBI lineage: Eukaryota > Metazoa > Chordata > Actinopteri > Siluriformes > Clariidae > Heterobranchus > Heterobranchus longifilis. The sequence continues at coordinate 2,715,275 of JAOVVB010000002.1, forward strand.
TTTCAATGTTGTATTTAAGAATTTTAAGCAAATGAACAAAGTTGTTAAGTTGATGAAAAGATTTAACAGCAACATCTTAAAAACATTATCTAATCGTAAAGTCAACTCAGAAATATATTCACGGTTTAAGTGATGCGAGCCGTCTTTTTTCCAGTCTCATGAGATCTGATGCAAAGCGCCAAGTGAATGCCACCTGGCATCCTTGACTAGTGAATAATCTATACCAATTTCCAACTTTTCTCCAGCTTGACCTGGGAGCCATTAATTCTAGCAGAGTGGTGGGCAGGCTCTGTAGGCAGAGATTTATAGTACGTGCAGACAGCTGTGGATGATGAATTGGCATGTCACTTCAGGCCCACCGCAGATGGAGAGGGGGCCACGGGCATGCACAGGCCCATGCATGGTCATTCCACCAGCGCCCACGCATCACGCCGAAACCGAACTGCCAATCAAAACAGTAACCTACGGGCCTCTCTTTCCTCTGTACTTTGATGGCCCTTCCATCAGGTGCCTTGATTTAAATGAGTGTTATAGAAACTGTCATGAAGCAGCTGTACAGAAACCCAGATGTAGATTTAGTGCCGTGATGACAATGATGAGGGGGGGGGAAACTAATATGAACCTATGCTCTTCTGATCGATGATATTAATTACAGAAATAAATACAAAATACAGTGGGATGCTAATCTATGCAATGTACAAGGGGTGTTCAAGTCAAACCAGGACTGGTGAATGAAGGCATTAAACAGATTGACATTTACGGTAAGCTTACAGTTATAAAACCCTCAGCTGCAGGAAAAACACTTGCATCATGCGTCTGTGAATGACAATCCCAGCTAAGGTGGTTTGGAGCCCACTGCAATCGAGCCCATGAACATTCAGCGAGTGGAATCCCTGATTAACAGATAACTTGTCACCAACTTGTGGAAGAGATGCATCTGTCTGCAGGAACTGTGAACTGTGAGCCCTTGCACATTACATTTACATACATACAATTTAATATACAGTATGCTCCTTTAATGAAAGCGCCCCCAAACTTTGAGGGTTGAGCCAGCACTCATCTGTACAGTCCAGCAGAACTTAAGTTGATTCCTAACTTTATCCAGCTGTGAATATGACACATTGTGATTCAAGAGTACAGGACAGACTATGATTGCACTAGCAGTCTGTGTGATTGTATGATAATCGTACAGCTGAGGCTTACCGTGAATAAGATTTTTAGTCAAAGCTCTGTCTACCCACAGCACCTTCATTTCCACTTGCAGTTTATTTCTAAGCGAGCCTGCGAGGTGAGATAACAGCTTGATGAAATTCGACTCCACGTATTCAAACAAGTTTTATTCGGCCTTTTGCGCTCGGTCGGCCTCCCCGCTCACTCGATCTGTTTCATCCTCAGACTTGAAATGGGCACATGGTCATGTTACGTCGTTTCCTCTTCCTGTATAAAAGAAGGCTCAATTACTCCTCATTTTATAACCTCATGTCCCACCAGACACACCTTACTCCAGGTGCTGATAGATAAAGCGTCTGCATTCCATTCAAATGTCACAATGGCGCTGCCGCTGCTGCTCAGGAAGGCCTCGACTTGCCAGTCTTGACACCCAAGAGGGCGAATATTTGTTCTGTTTTTCAACCCAGAACGATGCCGGTAACCTTTCCACGACGATTAATCACCCCACTCAAAGTCAATTAATTCAATTTGGTGCTCTTGAGAGGATCGTTTTTGACAAACACTTTAAACGTATTCGACACATGAAATGTGATTTCAGAAGTCTAGAGCGGATCGGTTCCGAGAGGAGAACGGACAGTTCATGGGCAGCGCCCCAGCTGGAATTAACCAGCTGACATTTCAGGTGCCGTTTGAGTTCATCAACGTGACAGCGCTTTAGGACGGTTTAAACCGAGGAGGATCAGCTGTCTCTGGTGATGAATGGGGATTGCTGGGGTGAAGCATGATACTAAAACAGAATGGAAAGTAAATCGGGGAGCATCCGAGAACACAAATAGAAGCGTTAAAGTTACCTTTGCTAAAGATTTTCGGTTGATTGTTTTATTTTTCTGATCCCTTTTTCAGCCTTTGATTTGCTGGTTTTCAATTATTTCAATTTCAATAAAGATCAAAACTGATATTGAGCTGAGAAAACTTTATATATGTAAAAAAAACCATGCTGTTAAGCTTTCTATTCTGATCTGAATCATTTTCTAAAGTAGAGCAGCTACAAATCCCAGGTTCATTTTAATTCACTTGTTCCCATACATTATTATTTTAAGACCGTACACAGTATGGTGGATGTGCAAATAAAAAATAAAAACAAATGTTTTCTGTAAGCAGCTGTTTTTTTTTTTTCGAACCAGCGTAGCAGATGTTAAGTTATTCAAAGGTGGATTGTGGCAGTTTGTGGGCGGTTTGTAGTCTTCATACCGTAGGTGGTTCATGCGTCTTGTAATGGATTGTAGAATACAAAAACATGCCAAATACCTTGACAGCTTTTTGGCTAAATCCAACATTGCACAATAAACTAATAAATACGAGGCGTGTTCAAGTCAAACCAGTACTTGTGATGATGAAAATGATTGATGTTTATGGAAGAAGTCAAGCATTGTACGGTGATGAGACTCTTAACAGCAGCAGAACTTTAGTGAATGGTGCAAACATTTTAAAGAAGCCCGTACTGTTGGTTTGTGAATGATGATCCGGCCGAGGTGGCTCGGAGCACACTGCAGTCGTTCCCGAGAACATTTTGAGCGAGTGGAACGTCTGATCTTTGATATTTGATGGATAGCTTTTCGTCAATTTGCTGAAAAGACTGTCTGTGGGAACTGTACACACAATTATTCGCGAACACCACTTGCAGGTTACAGGATTTGGAACTTATTGCTGCATTCCCTGTACAATCAAAAATCCTGGTTTTACTTGAAAACCGCTTGTATCATAGTATGCTCTAATATATACTAGACTATAGAGGGGTATTGTGATGTTTATTGTATCAGGATACAGCAGGTTTAGAGCTTCTGTAGTCACAGGGAAAATATCTGAAAGTCTCTTTCTCTCTCTCTCTCTCTCTCTCTCTCTCTTTCTCTTTCTCTCTCTCTCTCTCTCTCTCTCTTTCTCTTTCTCTCTCTCTCTCTCTCTGTGCTTTCCCACTGTGAATGTGTTGTTTTGTATTTATTTGATTATCTTGATATCTAAATGATTAGGAAGGGCAAATAAAGCAGCTATACAGTACATAATAACCACTTCAAATACTACACCCACTCTGGTATGTAGCACAACACTGTGCAGAAATGTAGTGCAGTAGAAAGTACAGATATTTGCTGTAGGATGTAGTGGAGTAAAAAAAAAAATATATATATATATATATATATATATATATATATTTACATATGTATTTACACATTGGGACCTTGCATTGCGAGTCGGTGAGTGGTTTGCAAGGCGAGCACAATTTTAAAATAAATCTTAACTTGATAAGCGGGCGAGATCTTTATATATGAGTATACGTATGCTTTGTCTGCCGAGCGTCACGTGATCACCGCTGAGCCAATGGTTCTTTTATTATGTCGTGCCGCGGGATTGTGGGTAATCGTCTTCCATGCTCAGTCTCAGTGTGCGCGTCAGGATTCGTTTAAAGGGTAATGTGCAGGTTAATTTGTTTTATTTCACGTTATATTTTGTATTAATTATTCCTATATGAATATTTTTGGGACTGATCATTGAAACGAATCATCAGCGTTTCTATTATAAATTTATCCCCCTGTTTCCG
>JAOVVB010000002.1:2735953-2756237 GCA_028570985.1 Heterobranchus longifilis
TCCTGCCCTGATGCCAAGTGTTTGCATATAGATTATTGCCTATACTGCATATGTTACAATAATTTTTTTCCTATCTCTATTAATTAAAATAATAAAATAAGCATAAGATACATTTTATAATTGACAGAATTAAATTAATAAATACATAAAAATCCTGAAAAGCAGAATATAAGACCAAAGCTCATAATCCAACCTAAAGATAATGCATTGCACAAATCATAGGGTATCAATCAATCAATTAATCAATCAATCAGTCAATCAATCAAAAAGGTTGATTAAAATATGAGGTATTTAAAAATAAATAATAAAAATAAAATAAAATTACAGAAAATTTAAATAATAAAATTCCAACAGAAATAAAGCAGTAGTAAGGTGTTATATATATAAAGCTTAACTACCACCTGCTACATCTTTAATGCTCTTAAAAACAGAACTTCATCAGAAGTTTATGTAAGCTGTCTGGAGCAGGTGGGCCATTTCACTCTTTTAGAAATGTAAATGACAAGCATGATTATGCTTCCAGAACATACATCTGCTTTTTGCTGAGATCTAATTTGTCACCATGGGTTACTTTTCACACCATCAATCATTTCTGATTTAATAAGCGCTCACAGTGACCGTCGCTGCAGCCGAGTCCGTCATTATAAAGCAGAGAGTGAACTTAAATGAGAGCTTGATATGAACAAATGAAACTTCCACCTAAAAAAAATACAGAAAGCTTTGAACTTTCTTTAAACAAAGAACTGACTGACCTCAAGTTGTGACTTGCCCTTGGATTTCTACTAAGAGCTTAGCAACAGTTGCTATCTCAACTCAAGCAGGTCAGGTTTTTTTGCACGTACATTTACCTTGAACATTATTTTTACAAATAAATGTTGCAGCAGTGTGTTTCTTTAAATGTTTTACGAATATATAGTACAAGACTAAAGTTTAGACACACTTTATAATTCATTATTGTTGTTTAGCTATTTATTTTCTAAATTCCAGAATAATACCAGAGGTTTGAAAATTAGGGAAAAAAACATATTGATTTATATATATACATTTTAATTAGGTAATAATTAAACAACAAGAGCAACAACAACAGTCTGTTTTTTTTTTCTTTTTTGTTTGTTTTAAGAGTTGAGGGTCAGCTGTTCTGGAACAGTTCTCGCAAGAACAGTATTGGGTCGAGTGCATTTGCAAAACTCATCAAGCACCATGATGAAACTGTCTCTCATGAAGACCTTCCCAGGAAAGCAAGACCAAGAAGTTCAGTTAAAGTTACCAGCCTCAGAAATCACCATTTAAAAAACACCTAAGATTAGAGCCATTATGAAGGATTTACAGAGCATACGTAGCAGAAACATCTCAATATCAACTGTTCAGAGAAGATGATTGCATATTTTGGACGCCTTCAGCATTGTTTTACAGGTTTTAGAAATAAAAATCAGGAAAAACAGTGAGATTAAAAGGTGCTTCCAAACTTTTGAGTGAGCATGTGTACTGTGTGATAATCAAATTCAAAATGACTGAGTGAGTAGAGCAACAAATCTGCATCAAATTTCAAGGAAACTATTTGCATGATTTAGAAGGCTGACACAAACACTTCAAAGAATCTATTGAAAGTTATCCATGTTTGTGATCCACATTCTGGAAGGCCTGCAACAACCAGCACATCTGAGAGTGTTGAATGTGTACGGGCTGCAATCAAAAAAGCTTGGCAACTGACAGAGCGTAGACTGTAATCCAGTCATTACATGGCTAGACACTTTCAGGACAGACCTCGTATATAATAGAGTATTTATTAACTTTTTAAAAACATTTTTCACATTTTAACATTTCTATTATAAACTTTTTTGCACAGCATTCAGAACACCCAGAATTCTCCTAAACATTTATAAAATCCAAGATAAAAATGTTTATAGAAAATTCACTACTTGACTCACTTACATACAAAAGTTTCTTCAACTAAAATTTAGCTTATACATATGTCTATAACCTTTTAACCTTTAGCAAAACCAGTCAAAGAATGTTAATGTTCACATAGTAAAAAGTTGCTTATAACATTATCACGTAATGTTTTACTCACACACACACACACACACACACACATAATAACATTTTATATAAACAGTATATACAGTATATTTATTTAAAAAATGTAACAAAATATGTTTTGAGGACAGTGGGACATTCAGAAACTTTGAGTTTTGAAAACAAAACTTGATAGCTTAGACTTTTCATACAAATGAAATTGTGGTGGTAGTTTTGTTGCAAATTTTAAAAGTATTGCGTTAAATATTTTCAGAATATGCAAATCAACTTTAATTAAAGATCATAGGAACCATTTTTTCATTGAACCGTAAAATACAATTTAAATGAGCTAGTAAGTACAGCCTGTTCTATTTATGAATGTTTCTAATTATGAACAAAAGAATTATGAATAAAAGAACAAGTGCTCAGAATTGTCTTTACTTTTTTTGATAACCAAGATCAAAATTGTTAAGAAGTTTAATAACACTGCATTATGATTGGCAACTTTTTAGAACACAACCATGTTTTTAAACCATATTGTTTGGGTGAGAAAGAGTTGCGATCCTCCATAACACAATCATAGCAATAATGCAGAACACTAGTCGGCCAGCTCATACAGAATGTCCTGCACTGTCCTGCACACAGGGCTAATGGTGCTAAAGGCAGTATTTTGCTTGTTCATGAGGATAAAGCAAATGAAATTTAATTAAGAGTAATTTGATTTATGTCACATAGCAGTATGTAAATAAACGGCTTGCATTTGGCTATTTAAAGAGGACTGAAGAGTCAAACTGATGTACTGATGTACAAAACTAATATACCTAATTATATAATTGTGCTTGTGGATGATGTCAAAATACACCATGAACACAAAATAGTGCAAATGCACTTTTGTTTTTTTCACAGGTTGATAATACACTTCTACACGTCTCTCAAACACGTCTTGAGAACAATAGTTCTCAATGTCTCAATCGGTTTTACAGTTGGTTGGTTTAACAGTTTGAGTGAAGGTGTTAAATTTCTTCTTTATATCAAAGCATACAGTAGTGCTATAAAACAACTAGTGGAAACAGATTTCCATAAATTCAATACCTCATTTTTGTTTGTGATAATTTTGAATGAATTTTATCGCAAGAATTTCAGGCAGCACTTGATATAATATATATATTTTTTATATTCAAATACATTCAAATAATGTATTTGAATATAAAGTAAAGTATAATAAATACGTAAACTTTATCATTGTACCATTTAACTCATTTAAAATGTATTAACTTCTTTTCTGTTTTTGTTTGTTTTTACCCCTTTAAAACACTAAATTCACAAAATTCACATCTGTTTCATTTTGTGTAGTATTCTTTTGTATTTTTGTTCTTTTCTTGTGCTTGAACACCTCACCTGATTTGGTATGTCTTGTGATGATTCCTTAGAGCAGAGTTTGGCTACATTCACATTACCAGCCTGAAGTGACACAAATTTTTGTTTAGGACTGTCTGAATGCAAAATATTTTTCAGATCGGATCTGATTCACTTTCATACAGTATGCTCTTCTCGATCAGAGGCATATCCAATACATGGTCCTGTGACTTGAATGAGAACAGGCAGATCGGAATTTGTGTGACTTTTTGCCTCCGCTGTTGCATAGGACGCTCGCTGGGGTCATCAGTGAAAACCGGCAGCGTGGAGATTTCATAGCAGTGCTAGCAAAAACAGCTAACACAAAACATCTGGCTTTGTTCATTCTTTTCGACCTCCATAAATACAGCTTGTCGTTTTCCAGAGCAAAATCCTATGCTAAAATCTCATCCATTGTTTAAAATGAGAGAGTTCTTGGACAAGTATAATATATTTTAACCCAGATGGTTCAAACAAAGATGTATCGATAACATTTCAGAGGACAGATGTCCACATCAGATTCATATAAAAATCACTTGTAATTATGAATATTAATTGTCATCAAACCAAAACACTGGAATTAAACAATGTGGCTTTTGATGTGAATGTAGCCTTTTTAAAAACTTGATTGAGATTGCAAGATTTAACAAGAGAGGGCGGGGCTTGAGATTGGTCAGTTCCATAGCGCAATGTGCTTAAAATCATAACTGATGTGTGTAAAACTTATATGTTCATTAGGTTTTACTTAGCCTCACTGTGGTTAGCCTCACTGCCAGCTTTAGTTTTTGTATTGAATTGGGTGGCTGCACGATCATCGGGTTCATAGCGTAGAACCAATTTTTGATTTAACTTTGTTTTAGTTAACCATACAGTATATGAGTTTTTTTGTTGACATAAATCCATCTTCCAGACATATGGCAGTGCAGGTTTATATGTAGTAGTCTTAGTGTCGGTCACTTAACACTTAAAATGATACAGGTCTTGTTTAAGGGCTTAACATTTCTGTGACATGACAAAGGTCAGATACGTCTTGAGGTATTTTAAATCTCACGCCTGCTAACCTCTGCAGGTCTACCCTCTGTCTCTAAACCACTAAACTAAAGCTGTGTTAAATGTTTTGTGCATAACTAAACATTAACTTTGCCATGGGTCATGTTTGGGATACCCTTTATTCTTAGCACACTTTATAAAAAAAAATAGGTTAGAAATTGCAATATAATACCTGACAAGAAGTGAGTGCAAAGACAAGTAGAGCAAAATCTTATGTTAAGGCTTCCAATATGGCCACCTATTGGTCAACAGATCTAAGAAGCTAAGTCTATAATAGACAGAAGCACCCTGCTTGGATTAGGCTTAATGGCACCCATTCCAGGAGCCAGGTCTTGGGGTGTTTTCAGGGGCCAGGCTAACCTTGCAATGATGCCATGGTGCCATTTTGCATACCACATGGGTGTTTTTCATGTGATGAACATCACGTACAATTTCAGTGGTTCCTCTGCTCTATCACCCCCAGTTCTATAAAAGAAAGACTTGTTAAATAGTTGATTGCTTAAAACAGATGTGGTAGGAGCTGAGAAAGCACTAAAATGTGCAGGTCAGGTGGTCTTGGAGTTGAGAAACTGAGTTGAGAACCATTGGTCTAGAATATTGAAATGGACAACAAAAAACGTACATTTAGGTCATTAAATTTTATTTAATTTTTTTTATCAAATCCTTGTTTGTGGCGCTGTAGTGTTTGATGAAAGTTTTCTAAAACTCAAATGAGCAGAATAATTATGTTATCTATGGAGAGGATGGAATACTAAGTTGAATTTTTTTGTTATGCCAAAATAAGGCACTTTGGTGTGCAAACACTATTCCAAAAATGGTCGCTATCTACAAAGCTATTTGCAATAGAAGCCCAGTTATTGTAGCTCCTGAATTTTGGAAGTGATCACCAGGAGCTTTACAACTACCCATTTTTAGGACAACTTCTAGACTGTTCATAAGGTTTTGTTTGCCTTGAAAATGCAACATACCATCATGCAGAATCTCAATGATCCCACAGACATGCCATAGACTAGTGTCAATAACAAGCATCATTAAGCTCATGCATACAGAGTAGAGTATTCTATCTAAAGTACGTTCTGCGATCACGAAGTAAGAACAAATCATGACCGTTCTCATTAAACTATATATAATGAAAGTAAATAGGAGTGGGTGGTATATCAAACCTCTTAATGAGTAAAAGCCATTTAGTTTGTTGAGGTAGATTTTTCCAACCCTGCAACTTGTTTCTTTATTTAGCAATACTGCATATTCATGTTCAGACAAATGTTTCTTCTTTCTTTTCTTTGCAATAAGAATACATTCTGAATCAAACGTCTGCTTTCTATTGAAATGATTCCATTCTGTTTAAAGCAAACAATATTACAGATATAGTAGAATTAAAAATAACTTCCTTTTTGATATTCTGTCTGGCAGAGTTGTGTAGACTACAGATCAATTCTAGTTTTTTTTTTTTCGCCCCCAAAGAGATAGAAAGCAAAGGTTTGGTTGAGAGTGGTCGATTAAGACTGCCATTAACTTTTCATGACCGTCATTCTCAGGCAAGGGACCAGAGACACTGTATGCTGGACAAAAACTCAATGACAATGAGTGGCATACGGTGCGGGTGATCCGGCGCGGTAAAACCTACAAGCTCACAGTTGACGATGACGTAGCTGAAGGTACTTCCCTTGGTTTTGAATCTGAAAGACAAGACAATTCCTCACCTAAAAAAGCATAGTCTCTCAGGTTGCTGTCTTGTTATGATTGATAGCAGTAATAGCAGATTTCTCAAAATGGTGCTGGATTGAATCAGCGAGGGAATGGGAAAGTATTAGAAAAATTATTATGTGGCTTCTGAACAGAAGTAAGATGAAATGCGCTGACCATTGATGGAAAAAGCTACACTATCAGGTCAGGGTGTTTCTCTGGAGGGTTAAAAAGAACTCCTGTGCATGGTGGGTTCTTTACGTGAACTATGTGTGAAATATCTAGACTACCTTAAGGGTTTAGGTATTAAGTTGTGTTCTGTGTTCCAATACTGTTTTTGATGCATTTTTATCGACTTCCTTCACGACTCAAACGTGTGATGATCGGCTTCACGATCGCTCATAGTACAGTTTATTAAACAGTTTATTAAGAAAAAAAAGAATTAAGCGTTTGTGCATATTTTACATGGTTTACATTGGATTAGTTTTACATAGCATGGTGGGTAAGGTAAATACTAGCAGAGTTATATGTTAGATTTTTAGTCCCTGTCAAAATCTTTTAACAATACCCCTATGCTTTTTCTTTAGTTTGAAAACACTTCTTGAAACTCTCTCTCTGTTTTGTCTATGTCCTTGCACCAAAATTCTAACTTATTTCAAAGTTTAAAAAGTAGTAAAATGTAGACAATTTTTCGAAGGAACTAATGAAGTTGGGTTCTACATAGTACCTTTCCCTTCTCAAAGGGCCAGGACCTTTTATTCTTAATAATTAAAACATTAATGTACCCATCAAACTGCATTGTATTTAATTATTTATCCATTCATTCATCTGCAGTAAATGTTTTAATCCTGGGTTGTGGTAGGGGAATGTCTCTGGGCCACATGTCGTGAGCCTGGAATACACTTTGCATGAGATGCTAGTCCATCACAGGGCAGCGTATTTTTGGTCAAATGCTTAACACTCAGTGGTGTAGTCACAGTCAGCTGAATATAAATGTTAGTGCAGACAATTTATTTAAAAATAATTTATGATAGACTTTTTACGTAGCTAAATAGCTAGTGTTTTCCGATTGGGTGGTTCTCTAAAAACAAATCGTAATAAGTCTTACGGTGTGACGTCTAGACGGAATATGAGCACAGTCTAGTCATCATATAGTCTTATGTACATTTATACCCATTACATACAGTAACAGTGTGTCATCCCCCATATTTTTGTTAATTCATCAGATTGTAATCCATCTGGGTAAATTCTGCTCATAAAGCTTACTCCTGCTGACCCTTTATGACTTCAGCTTTCACAAAACACCTTAGTGATGCTATTAGGATGAATATTGCAAAGATAATGGGGAATTTCTTGAAGTGTAGTCAGGGAGGGCGTTTGCTAGAAAGCAGTATTGGAACACAGCCATGAAGTGTACAACCTTGAAAAAAAAAAATACTTGAGCTGTAGTGTGAAGTCGGTGAAAGGAAGAGTATAGCTGCCTCTTTTTTTTCTTTCTTCCCTTCTTGTCCCAACCTGCTTGGGTTGCAGGTCAGATGGTGGGCGACCATACTCGTCTGGAGTTCCACAACATCGAGACAGGTGTGATGACCGAGCGCCGTTTTGTCTCGCACATCCCGTCCAGCTTCATCGGCCACTTGCAGAGCCTCAGGTTCAACGGCCTGCTCTATATTGACCTGTGCAAGAACGGCGACATCGACTATTGCGAGCTGAACGCGCGCTTCGGCATGCGCTCCATCATCGCCGACCCAGTGACCTTTAAAGCCAAGAGCAGCTACCTGAGCCTGGCCACGTTGCAGGCCTACACCTCCATGCACCTGTTCTTCCAGTTCAAGACCACTTCAGCGGACGGGATCATCTTGTTCAACAGCGGGGATGGGAGCGACTTTATCGCCGTGGAGCTGGTGAAAGGGTAAGAAAGGGGTAAAGGGTAAGAAAGGGTAACTGGCCTGCATATTTTAGTGCGAACTTCAATTAAGCAAAGAAAAAAAAAAGAGAGCTGAGAAAGCACTAAACTGTGCAGGACAATGGTCCTCAACGGCTGGAACTGAGAACCACTGATGTAAAGATTAGCCTAAAGTCTAGTCTAATGTGACACCTGTGGATGTTTCGCAGCCCTGCTCTTTACATAGTTTCTTGTATTTAAAGCTTGAACTGTTGATAATGAAGACAGAAAGCTGTTCTCTCGTCTCCCTCTCAGGTACATCCATTACGTGTTTGATCTTGGTAATGGCCCGAACCTCATCAAAGGCAACAGTGACCGAGCTCTGCATGACAACCAGTGGCACCACGTGGTCATCACCAGAGACAACAGCAATCTGCATACCCTTAAAGTTGATACCAAGGTTGTCAGTCAAGTGGTTAATGGTGCCAAGAACCTGGACCTAAAAGGTACCCGAGCTGAAACGAAAGAAACTTTATTTAGTTTAATACAGAACCTTAAAACAATAAACACTTAAAACTAAAACACTTAAATATATTTTAAATTCATATGAGATTTTTAGATTATTATTTTGTATTGTAAATTACTTGATGGGAGACCAAAAACAAAAGCTGTTATTCAGTCCACATTTTTTATCTCAAGGTTTTTTTTGTTTTTTTTTTGCTTCAAGGCAAATGTTTAAAATTAGGCTTGTAGACTCTGTTGTCTCCTCAAGATAAATCTGACAGCCTGGCAGGCATCAACTGCGTAATCAGGTGATCAGCATAATCTGATAAAGAAGCTAGAAAATTAGCTTTAGTGTGCACATAAAATAACTGACAACTTTTGAACTTACGTCACTGATTCTGAATATAACCAAATTATTTAAACTTTTATGACTTCAAAGACTATTCTGCCAACTGCCTTTAAAGAGTAAGACGCAGCTCTATTATATTTGCTGCCCCAAACAGTAGACTTTTGGACAAGACAATCAAGACTCTTATGATTTTTATCAACAAATTTGTTCTCGTTTTTTTTTCTCAGGTGATCTTTTTATTGCTGGTTTGGGACCCAACATGTACAACAGCCTTCCCAAACTGGTAGCCTCGAGGGAGGGTTTTAAAGGTTGCCTGGCGTCTGTGGACCTGAACGGCCGTCTGCCCGACCTGATAAACGACGCTCTGTTCCGCAGCGGGCAGATTGAGCGTGGATGTGAAGGTACACCCTCTTACAACTCGAGCTCAGGCAGCCCATTCTTCCTCATGAATGCTAACAGTAGCTCCATTAGCATTTCACTGAACCATCAGTCCATCCTCCTGACCCTGCTCATCACCTCTTTCATCTGTTAGACCCAGTGGCTCATGTAGATACTGCTCTTTTACTTTTTATAGGTCACATTGGTCTTACAGGCAGCCAAGCCCTGGTTTTTCACCCTACTGAAATAATCCTTAATAATCTATGATTGTATTATGACAAGGTCTGTGTAGGGTGTTCTTTTTGTTTCGAAATGGAAAAACAAAGGTTAAACATGCTTTGCAAAAAAAACAAAAAACAAAAACCAAAAGGTCTTGTGTTTCTTCTTTGCTTTTGAATCATTTTAGATTCATTTATGTATTAAATAAATGCCCAGACATGTAGCTGCTAGCTTAAAGGAATCTCCATGTTTTTATTTTTATTTTTTTAAATAGCAAAATGGAATTTTTTTTCAAGGGTAGCAGCTGATTTATTAATAATTTTAACACCTAAAATTTATTTTTGGATAGGTTCATCACTTTTTAAAAATCTGCTCAGAAAATAAGTGTTTACTTCCAGGTTGTACCGCACTCCTGTTTTTATTCATATTTTCTTTTATGATCTATGTTAATATATTTTTTATAAATGTTTGGTTTTTTTTTTTTAGCCAAAATTAACCCTATTTGCATTTCAAAACAAAAACAAATAAACGCAGGAGCAACCTACACAGACCTTAGAGAACATCTGACGCTTTAGAGTATTTGGGGGTTTTATTTAGCTCGTATGTGCTTGATTGCTTTTAATTTAAAAACCAAATATTACATGATTTAATTTACAAACAGAAATCATTTTACATTTTTAAATTAATGCTGGTGTTTACATGTACGATTCGTTTTTTCACATTTAATGAAGCCGGTATTTATAAATCGTCATAACTGTGCTCATAATTTGTTGTAGGTTGTGAGCATTTCTTAAACTTGAATAATAATGTGCTTGAGAAATAAAAAACTAAATCCATAAGAACAGTTTTAATGATTTTTGAATATGGGTTTCATACAAAGTTTTTGATTGCTTGGCATTTGCAGAATCATTTACAAAACGAAATTGATGTTTGAATTCCCTGAAGGTGTTTACATTTATAGGGTGCTGTGATATTTCTTTTTAGTTCTCGTTTAAAGTTTTGTGATTGTTTGTATCAAAAAAAGTGCTATGTGATAAACATCCAGTATATACCTGGTTGATTTATATACATAATTTTTTAGATTGCCATAGATCAACATTTCCTGGTTTATGAGAGCTGGTTTATATTTTTATATCATCTATACACACTCTTTAAAATGTACTGTTTAGACGATTAACTCATTACTTTATTTTAGTTCTGGCCTAATTGTTTAGAATTGTTATGAACAATTCAAAAGTTCAAAAGTTTGCATCTCCATTTATGGTATCCATTATATACTACATGCTACTGAATTCTGGATTCTGATTGGTCAGACAGTATTGATTAGGTTTCTACAGTATAACAGCAGCTCTGAGAAGCTGTGAATTGTATTATGTTTTTTTATTTATTAATGAATTATCGGAGTCTCCAGTGTCAGAGCGACATTTTTTTTTAGGATGGCAGGGTTTATACTTTTTAAGAGAGGATAGTAATTGTAGATCTAGTTTTTTTAGAGAATGGCTGGTGTAATGTACATAATAGCAGTAGCTAACCTGCATTGTTCCACAAGGTTAACCGCAACTGTAAATAAGCAGTATGGTGGAATAAAAGCAATAATCAACCTTCAACATTAATTATTTTTAATTAACTTCATGACATACAGTGTTTATTTCTTTTGTCATTACTGGTGGTAAAACTAAGACAAGTCTAAACAATTACTCTGTGGTTTTTATCATAATTTGCATTCAAAAACCATGGGGGGTGCAAACTTTTGCACTGAGCTGTATTACTGTATATAACAAATTGACCTAACAGTGAAATGAGTTTACAAATATCTTTGTAAAAACTCATTAACCAATAACTTAGTAGCTATACATTTTAAATAATTAGAATTTTAAATAATAAATAATTTGCTCATTAGAATTTACAGATCTCCATTAGAGACGGATTATTTCAGCTTCATGGATAACATGCCAAACATTTTTTGTCCACGTGTCATTCACTGCATATGACCTGCTTCACGTTAAAATGATGTAAATCATTTTATTTTCTGTAAACATCTCCACTCTTTCTTCCATTTCATTGCATTTATGAAATTATTTGATTTGTTTTTGACAAAAAAAAAAATGACATGTTCATTATGTCAAAGTTTTCACCTCTTCACAGTTTTCAGGAAAAACAAAAACAGAAATAAAACATTGTCCTTCTGAATTGTTTCGTGTTTTGTTGTAACTGGACGATGTGGTAATGGTTTGACCGCTTAAACTCCCAGAATTAGAATTTTATATTTACTTTATTCCCTTAATAATGTGAAATAATTACTGTAACATGTAAATATGTTTTCTGATTGTGACTGAATCTTGATCTGGGATTTTTAAGAGGTTGAAACAAAACAATAAAAAATAAAAAAAGTCTAGATTTGACAAGCATACTGGAAGAAATTTAGTTTTAATAATTTTTTTTTAACAACAGTTTTGCCAGTCAGCTTGAGGTTCTATTGATGAAAGTTATCTATTATTTTCTTGTATTTCTATTGTAATGATGTGAGGATTTTGTGTGGAATCATGTTCATGTCCATTTAAAATGCACTGCTGGCAGCTTTATCCGCTCCACACACTCTACCATCTCTGCTCTGTTGCATCTCATACGTGACAAGCGCCTTCTGTGTGTGTGTGTGCGTGTGTGCGCGTGCGTGTGTGCGTGTGTTTATTTTTTATTTTTTTTTACGTTTATCTCTCCTGCACAGCATCGAAAAGTGAACGTGAGTAGGCTTTTCTCTAAAGTGGCGAGCATGATTGAGCCTGAATGTGCACCTGAGAGGACTTTTTGAGAATGAATCTGAGAATGGTTTTTGGTTGAACATGCCTAATTTATTTATTTGTTAATTTGTTTATTTATTTACTTGTTTATTTTTTGATTCGGTGAATGTGCGCCATGTTGTTATGGGGCTTTCCATTCACTAGATGGCAATGATGCACCAGCACTTAGGAAGGAAGGACGGAATTAAAGGAATTAAAGAAGAAAATGCTGGAAATGGGAAAGAATGAAGGAGTAATACTGGATAAAGGGAAAAAGAAATAGTTTATAGTTTAATGAATAAACTGTTGATTTTGTACATGAATGTCCCTTCTCTGTCATCCTAACAGCTCATCTCAAAATTATATTTGTTTGAGAAATGGTCATTTCATTGATTAAAATATTCATACTGCTTCTGTTGCAGTTCTCACAGATATTAGATTTGATTTAAGGCCAGACACTACAGGTGAATAGGGAAATTTTTCATATTTTTAATATTTGTTTGTTTGCAAAAATAGCAATGCATTTTTGCCAATTAATTGGTGAAATCCTACATTTTTCTGAAAGCAAAAAAAAAAAAAATATGCCTTCCCAATTCATCATATTTAAATCTACATATTTTAACAAAAAAATATAAAAGTCCCATATAAAAAGTTGGTTAAAAAAACCAACAAAAAAAAAACAGTTTAACCAAGAAAGAAATTTTTTTTTTTGAAAATTTGGTGACAAATTAGCATTCTGTATTGTTCACAGGAGAGAACTGTTTTATATGAACATACGTTTACATTTTTAAATAATGCTGATGTTACAGATTTCATGTTATTATTCATGTTGCACAACTTCATGAATGTGGTTAATCTGAGAATTTAGGTTTTGAATATTGTTGTTCAAAAAAAAGTTGTTAAAAGTACTTGGCGGTCCAAAGTGTTTTATAAAGGAAGGTAACTATTAATGTGCATCATCAATTATTCAAACTTGCCTTTGTTTTTATTTTTCTATTTTTTAACTACATATATTACTAACATATTATTCATACATATAATAATAAAATATACTTGCATAATCCATGAACTTAAAAATAAGTTACTAACCTAAACAAACTTTGTAAAAGCTTGTTTGTTTGTTCCTCAATTACATTACATTGTTGTAAGAAAAAAGTTTTTGTGTTTAGCAAAGGTTTGAGCAATTAGTTGGGGTTGCCAAGCTGAACAAAAAAATAATAATTCAAAAAGGTAAAGATAATATTTTGAACATGTTTAATATATTTAAATAAAAACATTTTGGCTTCGTAAAAAGTTTTTATTTAAAAATACAATGTGGTACAATGCCTTCTACTGTAATTAGAAAAGTTTGTTAGTTGGCACGACAGAATTGTGATCAGAGCAGAGTTTAAAGCTGTTGAGTTTTGAGTTTTACAAATTGAAAGAATAATGTTAGATGGAATTTCTCCAAAACCGTTAACCAACATGTCAGCCTGTAGTGTCTTGCCTTAAAAGCGCAGCCACTTTTTTCCTCTATGCTATTGCTTTATGTTATTTAACATCAGTAGCCATTTGGGACACCGTGTAGCGTCTGGTCCTGCCACTCTGACGCCATGCGGTCTCCTTTCAGCCATTTAGTACGACCTCATCCCCCCTAACCCATCGTTAGTGTAGATTTTTAATGCAAACCCCTTCCTAAGAATGGTAGAGCATGCCTGTTAGTAAAGCGCTCGCTTTATTAACGAAAGTCATTGACCACCTACTAACCTGTTTGACTGTTTTTTCTCGCTTTTTTGTTTCTGTTTTTTCTTTCGCTAACAAAGTTGGTTTCGCCAAAGCAGACCTGCAAGGTAGACGGTTCCCTCTCCATTCTGAGCTTTGGCTCAAAAGCTGCTCTGTGTGATGTATCGTGTCAATTTTTATAATTTTTGTTTTAATTAATTTTTTTATTTTCAGCACCCAGACATAAAGCTGTCTCGCTTCACTTTAACAATGTCTTGGTATAAAATGGTTCACTTCTTTTGAAAAAAAAACCAAAAAAAAACAAAGACAGGAAAGAGAAAAATACAAAGAATGACAGCAGCTGCGAGGTTGTATAAATAAAACATCAGACGTTTGGGTGTAATAACGCCACTGGATGTTTGTTTGCTGGATCTCGTCCTGGACTCTGTTAATGCTAATGATGCATAATCAGAGTCGTCGGTTTTTGCTCAGCCTCAATAAATGACACCAAATCATCTTTAGTTTAAAATTCCAAAAATTCCATTACAGTCAAAAATATTAAAGCTCACTTTATATTAGTTTGATGCACTTCATGTAAAAGTGGCTAATTTTTTTTTATATATATTCATATTCTTATTTTAAAATGTAAAATTAGATAATATATCCAAATTATTTATTCAATTTAAATTTTAGTATCTAATCTTGGATTCATCTAATAAATTTTATTTCTACTTTCAAATCATGCTTTGAAATTTGCTTAGATTGAAAGTTCCAGTCTGTTTGTGTCGCCATCTTCAGCAAATTTGACCATGTTTGCTGAAGATGGCGATGTAAAGTTGACGAAATTTTCAATTGATGTAAATTTTTGAAAAAATAATTTTTAAATTAAGTAAATGATTTTGGTAAGAAAAAAACCCCAATTTTAATATTTAAGTTTATTTTTTATTTTATTTCTTTTATTCTTTAAATTATTCATTTATTTATTTAGTTAGTTATTTGTTTGTTTGTTTGTTAATTTATTTATTTATTGCAAATGGTAAAGTATCTAGCATCCTGTACATGCTTTTGTTTTATTTCAGTTTTATTTTGTTCTGCTTTGGTTGTAATGAATTATTTTCGAGGGCTGATTATTAGTCATGAAAACACAACACAGTATCTGAAATGAAACTGAATAAATGAAAAAAGCCTAAATTGGGGGTGAATCATTTTATGTTTTAACATAACCTAACATCTTCAATTGCACTACACATTACACAAGAACTGCACTTTTGGTATTTATGTTTTCTACGTGTTTGTGTGTGATTAACCCTGTTTAACACAAGTGCCGTGCTCAGAGTACTTTAAAGGTGTGGTATGTAGATTTTTGTTGTCAAAATAAAAAATTGTTCAAACAAAATCCCTCTCTCTATATATTTAAAATCCTTTAGGAACAATGGACTTTTAAATGTTTGATGCGGTTCAAGTTTTTTTTTAATAATTCAAAATTCCTTTAAGATTGACATGCTTATTCATTCAATGAATTTCTTTGAATTTTCACAGTTACAGTTAATAAAAGCTAAGCATACTTTCTAAACTGTAACAAAGGAAAATGCAAAAACGCAAAAAATAAGGATGCACAACGCATATCAGATACTTTAGTCGTTGTTTGTTTTTGTTTATTTTACTGTAAAACTATAAATTTTTTGACAACTAAAACTATTAACTGCACCTTTAATAACACTTCACTTGCAGTTGTTTATGTTTACATGATTGTTTTTAAAATTTAACATAAAAAGATAAAATATGTCAAAACTCAAGTAAGTTAGTACCCAAGTTACTCTAGTAAGTTAGTACTTCATACTAAACTGTGGATTTTTGCTGGTGTTGTTATTCGGAGAATTTATCTGGTAAATTATAATAATATAAACATCTTTCTGGGCCAGATTTTTTTTTTCTTTAATGAAAGCCACAATCCAGAGCTCTCCCTGAAATACTGAGAAACAGTCACGTACATTTTGTTGTTTCTCGTTTTTTTTTTGTTGAAGATGTAGATGCCTGGAAGTTTGTTTTTGGAGCTTTTTAATGATATATGCTTTTTTTCTGGAAAGAAATGCAAATACACTAAAAAACAATAAAATAAAAAATCCATAATACAAATAAGTCAGAAACTCATCATCTTGGCTTACTGCATTTGCTTAGTTCTAGAATTTTTGACAATTTTTTGACAACAAAATGTACTAATTGCACCTTTAACCAATTATTTTTGACAGAGTGTCAATTTTTTAGTCTAATAAGTTAAACACATTACTAGCTGCTCCATAGAGAGTCACTAAACACACTAATTTGCTTTAACTGTTGATTTCTTATTAACTCCGTGTGTACGTGGTGACTCCTGGCGAGTTCTGCCTGTGTGTGATGCCCCCCTTTTCCCCCTCTACCTGCCCCCTCACCCCAACCTGCCCCGTCTGAAGCCACATTCGGGAATGTCCGCAGCGCTGTGTTTTGTCTACCTTGTTACTAAAACCTACTCGGAGAGAATGCCAAGGCTCAGTTTGATTTGTTTGTAATTTTTTGAGAATTTTTTACTACTAACCTTGACTGCATGCCAACTTGAAGTGCATACCTGCATGGCACCTAACGGCTCGCCGCCGGCCGCTCTGCCCCGCTGTTACAGCCCTGTGCTCTGCCGCCGTAGGTCCTAGCACCACGTGTCAAGAGGATTCCTGCGCCAACATGGGCGTCTGTATCCAGCAGTGGGAGAACTACACCTGCGACTGCTCCATGACCTCCTTCACGGGAATGCACTGCAACGATCGTGAGTCCCTTTTCTTTCTTAAACACACATGCATTCTGTAGTACATACATTCACATACCAGTGGCTAATTAATTATTCATGCAACACAACACACACATACACACACACACACACACACACACATCCTGAAGAACCCCTTGAAGTGAAACCCTATAAGGTAAGTGCTTGCTTTGTTGTTGTTTTTTGGCACAATCATACACTTTATATTAGTGATTAAAAATAACTTATAGTTCATACTTTGTGTCACTTATTTTAAAGTACATACATGCATGTGGCAAGTTTGTATGCCATGGCAAATTTATTTCAGGAATGTCATATTAATGGAAAATCAAGAGTATATTACATACATGTATACGCTGCCTGACAAAATAAAGTCACACACTCTTTAAGTGAATCTATTAAATCACCTTTACCTTTAATTACAGCACACAATGTGAAAATTATTCCTCACGCTTTCAGAACAACTCTTTCACAATCTGAGTCCTGAAATATACCCCGTATCATCAGGGAAGAAAAACTCCACAGATGTGATCACCTGGTAATCATTCAGTACATTCAGGTCGTCAACTGACTTCATTTAGTTGCCACATAACGTTGCTGAGCCTCAACCTGAGCAACTGAACATAACACTGCCTACAGAGGCTTGTACAGTGGACACTACACATGATGGGTGCATCACTTCATGTGCTTCCCTTCATACTCTGACGCACACATCTGAACATGATCATAACTTTTGAATGACTTAAAAACAAAAAAAGTGCTGCTGCATTTCTTTCTTTACCTAGAGATTAAACATGGTCTAAATCCCACTGCACCACTCACTATAGTACTGCATTATGAGTAAATTAGCATTTGATTACGAAGAACAATATATACACCTTATACCATGTCCTCATTGCAAACTTGATCATGATCATTGGGGTTTGTTTTTTCTTTCCTCTTTGTCTCGTTAACCCTTTTAAGTCTGACACTACAAATTCCTTATGAACGCATTACGCAGGCTCAACTGGGAGGTTCATAACCTATTAAACATACACAGTCAGAATTACTTACTCATAAATTAAATAAAGGATTAGTAGGTGGCTTTGTTGATTCTTTGAAACGAACACCTGGCTCGGGATCCCAGGTCTGCGCTGGTCTTCTGAAAGCTTTGGATTAATTACGCCATCGCTGAAGTGCTCTCGCGTGTCAGTCGAGGAGCGGCGAGATGAAGCTCATCAGTACAATCGGCCACAAGAGCCTCGGTTTGCTTTACATGAATGAACATGATGGTTCGATTTTATGATATTTATCTCTCACGATGTGAGTTGATCTGCGTTGACTTTTTTTTTCCCTGAACAAATTAGGAAAGCATTCTTTTAGTTTGATGATACATCTCAGGTGATTTTTAGCATCTGTTTTATCACTGCAATATTTTCAATACTTTCAAGGGTAAATACTGTACTTCTCTTTATAGAATTGTAGAAAGCACCAAGACTTTTTAATATAGCTATCTGTTTATTGATAAGGATTGCACTGAGAAGTTCAGAATTACATCACTGTAAGTATATGCATATACTGGATGTCTGCAGTAGAAGAGAAATATTTGTTTTCTTTGAAAAGTTAAGAGCTTACCAGGTAAATATGTAGCTCTTACACTTTTTAGTATTTGTTTTAAAAAATCTGTAGCAAAAGAATAATAGCATTTATATTTGGTCTTGTCTAATTTAAACCCTGTCTGCTTTCAAATGTTTTATAATAATAATAATAATAATAATAATAATAATAATAATAATAGTAAGCATTATTGCATATGTATAATGCATTTCTAGAAAAGTAAACACACTATAAAATGTAGCTTACATTAATTGCTATGTAATTAAATATTTAACTTGCAAATACTGTACAGCAATTATGGTTAATATTATTTAAATGATGTTTATGTTAGTAATAGCAGTTGAAAATTAAGTTTTTAAATACAAAATCCTTTGCTTGTTTGTTGTTACAATATAGGACCAAACTACAACATCATTATCATACAATATGCAAATAATTAAGCTACAGTAATAACCACATACTTATTATTTTTTGTTGTTGTTGTTGTTTAATTTTAAAAGTTTATAAATTAAAAAGAATTTGTGAAGCACAGGTGCTGTGTCCGCTGAAAAGTGATTAAAAGTAAAATAAATAGAAAGAAGTATTCAGATTTTTTTTCAACCTGTTATGAAGTAAATAAATAAATAAATAAATAAATAAATATTTATTTTTGAAAAATAAATAGCATTTTTTGCATATTTGGCTTAAAGACAAAAGGACTTCAAGATGAATGTATTAAATATGTTTCGACATTTTATTAAATAGTTAAGTCAAATGCAAAGTTATGTTGTTCACCAAGAAAAAAAAAAACTAAAACTACTACTAATAATAATAATAAAGTTTCTGATCATGCACTATTTTACAGATTGCATTGCATTCTATGTAGCATTGTGAATATGTTTGACTGTGTGTACTGTATATGTGAGTGTGTGTAAGAGAGAGAAAGAGAGAGAGAGAGAGAGAGAGGATGTGGCACACGTGTCCATCATATAATCGCCTTTTGAGACATCACAGTTGACTTTCTGATGATTGAAGACTGACACCAGGAATGAACACGCTGATCTGCTGTCCTTATCCCGGCAGTAAATAAATCAGGGGCATGTTGGACTGGATAGAAAGAGATGAAATGGAGTGTGTGTCTGTGTGTGTGTATATACAGAACTTACATTATGAGAGAGCTTGTTTTACTTTCAGGATCACATGCTTGTCCTGAGAGAGCATCGCATATTGGCTTCCACAAATAGGAAAAGAGAGAAAGAGAATCAGAAAGAGCGAGAGACAGGGTGGAATTGGGGAGGGGGGGCACAGTCTCACAAAACTGGCACATGTGATTAGAAAAAGGGCTCGAGAAAAAGCTTATACTGTAGTTGTGATAGAGTGTTGCATATGACCACTAGGTGGCAGTGCTGCATTAGACACTAATAGTGTATGGCGGCAAAAATTCCTTCCACTCTCAATGTCATTTCAGGCTACAAAGCATGATGAAGTTTTGCCTTGAATATACATTTACGAACCATACTGCTGATCTGTCCGTGATCCATAAAACACACTATAGGCTTACATCACAAAATAGCACAGTGCTTAAAGACAGCTCTCTTAGCTTATTATATGCTTTATTATTAATATCCGTGCATTAAGTGTGTATATTTATTCGGGTACGGTTGCTATTATAGCGCAGGAAATGACAGGAAGCCAATGGAGCATCGTGAGAGTGATTTTACTCCAATACACACCTCCATTACACACTTACTCAATCCAATACACACCCCCATTACACACTTATCCACTCTAATACGCATCCCTATTGCAGACTTATCCATTCTGTAGATGCTAAAAATCTGTTTCCAGGCCAAACAGGACCCTAAACCTTACCAGGCTGTGTCATTGCTAAAAAGCTGATTTTCAGTATTCTTGGCAAATTTCTAATTAAATTAAACGTCCTTTGTCTTTTACCC
>JAOVVB010000002.1:2768439-2790948 GCA_028570985.1 Heterobranchus longifilis
AGTGAGGGGGAGTAATTGGCCACTACTAGATTGGGGAGAAAATCGGGGAAAAAAGAATTGGACAGGACTAAATTTATTAAAAAAATAAATAAAAAAAAAGACTTGATTCAATTCCAAGGTGGAATTATTATTTTAAGCATTTCAGTAAAAAAATTTTTTTTTTATCAAATTCCAGCTACCCTTAATATGTCCATTGAGTTTTGAGATAACCCTATGGATGCTAAATGAAATGACAGGAACACACTAAAACTTGTTCTATATTTTATTCAGAAATAAAATTGTAATCTAAATAGTGATTGATCAACCTGTAGTTGTATTACAAATGTCTGGAAACTTTGAAGCTCATTTTACATGATTGACCAGATTCAGCAAGAATGTGGAAGACCTGCAAAAGACAAAAAAGTTCTGTGACATAGAGCATCTAGAGAGAAATAATCGTGCTGTTATTGAGTACCCCAGAAGGTTGATAATTTTTTGTTTTCAGTTTCAAACTCTTTTTTTCAGTTTCAAACAACATCCTTTTTTTTTTTTTTTGAGAAATAAGGATGTTGCTCAATCCTCAATCCAGTCCATAGGTATTTGGACAGTGACATGATTCTTGTGTTTTTGCCACTGTACACTACCACAATGCATTTGAAATTAAAATGTAGACTTTCAGCTTTAAATTTTTTTTTTTAAGTTTAACAAAATTACTTACTAATTCTGAATTTTTCATCTTTCATTTCTCCATCTTTCACAGGCTCAAGAGTAATTAGACAAATGTAACACTATTATAAACATTGGAATTATTTTTAACTAGCGTTACTACCCGTCATTGACGGGAAGAGTTTGTAGAAATGGTTAAAAGGTTAAAGCTAAAAATGAGCTGAGCAGCATTAATGTAATCAGTGATATTATTATTTCAGGTTGAAGCATACATACATGTCTGCCTGTCTTTCTGTACGGCAGAACTAGCTTAAAAGAAAAAACTATCTGTGAGGTTGAGTATCTTACGTTTTGTTTACGCTAAGTTGTACTTCTTTCGTTGTCAACCAAATACACTCCCTGTTCAGTAAATGGAGAGTGAATCACAGATAAGAAATCTAAAAATAGTTTTGTCTTAAAATTCTTTTCAGTTCATCACTGTTATTTCAGCTGTGAAGATATTAAGTAATCCCAGAAAAATATATTCAGTTTAGTTTTTCTAATTAATATCTATTGGTGCAGGTGTTTGTTTACATCATACATACATACATAGCTTATTTTAAAGTAGATTAATAAATCTCAGACATAACTGTTCATAACATCGCATGTTGCCATTCCTCTATAATGCTGCAGGTGGTGCACTCTAAACTATTCACACAACATAGCATTCTGTGTAGTAGGAACAAATTATTTACTAGGTTTGTGTAAAATTTTCATAAATTTTGGGGGAAAAATTAAGTTGGGACTTTTATACAATTTTGATATTTACAGAATTGCAATGCAAATCAAATTGGTACCTGAGTAGAAGTCAGGGTAAAAGCAAAATAATACTGTATCTTTTAAGATATAACTGAATATTTGTTCCAGCAGCTCCAGTAACTCAAAGAACCAGTCAGAAAAGAAAGGTGAGAGTTTGTTATTCATGTCTTCAAGAATGAAATTTGCCAATGAATAAAAAATGTAAAAAGTGTGTAAAAAAATAATAATAATGCTAATAATATTTTCAGGCCTGAAGGTGTCTCTGCTAGTCTCAGACTGCAGCCCTTCAAGAGGTTCTGACAGTGATGGGGATATGCAAAATGACAAGACTGAGGATGTGGCCAAAGGAGCAGGCGACCAAAAAGCAGCAGCAGCTCAGGCATACAGGTCTGAGAGAGACTTTTTGTAAATGATGTTTTGTCCATCAGCCAGTCTTTCCTAACCAATTATCTGTTGTCCACTGATTCCTTGCAGTCAGTGGCCTAATTACAGGGGCCCTGTGAGATCGTTTCTAAAAACATTTTAATTAGATATTTTTAAAGATGAACATTTTTAAAGATGAACTTTAAATACATTTGTAGGCCCATTTAAATTTCAGAAAAGCTGCATTTTTTTTTTCAACTAACCAATATGCTTATTCATACCTACCTTACCAGCATTTTCACTAGCTTAGTGTAAACATTGTGTTATACCCTCAATATACACTACTGTGCAAAAGTCTTGAACCACCCGTCAATTCTTCATATTAGGAGTCCCACCTTAAGCTTCTGAGAGGTTTTATTGGCCTCCACCTCCCAAATCCCTGTGAGTATTGCAATAAAAAAAAAGTGTAATAGATGTACAAAACAAACTTTGTGGCAGTTTACCATGGATCTCCTCTTTTTTTTCTTTTTTTTTGGTGGGTGGATTCTTGCTTAAAATGAATGTTAAAAAGAAGAATAAAAAACAACAGTTGACAGAGCGTACAGTTACAAGTTCCTCATAGAGTTCATGGGATAGAACTCTGATAGAAACCTTGATGCAGACATTCTAAGGAAAAGGCAAAAGCATGCCAGATTGAATGTTGCAAAATGTTGTGTATTAGTTTCTATCAACAAATACAATGTTGAATTGTCCCTCTCTGTGCCAGAAAACACAGCTAGAGGCAGATTTAGGTATGGGTGACATGGGCAGTGTTGCCAGGGATGGCACAGCACTTGCAAAATAAATAAAAAACATAACCAGAAGGGTGGTGACATCGTGTTTTTTGTAGTATTGTAATTTGTAGTATTATGTCAGACGTTGCAACATTAATGCTTTTTTGTGTTAAATCATTAAGAATAATATCAACCCAGTCTGCACACCCCCAAGGTAAAATGGTTTAGTTATGACTCTTAAGGCATCAGGTACCCATTTGTTGCATCAGGTGCATGCAAATTTATTTTGCATGAGTTATTAACAGTTAATTGAGTGTAATTAAACTCTTTTAATGTTCAAGAGGGAGTGTGTGGACGGAACTCTAAATCTTAGTTTAAAAGATCCAGAAGATTGCTAATTATTGCATTTTGGCTTTTTAGTGATGCACCTGTTGAGGCATTGGAGAAGCTCACTGTTTCAGACACAGCAGCACCTTCAGAGTCCCGGACATCCACACCCGATTCAGAAACCACCACTGTGACAGACAAGAGGTATGAGTCATCCATTACATCATTTACTATGTGTTTTTATTAAGTGGTATATTCTCTGCATATAATTACAATTAGTTTATCCATCTTTATACAGAGTATTTAAGTAAGTTAGGGGGAAAAAACAATGTTATACACTCACTCAAGTCTACCTGAGTCTCCAATAACTACCTGGACTCCATATTAACATCAATTAACATTAACTGTTATTCTGAACTGCCTGCCACCTAACACACAGTATGGATGCAGATCAATTCCTGCTTTCTGTTTCACCCAAATGACTACAACTACTGTTGAGTCTGATTCCTCTCAAGGTTTCTTCCTATTGCCATCTCAGGGAGTTTTGCCACCGTTGCCCTCGGCTTGCTCATCAGGGACTATCTGACCATTTTGATTTATACACATTCACATTCCATACAAGCTTAAATAATTCTTTTGATTGTGTAAAGCTGCTTTGCGACAGTGACAATTGTTAAAAGCGCTATACAAATAAAATTGAATTGAATAAGTTCTAGAGGTTCCCCAAAGTGTATGTTAACGCATCCGCTGAAATTTCCCTTTAGATAATGCACTTTTTTTCAAACACGGTGTTTCAGTGTCCGTTCAAAAGGAGCTCCTCCATTTTCTCCTCTATTTGATGATGACCTTTATTGTGTTCCAGAGTGCAGCTAATTTTAGTTTAAACCCTCTCTCCTGATGGATACTTTTGAAAAAAATTGATATCGCACACATTTCGTACACCTTCGTCAGACCAACAATCTAAAGAATCCAAGAACATGTCAGGAGAATCTTCCTAAATAAAACAGCTGGTGTTTATTTCGGGTTTATTTGAATAATTTCATTCAATGACAAATTTAGGATAATAACATTTGCACCGGAGTTTGAATGCGGTTCATTTGGCACGCTGCCACATTTCTACTCATGAAAGGGTATGCAAACTTATGCAACCAGGGTATTGTGGATTTTTTTTTTTCCCCCTCTGTATTTATTCCTAATACAGATTTCCCAGTTCTCGACACAGCATTTTGAAAGGTCGCATCTCTTGTATCCGCCGTCTTTAAACAATACGTATGGAATAAAACATGCTGAGGTGTGTGGTTATAGGAAACCTGTTCGCGCCTGGTGTGACGCGGCCCGAGGCGATTTGAGAGCGTGTGCGTTCAGAAGCGATAGAGTTCTGATAAATAAAGGGAAAATAGAGGCTGAATGACTATTTATAGCTGCTATAGTGTAAGTGAGAACAGGAACTAGTGTGTTTATGTAAATGCAGGATAAAAAAATGACTAGAAGCAGATGTTGTTCTTTCATTAATAAAACATTGATGGCTAACTGATGTAGCAGTAAAGAAATAAAACACTCCATTCAAGGATGATACTTGACTTTGACAACAGACCCTTCATCACACCATCCTGTCTGTGATCATTTTCCTATAACACCATGACACAATGTGTTTTATTCCTTACTACACACAACCCCATGGATGTAGGCGAAGTGCGTGTCTTCTAGCCAAGCTCGTGATGTCCGAGTACGTCTTATCTGCACGCCATGTGCACTCCGCCGTCTATCAGTTGCAGGGTTCTGATTGGTCAGAAGAAGCAGCCGTTCTTGAAGGGAAGAAAATGGTCTTAGTTGGATTGGCTTCAGAGAAAGAGAAGGCGCGGGTTCTATTAATATCTCAGCTCCAGCTGTTCCTCTTCTGTATGTGTGGGTGCGCACATGTCTGCTTATCTTCTTACGTGGATGGAGAAGTGTGTACAGCTGGCCATCCTCTCCGGCTGGAATGTGCACACACAGCACATCAACGCCCCCCCCGTTTACATCTTATACCCAACAACTCTCTCCAGGATAGAATTCAATTTACTGGAGATTGTGGTTGGCATAAATGAAAGAACAATAACGCCATCCATCCATCCATCCATCCATTTATTATTCATACCACTGTGTAGGGGGGTGGAGGAGGGGTTGCTGGGGTCTGGATCCTATCCCAGAGAACTGGAGTACACCGTGGATGAAGTGCAAACCCATCACAGAGCACAAGTGCTCACACACACACACACACTCCCGATCATACTGTACTGTCAACCTACTGTGCATGTGTTTGGACTGTTGAAGGAAACCTGAGTTACCTGGAGGAAACCAGAGATTCAAACCTCTCTCTAGCTTAGGAACTTCTTTAAATGATGTTTTCGTACTTCGAACTGACATTTCAATCATTTTAAATGATATATACTGTAGTATGATGGGTTCATGAGAAAAAGATTAAGAAAGCTTTGTTTAATGAAGGCGTGGTTAAACTGGACCAACAAGAGGTGCAGTATCTTCACATTTTAATCTATTGATCCAATGTAAAAGTGCTTGGACCCGTCTTGTTGCTGCTCGCTGTATTAATAGTAGTAGCGTTTGCAGGCGTCACACATTTCCAAGATATGATAATATAATATACATAATACCATTTAATACGAAACACGGGGCGTTCACCAAGTCAAACTCGTACTTGTGATGAAATTCCTTGTGAATGAAGCTGTAAAATCAACTCGCATTTATGAAAGATGTCGAGGTCAGCATACCGGCCGCATACCACTCAACCACTAGGGGGCATGCTGTTGATGCTAATAGATGCGTATACATATCAAGCTCTGCAAAAAATACCAAACAGCAGCAATTTACTGAAATATTGGAAAATTAGAAAGTAGACAAAAAAAAAAGTCTGAGATGTGTTCTGTGAAAGTGGACGTGATGCGGTTTGGACGCTGTGCAAAACACCATATTACAGTAGAGTACTTTGAGAGCTAAGATGCACCTCACGGTTATCAAAGCTCCAAATAATTAGTACGATTCAATTATTTTGAGGTTGCATTTATCTCGTCGTCACTTCATCAAAGTTGTTCTTAACTTTCTAACAAAAACTATTCCGTCCTGGTACACGTCATCGCATTATCATTACAACTATATTACAACGTTCATGCAACGGTAAGCGACGTTTTCATATAAACCTGTGATTTGTAGTGACACTACTAGCAGAGCTGCTGGTACAGAAAATTAAGCTCCGATTAGGGCTGAACACTTCAATCAAAAATTTTACGTTGGTGTTATTTTGCCATACATCGTAAACATGATTTAAACTGTACTTTGCAGTGTTTAAATGGATTTACCATGATTAACAGACATGAATTTAAAAAAAACGAATTAAAAAAGAACAAATACTTAAATGAATAAAATTCTCTATATTAATGATTGACTTCACGTATATTTCCTTCTATATAGTTCCATGCAAAAGTATTTACACCCCTTGAACTTTTCCACATTTCGTCATGTTACAATCACAAACATAAATGTATTTTATGGTGTGTTTATGTGACAGACCAAAACAAAGTGGCACATAATTGTGAAGTGGGGAAAAAAAAAAAAAAAAAAAGATAAATGGTTTTCAAAAATTTTTACAAATAAAAATTCCCAAAGTGTGGCAATTTCGTATATTTGTATGCGATTAGATTTGTACGTGCAGCACTAGCTTTGACATTTGTCATTTCACAATATAAATAAATGTAATGCTATTACACTAATTCATTAATTAAACAAACAGAATCTTAGCTGGAACTGTTACAGCTGATAATATGTAACACAGCCTAGAGTTCCTGCATGTATTCAGTTTGTATATTACTTTAGTGAGTTTTGATGTCTGTAATTCTCTTCTCCGTACCAGGATTACTCTGTAACAGCTACTGTACGAAATAAAATACCAGCAGATCGCGTTAGCTGTGACCTGATAGAGAAAAACAAAACCTCTTCCTTCGTCTTGTGGATTTTTTATTCCAGTACATTCCATTAAGCAGACTGTAAAGTATCAGTGTTTGACTTTAGTGCTTGTTCAGCAGAGGATCCTGGCCTCCATCCCATAAATCAGGCTTCATGGCCGTTAGGAACAGACGGCCTTGAGCTCGGCCCTGCTGCGTTCAGACTCCCGCTTGCTTCATTTCTCACTTTTTAGTACGATCGTAAAGGATGTGTTAAAGTGCACGGTTTGAGGAGGGCAGGGTTTGACCAGTTTTAGATCCGACTGTAACCGATCTGTCTAGCAGATCTCCATGAAAGCTGTGATTCATCACTGATGGCAAGAACACTATTGATATTTAGTCAGATTTATTGATGATGATGCCTAGACCAATCTGACATGATATAATTACGGCATTACTTCTCTATCTGTCTCGGATTTCCCGTGTGAGTAAGGGCGTACCTGCTGGATGGGGCTCTGGGCCTGGAAGAGGATGCGTCGGCCCAGCAGCTCGGCGAAGATGCAGCCTACGGACCAGATGTCGATGGCGTTGGAGTAATGGCGGCTTCCCATCAGGATCTCAGGGGCACGGTAGTACTGCGTCACCACTTCCTGGGTCATGTGACGCGACTCATCAGGCTCCTCCACCCGCGCGAGACCGAAGTCACAGATCTATTGCGAAAAGTACATACAGCAGAATGTAAAGAGATGTAAAGTTTCACCTGAAAATGACCAAATTGATTTCATTTTAATTGATGATAATGCAAAGTCTTATCTGATTTTATTTAAATGAATAAGAATGCAAACACAAAAAAAAAAAGTTATGTTTATTGCTTTTTAAGCAGAAAATCATTGTGTTTTTCGTTCTGATTTGATGAAAATTAAACTTCGTTAATTAATAAGGAAATTTAACCGTTTGGACAAATTATGTGGTGTAAGAGAAATAAAACGCTTCAAGTCATGTAGTTACAGGAAACTAATCAATATTGTGATGGTAACTGTAACTCCGGCTACATCATACCAACCCTTGGTAGAAATATTTTACACTTTTACATACTGTAAATGGTGATTTGGGTGTTTCTTGTGGCATTCTGTAATAAATTTTAAAAATCTAATTTAATTTGTCACGTGCACAGCCACACACAGTATAATATGCTATGAAATGCTTAAATAGTATTTAAATAAAGTATAAACAATGGAATAAGGGAAATTTATACAAATATAGAAATCTTTAGGTGCAAAATAACACAAAGGTACCTCGGTATATTGTATGAACGCCCTGCCTTGCAAATTTTCACATTAAGAACTAAAATTTTGCAAACTGTTTGCCGCGGCATTCATAGCATGTTCGGCATACGAATGGCCGAGTCAGTCGCGTGCACTTCCGGTAGCCGATCAAAACTTTTTTGCGTCAGTGAAAAGCCAAGCAAAGCAACTTAACATATTTAAAAAAAATAAATAAATAAAAGATTATATTTTGTGTTTTGCGCAAAATTTAATGAAGAAACAGCACCACAGGTCCCAAGAATGTTAGCAAGGACGGTAGCAAGAAGACAACGGAGCCGCTTTCAGTTCGGTTTTTAAAGCGGCCGGTGCCAAAAGGAATAAATTAAGGTTAAGTGAGGTTTAATGTCTATTTATTTCATATTTTACTTAATTTACATGTCTTTTTTTAAATGTTTTGATTGTTTTTATATGTAAACATATAATTATAGTGTTGGAAATTGGTAATATTGGTAATATTTTTGGGCACATGCAACGGATTATCTGCATTACCATTACTTCCTATGGGAAAATGCGTTTCGCAATATGGAATTTCACCTTAAGAACTCGCCTTCCAAACAGATTAAATCAATACGGCAAGGTACCGCTGTAATCAACACCATATTTACTCACTCACAAACCAAGAACGCTCAATAATGGGGAAAAAAGACGCGATGTTTGGCTTCAGATAAAAATAAACTGGTAGACAGCAAGCGAAGGAGAAGGAAGAGAGAGAGATTAATGCAGAGCAAAGCAAAAGGCCTGTCACATGGAAACAGAAAGTGTGAGATTTTAGGAGTGAGATGTTAATCGCCACTCAAACTGGAATGATAAAAATCAAAGTGCTGAGCGTGCCAGCATGTGAAAATGGAAAAAAAGAAGAAAAAGAAAAAAAAAAAAAAAAAAAGAGAGAGAGATCCCGGAGATAAAAAAAAAACCAAAAAAAAAACCATGAGATGTTAAACCTTGCAGTGCGACCTGCAGAGGGCCGATCAGACACGAACTTCGCCGAACAACAGCGAGCAGGTGCTTTGTGTTTTATGCAGATATTTTCAGCTCTCCAAACCACACAAATCATTTTAATGTTGTGTTTATGGTTCATATAGTCATGTCAAATGTGAAAACAAAACTAAACCAAATACCAAACAAACCAAACACATCGAGCTTCACCAAACTGAGAAATACTGTAAGTGTGAAAGTGCCCTTAAAGGTTCTGAGGCCTCCAAATAACATGACTTAGCCCTTGCCAAATAGCTCCATTCTCCATTTCCCCGTAATGAACGAATGTCCTTGTGCATTCATTAACACTTTTACCGAGGTCTCTGCCAACACCAGCTTCCCTTTTCATTTGTGATTGTACCATCTCCTTTTTTGAGAAGCTCTCCAGGGTGTTGTCTTCTTCTACGCCGCTTGTATCAGAAGCTCGGGTTGCGTCCGCCGCGATGACGGGCCTGCTGGTCTGATTTACAGCAAGCCGCTTAATGGCTGCTCACTTTGGAGCTGAAACCGGATAATGAGTCCACAATAATTAGCCGAGCTCCACCGAGCGCCGTCAGTAAAGGGCCAGCTGGTGTGACTAATTACAAAAAAAAAAAAAAAGTCCTTTACCTACATAGGAACTGGAGAACTGAGTAGCACCTTAGTGATCCAAGATAAAATACTGAGCGTTAAACCCAAAGAAAAGCTTCATTTAAAGGTTATTTGGGGTTCGTTCGATAATCACAGGGGTCACAGCTTCCAAAATCTGTTGGAAAAATAAAAGTTGATGGAGCAACAAACCGAGAGAGATGGGAATTTATGGGCACGTGTGCTCTTACTGTGTACAACAAAGCATTCCGTCAAAAATCTTCTTAAATCTCTTTTTTTGATTGTTATAAGTCTTCAGAATTTGGTTACAGATCTAATAAAGCCTGCAAAAGTATTCACCCCCACACCTTGGAAATGTTACATGTTTTAGGCAAACCAGTAGTCCATTTTCCATGTCAGCATATTTTTTACATTAATACTGTAGCTGCATAAGTATTCACCCCCTTCAAAGTAGTACTTGGTAAAACTACCTTTGCTGCAACAATCTCAGTGCGTTGAGATCTTTACCCATTTTTCTCGGCAGCTTTACTCCATGTTCTTCAAGTTTGTTTGTTGGTTAGAATTTTGCCACAGATTCTTGATGAGATTTAGATCTGGACTTTGCCTTGGTCTCTGTATGCAGGTATCATTGTTTTGTTTTTATGCTCTTATAGATTGCTGTGGCCTTGAGTTTGAGACCACTGTTTCCCAAACTATACTTTACTCTATTTACTTGCTTAATTAATACATTTAGGGCACGACGCTGCCACCACCATGTTTCACCACATTTGAAGTGTGACCTGTGTTAGGGTTTGTGATCTGTGTAGGGTTCGCAAAAGCACTTGTCTTGTACAAATATCTGGATCTTGGCTTTGTTGATAAACTCTTTTTTTTTTTAGCCACGCCTCCCACATACAGTCCTCATGTTTGCATAGCTTTTGAATTGTTGTTGTGTTTTGTTTAAAAAATTTATACTTTTATACATATGTGTGCACTCATATTTGATTTCATAATTTTTTATCATATCATTTCGGCTCTAGGCACTTTCCATTATTTTTTCTCTTCAGGCACTAACCAAACATCATGCATTGTTGAAGATTATCGTGAAAAATAGAAAAGTGCCCTCAGATAGACCCCATTTTCCTCCTCTGATCCATGGTGCATTTTGAATATTTGGCTTTCAGCAAACGTGTCGTGATGTGCTAAATATATAGCAGTGTAGTGTAAGGTTTCACATCCTGGCTGTCAGCTCGGCTTCACTTACTTTTCAGATCCTTCCAAAGGTTTCTTTTTTCTATCTTTTTTTTTCTCTTTTTTTTTTTTGTAAAGGAAGGAACAAGTTAAGATGAAAGCCTGAGCCCTCCTCCAGGATTATGTAGAATGAATAATTGAAAGGAAATTTGAAAGGGGAAAAAATGAAAACTCAATTCCGCTCATTGTTTTTCAGATGTCTGTCATATTTGCTAATATCTTAACTTAGCTTAAATGAAAAAAGAAAAAAAAGTGGAGGCACGTGCAATTATATTTGAATAGGGGGCTTTTTCATGGTGGCTGTCATTTCTGTATTAGTGTGGGGGAGAAAAGAGGCTTCAATTTCTAAACTTATATCTATAAAAGCATAACATGAAGTTATCAAATCACATGCTCTTAGCAACAAGCTAAAACTAGTAATTTTGTATGATATAACAAGATGAAATGAAAAAGATCAACTTTTTTTTGTTGAAAATAAATAAAAAATAAAAAATAAATAAATAAATAAATAGATGAACGCTTGAGTGGTGCAGTAATTCATGTCCTGGGCATTTGAGACACTTTAGCACAAAAACTTTCCAGGAAAGAAATGAAATGATCCCCTTTACCCTCATGAAAAATTTTGCCATCGGTAAATATTTACGAAATGCAAATAGCCTTTAGGTTAGATAACTGACAGTGATTAGTTTGCAACTAAGGGTTAGGATTTTTTTTACCTTTTTTTTTTTTTGCTTGTTTTAACCACAACCACTGCAATTTTTAAAAAAATGCATCACATTGTTCTCTATAATTAGCATATTAAAAGTGATGTCACAAACTAAGCTTACATTATAAATTTTTAATCGAATTGTGTTACCCTAGGAAAATAAAAGAGACATTGGCGAAGAAACAACTGTTTGTAGCTGTAAATATATAAGTAACATGGATGTTACACAACATTCAATGTAGCTGTAAATGGATTTAAAAAAAAGGATGACATCGATTTTGCCGCATTATTTTAAATCTAATCATCTCTTTCATTTGAGGAGCTGTTGCAGCATGCCACCGTTGATTATCTTTCTCCAGCAGAATGCCACAAGTGACAATACTGTAATACTGTACTGATGTTAGTGAATTAAAAAAAGTGTGGTTGTCATGGTAACCTCATATCTTTGGCCATGTTACCAACATGAGCTTACAAATAAATAGCTACTGATATACTGTAGCTGAACTATAAATTCACATATTCATAAGAAACCTTCAAGTTTTTTATTGTCTATAGATGACTGTAAATTCTTTCAGCTTCGTCACACCAGTTCACTGTTGATTATTTTCCTCCAACCACACAACGGACTGTTTTGTACCTTAGAACTATCCTTTTTCATATTTCCTGTCTGTGAAAAGACCTTCTCCTCATTTGCTGTAAAGAAATTCCAGTCCACGTTCCCGGCAGATGGCTACATCGTACGCCTGCTGCTCCTCATTTCGGCGTAAGGTGAGGTGGAGGATCCCGTCTGCTGCAGGCGGAGGAAAAGAAAAAGACGCACGTCTGGATACTAAAGTGATGAAATTGTTTTGCTATATTTTTCAGAGGGCCAGAGTTTTTTTTTTCTCCTCTTTTTCATAAGATTGATTGATAACGGCGAAGAGGGGGAAAAAAAAGAGAGAGACTGTTATTGCTGATGAAAGAGGGTGTGTGAGAGAGAGAGAGACAGGGATGGAGAAGTGATTGTAATGTGTAGTAGATGAATGCTGCATGATTAGTAAAGGAATCTGTCTGATTTTAATGCTCTGAACAGCAAAGTAACTGTTTTTTTTTTTTTCTTCAATTTTTTTTGACTTTCGCTGCCGGGAATGAAAGAAAGTCTGGCTGACTCGCTCTCTTTTTTTAATCACTTCTGTCCGTGTCGCTGTTGGCATGCCTTCGCGAGTTGACAAATTTTACAGCTATCTTATTGCCACAACCGCTGTATTATTTGTAACTGCACCACTCAGCACTTTAGGGAGCTGCAAGCGTTTTTTTCTCTTTTTTTTGTCTTCTTCTTCGTTCTTGTGCTTCCAAGGCTGTATTTAACTCCTGATAAAGTCTTGTCGAGTTCGGCTGTTTTGTCTTATCTTCAGCTCTAGTTTGGACAACTTTTATGGACCTTCTGTTTTTTTCTTCTTTTTTTTTAATTGAAAGTATCAACCTGGTACGTAGTAAATATTCCGAGATATAGATCGGAGAATCAGATGTTCCATTATTTTATTTTATAGCACGTTTTTAAACCCGGAGGTCTGGAGGAAATTTCTGTACCTCTGATAGTTGCTTCAGCTGTATTTTAAACTACAGAGAGGTTCATTTATATTAATGCACTCCCACGGTGGTGTTGTTTCTACTGTATAGTAAGAGTCATTTACAGTGACTTGTATGACTTACCCGTAAAATACTGTAGGACAAAAATAAATAATTAAAAAGTGTGTTGCTATCTAACAAAGTAAAACAACTAATTTTTAAGATAATGACTTTTTTTTCTAAATAGATATTTATTTATTATTTATGGAAGGAGTCTCCAGTGTCAGTTGCATGTTACAGTATCTCTGTAACATGACCGGCAGATAGCAGAGAGGGAAATGGGGCAAATTCCTAAAACTCAGCTTTTGCTAAGTTTCCTGGATCGGGAAAGGGTCAGGATCATTTGCATGCTGAAAGTGATTGGTCTGTCTTGTGACATCATAATCCTTTAGATTTTGTGGCCTCTCGTTATTTTTTATCACGACTGTTTACAGCTGCAGATGTAAGCGATGTCAAGACTTGCCTTGCAGATGTTCCACAATCTTCACTGGAGCTATAAAGTGATAAAAAAATAAAAATGTAAAAAAAAAAAAAAAGGAAAAACAAAGGATGCTGTGTTCAATAATAAATTTGGCAAACTGCCCCGGCGTAAGAGGAGGAATAAAATTGATCTAAAAAGAATGAGTGCGGTAACAGTAACACCGTTTCATCCCACCACACCATCATGGATTATTTTCCTATTACAGCACACCCCATCGTGTTTTATTGCTTACTTATCCCTCTTTCCGCAATAATCCTTTCTTTGGTTGGCCCTCCCTCGTGGTTCGATGATAAACCCGAGCAAGTTTTAAAGCCTGTGTAACAGCTCCCGTCTCTGCTTCCTGTCCTGTCTGCTATAATTCACTTATTGTTGTTTTTTTCGTGCCGTGAGCAAACAGATTGTCATGCACGGCTCCTCTGAGAGCCTTCATCTAGAGGCTGAATGACTCTCGGCTTTATTTCTTTCCAGCGCCGGTGTTTGGGTGGTTATTGGATGGCTCGAGCCTTGTGTGTGTTTGTTTCTCTCTTCGCTTGAATAATGCACAGTACGGACCTGCCTCTCGTGCTGTAATGAGAGAGAACGACGGAGTGTCGAACAGCACTCGGAGCGAAAAACCTCTTTATGGATGGAGGCCAAAGCATCTCCCTTTCCAAACCTGAGAGTGAAAGAGAGAGAGAGAGAGAGAGAGAAAAAGAAAGCTGGGGAGAGAATGAGGCTAAATTTAGCTCGAATGTCTCACTGCAATCCTCCATCCAGCTCTTGTGCTCAGTAATAAGTCCTGTTTCAGCCTCTGCTCTCTTCTGTCCCTGCCCATTTCTCTTTAAGAGGCTTTATTTTACTTTCTATTTTTTTTTCTTTGGTTTGTTTGCTCACCCACTTCAGTCTCCGAATGCATTATTTATCATGTTCAGTGTAATTGGAGCTCATGGGCCTGAGGTTTTTTGGGAGGATTTTTTTTTTTTTTTTTAGAATTTTTATAGAATACGACAGCCTTGTCAAATCAATAAAAGCGACAATGCGAAGGATGAGACTGCGGGCCAAACAAAGGAGCTCGGGTATCAAAAAGCAGAGCTATCAGATTTGTTCTTTAGATCGTTACAAAATCCTATTAAAGATGAAGTAGCTTGAAGAGGAAGTAGCGGTGTTACAGTTTTTCTCCTTGAACACATTTTGTAGTGGAACTGAAATGGTTATAGATAGGACAGGCATACAGTCCAAAATCAGTGACAGGAATATGATGGAGTTAGACTGAGAAGCAGCAAAGAGTCCAAGGAAAACTTTTAACATGAAGCTACCACCACCATGCTTTACAGTGTGCATACATTTTATTCTGGAAGTTTCTTTTTTCAGAATGTAATTCTTTTCATAATTCCTAAAAACATACAGAAACTTTTTCCCGATACCAAACAGACCTGCTATTTGTTTTTGCTATTTAAACATTATTTCTGCCCTCGTTATCTCCTCTCATTACTGATGGAAGAAGGTGACAACCTCATGCTCCCAAAACAGCACCAGACATGGATGCACATCCGAGAGACGTCTTAATAACAGCCTGCAATTATGTCGTTTTTGGAAACGACAACCGAGCCCACGGAGGGGGGAATCAGACAGCATGACCCGAATTTTATTTTCTCAAAGAAAAAAAAAACAAAAAAACTTCCACTCTCTTTTTATCTGTTTTTGTGACAAAAGGAATATGACAGTGATCTTGATTGCTGCGTCGCATCCTCATGTCTGTACTTACACTGTCATTTCATTTAGTCATATTCTTGTTTAATGGTCATGTCAAGATTCGAAAATGTACTTTATATCACACACTATACAGTATTACACATTCAAGAGGCATGGAAGGCATAAGGCCTTATGTATGTGCTGTTAATACTTTATAAAAGCTTTATAATCGCTGCTATAATACTTAATACTCTTTGATAAATAGTTATAACATAAATAATGCATAATAGCTTTTTATGAATGACTGTTATACTCTTTGTTTCTCCCTGTTCATTATTATGGATTATATCCATGTAACAATCAATAAATACATTACACATTTTTTCATAAACGATTATACCATTTATAATCCTTAAAAGCATGTTATGACACGCTGTAATACCTTCATTAGGCATCATGCATTTCTAATATATTTCTAATATATTTTTTATATAAGGCATAATAAATGTTATAAAACATTTATTATATGTTATGAATGAATTCAAAGGTCATTTCAATTTAAAAAATAAGCATTACTCTATGTTACTCTCAGAATATCATAAATTCGATTAGATTTCACTAGACTGAGTTACAGATTAGCAGTTGAATGCAGTTTTCATTGTGTCTACACCCTGGGACCTTGGGAGGCATAAGACACCAGAGTTTGGCCATCGATTGTCAGCAGAGCGTGCCGATAAAACATCCACCTGTCGGCGCAGCCCTTTTGTATTTGATTAGGATGATATAAGTCTGTCATATCCTGGACTCCACATCGCTTGGACTCGCCACTGCGTTTTTTGTTTTTTTTTCCACCAAAACAATCAGTCCAATCAGAGCTCCAAAACGGTGGTCATTACATTGTTAGCGTGAGTGCAGGAGGTGGGCTAATCGTCGTAGAAAATGCTGGACTATTGAGATGTCAAGATTAGCGTAAAGGAAAGTTTAACGGCGTTTTCTGTGTTCAGAGATAACAGTAGTAGTTAATGTGTGCTCTAAAACTGACTAGAAGGCATTGTAGACTAGTGTATTTGTCTACTTTAATGGAAATTAAAATACACAAAAATAAGGACATTGAATAAAATAAAAAGGAAATTTTACAGGTGCTTTAAATTAATTTTGCTTTATAACAATATTACAAGCTATAAAAAATATTACGCTAGTATAATTTAGCTTTATAATATATACTGTATACACACACACACACACACACACACACACACACATACTGTAACATTACAACGTAAAATATTAAGCCCAATATTGTTAGTTACGGCTGGTGGGCCGTTTTATCTGTTTTATTTAACTTTAAATCGAGTATTAAAAATTGAAAAAGTGTGTCCTTTGGTTTCAGCGTGTGACTTGCTTAATTGTTGTTGCAACAATATTTTACACGTTTTTTTAGTTTAATAAAAGGTTTAACAAAGCGTCAGAGAAGTGCTGAAGTTCTCAGCTAAGATTTTTCTTCCTGCTAATAATTCACAAGATCTCTCCAAACACTTTCTTTTCCCTTAATGAGCTAAATTATACCGTGTCATGTCACTTTGAAGAAGTCGCACTGTTGCACTACACACACCCTCGATCACTGAGCTTAGGTTTTGACCTTGGTTCATCTGCAGCGTAAATAACTTCATTAACTTTCCAATATCCTGATATCTCTGAGGGCCTCTATAGCCAAGCTGTGGAAGAATAGTATTCGCTAAGATTTTTATTATTTTTTTTCTTAAGTGAAGGTTAAATTTTTTGCCTTCTGCTCTATTATGTGAGCAGCTGTGCCATTTTCACTTCAGCCTAAAAACCCATAAAATTTTATTCTTGCCTTTCCCAGGGCGTTGTGAGCTCCGGGTCTGCAGGTGCGATCGCTGGTGAAGGATGTTTTCCAGCATAAAGTCATCTTTTTAAAAAAAAGTCCCTTTAGAGACCATCTGAGCTTTTCTGACTCCGCGGTTCTGTAAACAACGCGGCGTGTTAGCGGATCGCTCATTCGCCGGTGCATATTTATTCCAAGACATGATGTTCGGCCACATCTAAGGGGTTTATGAGCTTCATATAGCGGCAGATGGACTTTTAAATAGAGTTGTAAGGGAACATCTATGTGCTTTATTGCAGCATTTGGGTCACAAATAGGCTACGTGCTTAGCGATGACTGATGGATGAAGTGTGCACTTGGCCTCGTTCTATTTTTTTATTATTGTGCTTTATTTGAGTTATACATCAAGATATGTAATATTAGAATATTTTTAAATAGACATATGTAATATAGCTAAATATCTATCTATCTATCTATCTATCTATCTATCCATCCATCTATCTATCTATCTATCTATCTATCTATCTATCTATCTATCTATCTATCTATCTATCTATCTATCTATCTATCTATCCATCTATCTATCTATCTATCTACTGTATCTATCTATAGTCCAACTAGGGACCATGGAGGTCAAGTCAAGTAGGCTTTTATTGTCACTTCAACCATATACAGTTTAGGACACAGTGAAACAAAACAAAGTTCCTCCAGGACCAAGGTGCTACATACAACATAAATTAACAACATGAATTAACAGAAACGAACTAGCTAACTAAGAAACCTAATTAGCTGGCTAGCTGAAACAAGACGGATTGAGATTTTAGGTTAACAGAGAACTATCTACGTTTTTATACAAAAGAGACGGCGCATGTACATGTGCAGATGTGCAAACTAGAGCGACAAAGTGATAATGCGACAACATGACATTACAACAGTTTGTGGTAATGAGGTAATGAGTTGAGGTAGTGGGAGGAAAAACAGTAAACGGTAAACGATGGTGAACATTGTGTTTAATCCCATTTTACGACCATGGTAGGACCTCCGGTCAACACTCACATGCGCATTCACACACTTCGGGCCATTTGAGATCGGCAATTAGTCTAATCTGCATGTCTTTGGATTGTTGGAGGACACTAGAGAACCCGGAGGAAACCCACCAAGCACGGGGAGAGAACATGCAAACTCCATGCACACAGACCCCGAGGCGGGAATAGAACTTGGACCCTGGAGGTAGAGGTGCAAGGCGGCAGTGCCAACCACTATAGGCTGTTTGACAACGTGGATAGATATCGACCATACATTTTACTTTCTATAAAAAAG
Organism: Heterobranchus longifilis; assembly: GCA_028570985.1. Lineage (NCBI taxonomy): Eukaryota > Metazoa > Chordata > Actinopteri > Siluriformes > Clariidae > Heterobranchus > Heterobranchus longifilis. The sequence goes on from JAOVVB010000002.1 coordinate 2,787,031, forward strand.
ACGGGATTGTTTGTGATAAGCTCATCACAAGAGAACATTCCACGAACATTATAGATATCATAGACGATAAGACATGTGATCATGTGTTATTGTCTGATAACAGTGCAGCTTGAACATGTACACTGCTTCAGCCGTGTATAGAAATTGCTGGGATCAGTCTCTCCGGTTGCGTATCTGTTGTATACCCGATGCTCTTTATGACTTAAGCGATAACAATATCGGACGTCTGTAAACCCGGCTCGCTGGAGGGGTCAGAAAGGAGGTCTGTATGCTGGTGTGTTAAAGCCATAGGTTTCCTAAGAAGTTTGTATCAAAAAGGAAACACACACAGTAGACGCAGTTGACAGCCCGGATATCAGCATCTGTATCTCTGAGATAAATCCATGCATCCTGGACGTCTCCTCTGGCCTCCTTCATGCTGAGAGGCTCTCGCAAAACCAAGAAAGATGGCCAAGGAGAAACGTGTTGAGCGAGAGCTAACTTACATTTAATTATGAACATTTTAGGTCTAAAATATTACAAAACTTTAAAACTATTGAAGTCTTTGCCCTCTGGTTAAATTTAAGCCTTTTAAGTATGCTTATAACACTTATAAACATATGGATATTAGCATTTGTAAACCCTATTGTTATAATTCTCTCACCAGCCACTTCATTAGGTACACCTGTTCAACTGCTTGTTAACGCAAATATCTAATCAGCCAAACATATGGCAGCAACTTAATGCATTCAGGCATGTAGACACAGCCAGGACGATCTGCTAAAGTTCAAACTGAGCATCCGAATTGGGAGGAAAGGTGATTTAAGAGACTTTGAACATGGCATAGTTGTGGTGTCAGATGGGCTGGTCTGAGTATTTCCAAAACTCCTGATCTACTGGGATTTCCACACACAACCATTTCCAGTTTTTTTTTATAGAGAATGGTCTGAAAAAAAAAAAAACATCCGGTGAGTGGCAGGTGAAGTTTCCATGTTGATGCCAGAGATCAAGAGGAGAATGACCAGAGTGGTTCGAGCTGATACTCAAATAACATCTCGTTACAACCGAGGTACTGCATGACGAAGAAAAGTTATGCCTATCTCTGAAAGTGCAACACGTGGAACCATGATGCAGATGAGCTACAGCAGCAGAAGACCACCCCAGGTGCCACTCCTCTTAGCTACAATTTGCATGGGCTCACCAACACTGGACAAAAGAAGATTGGACAAACATTCCCTGGTCTGATAAGTCTTCATTTCTGCTGCAACATTCAAATTGTAGGGTCAGAATTTGGCATAAAAAGCATGGATCCATTCTGCTTTATATTAACGATTTAGCTGGTGGTGCTGGTGTAATGCTGTGGGGGAGATTTTTGTGGTACACTTTGGACCCTTTTGTACCAATTGACCATGGTTTACATCCCACAGTCTACCTACTGTATAGTATTGTTGCTGATTGTGTCCATCCATTGATAACCACAGAATAACGTAAAATGCCACAAAGCTAAAACTTGTTTCTTGAACATGACAATGAAGTCACGTTACTCAAATGTCCCCGAAGTCACCAGATCTCGATCCAATAGAGCACCTTTGGGTCTGAAGCAACTGCTTAATGATGTCATGTAAATATGGACCACAATATTTAAGGAATGTTTCCAGGATCTTGGTGTAACTCCACCATGAAGAATGAAGGCAGTTCTAAAGGCAAAGGGGATCCAACCCAGTACCGGCAAGGTATACCAAACAAAGTGGCCGAGGAGTGTAGATACTGGCATAGGATCTGTTGAACATGTCTGATCTTATATACTGTATAATCATGCATTAAAAGTCCTAGCTGTTCATAAGCAATAATGCACATGCTCATAGAGACTATTCATGTACCGTTAAACAAAATCCAAACTTCATTAGGATATATACAGTATGGATGTCTAATGAACTGAGTTTCATTGGTGCAAATGAGATACAAATAAATGATACACACCTGAATCTGCTATTCATAACACATCATAAATGCACGCACAATATGCCACGCAGCATGCATTATTCTCTTATGCATTTGAATTGTTCTAAGAGCTGACAGCTGATTTGCAGTACTTTTTATAAGACTCTAAACAAATTGTTACATTTTACAGCGTGTAGGTGTGGACACTGTCCATGAAAGGGTTAGCAAGTTTTCACTGAACACATATTTATATCCAGGTTGATGATGTCGCTCTGCAGGAATGACTTGAGGTAAAAGACAGAATAGGATTTGTCCTTGCCTTTTTTTTTTTTCTCAGTTTCCTCTCTCTGTGTTTTCAGGACAGTCTCACACTTACAGATCTGTGAGAATTCACATGACTCGTCAGTGTTCGCATTCGTGTTTGCACCTTTTCTTGCAGTTTTATTTATACGTTTTTGCAACAAAAAAAAGGGGAAAAAAACCCAAACATAATCCAATCATTGTTAGAATTTGCAGGAAATTCTGATGAGAGCAGGAAAACTGATTTATAATAACGCATACAAGACATTACAATCTGATATAGATGATCTTAGTAGCCATGAAGAAATATATATAACATATATAACATAATAGTATATTATGTCAAATATAGCATAATAGTATAATGCTGTAAAATGCATAATAATACAATTGTTATAATAATACAGTTACAGTACAATGACATTTATGTTCATTATATGCTCAGTAATTATCATTATATCTAGCAGCATGCTTTTAACACTTTTAAAAGTGCTTTAATATCTTATGAGCATTAATAGGCACATTTATATACCACACTAATAAAATCAAACAAAGTTCCATGTTTATTAAACTTCCCATAATAGTTTTTCATTTGATAAGGTTAACCGACACTTCAGTGCATAAAAGAACTTATGGGTACTTATAATGCATTATATAAAATTCATAAGTTGCACGCATATTGTAACTATGAACATGCATTATTAAGTACAGCAGAACCTTGGATTACGAGCATAATTCGTTCCGGAAGCAGGCTCGTATTTCAAAGCACTCCCGTAAGAAATAATGGAAACTCAAATTATTCGTTCCACAGCCCAAAAAAATAAATACATAAAAATAATTAACACAAAATATTAAGTAAAAATAAAACAAATGAACCTGCAGTTTACTTAAAAAAAAAAAAAAAAAGTAAAAATAGTGTGTGTGTGTGTGTTGGTTTATGTGGTTTACGAGGATTTTTGACCTGAATACGCACCAGCATTAAAGGGACATTTGGGTTTATGAGGACCTTATAGTTCCTTATAATTCAGGCAACGTAGAAGCCATTATCTAAGTCCAGGAATTAATTCTGTACCGTTTTTGGGGCTATGTCCTTATAGACCACAAAAACCTGAAAAAATTCCACACACTGTGTATTCTCTAAGCCATCGATGCGCCCCTGTAGCCCGGTCGCGGAACTGCACCTACGTCATTAAAAATTTGCATATATACACAAGTGTAATTTTTCCTGGTCTCTGATTGGCTGGTTACAAGAATTCTCGTCGATGATTGGCCAGCAGCTTCCACTAAGGGGCGGGACCTTAGAGGGAACACGCACCAATAAGGTCTTGCGCAGCATCCGGGTGATTTAATACAGCGGAGTTTTAATATACAGAGTTTGTAAAGTAATATAATACATGTCGAATTAATATTCTGTTTAGACACTCTGCACCTGGACAAGAGGACATCGGTGTCGGAAGCCGCGGTCATATGCAAGGTGTTAGTTTGGTTTGTTTATATCAGTTAAACAGCGGCTGTTCGGACCGTCAGAAAGTGTCGAGTGCGGTGTTACGGGCGCGCGCGCAGATGCATATAAGTGTTTAGAATTTTTATTAAGTTTTGGTAAATTAGTTTTAAACTGTTTTAATATATTTCATATATTAATTAAGCGTATGTGTGTGTGTGTGGGGGGGGGGGGGGGCCCAGTACTGGAGAAAAAGA
>JAOVVB010000002.1:2795150-2822432 GCA_028570985.1 Heterobranchus longifilis
ACTGTCCTCCGAGTGTGTTACACCGCCCCCAACAAAGCATGAAAAAATGCGGTCGGCTGGTGTCACGTGGTTTGGAGGAAACACGTGATAGTCTTCGACACGACTAAATTAGGGAGAAAATTGGGGGGGGGGAAACCCCAAAGGCAGTTTTTAATACGAATCAATGACTTCTTGCATTTATACCATGTCATATAGCATGCTTTGCTACAGTATATGGCATGCTTTGCTATATGACATGCTTTGCTATATGACATGGTATAAATTTTGCTATTATTAACATACTGGTCCTGATGATATGTTAATATTGTTCATTGAGTTTAAAAATTGTGGCTATAAACATGTTAAGGAGTAGATACAGTGACATGCATAAACCTTTATACAGCATTAATAAACAAAAAATATATATACTATAATAATTATTAGTTAATAATTCATTATGTCACCTGACATTGTAAAGCTATGTATAGCTTTCTGATACTTCTATATTACAATATTCTTAAAATATCCTTATATTATCGTTTTTGTTTATTCACACTTTATAAAGTGAATATACTTCTAACTAACGAGTAACTGTGAATATAGTTCTAGTACTTATGTTTTTGAAATTTAAGCTGTGAAACTGTTACAGTAATAAGTACATACAGAACCCTTTATAAAGCATGAATATACAAGATGATGCATTATAATTTTTTACATTGTAGTTTGAAAAGGATTTTAGCACTTTTATGAACTTTAGCATAGTACTTAATATATGGTCTCACTATGTAACCTGACATGGTAAATCGAAATCATGCTATACATGTAGCTGTAATTATTTACGACGATGAATAGACACTTATTCATATAAAAGCAAACAAAATGATAATAATGAAAAATAAATAAAGACTAAGACTTTTCACATCGTGATTATAGTATGCTAATATCATTCTCAGATTGTAAACATTATGTAACGTTACAGTAACATTTTTAACAGCTAGTTATAGTGGCGTGTATAACACTTTATAAACAAAAACAATAATATAAGGATATTTTAAGAATATTGTAATGCAGTTTACCACCAACAGGTAATAATTCATTATGTCACCTGACATTATAAAGTTGTGTAATAGCTTTATGAAGTATTATGCATGTACAGTACAGTAGCTAGCCTTTATTACAGGATTATGTCAGGAATTCTGAGTCCTACTGTACATACAATAAGACACCGCTTAAGTTTTTGTCTTAGCTTTGTTTGCATCCCAACAGCCTGCATTTGGCTAATTCACTCAACACTTGTTAGTGAAGGAAGCATATTTCTTACTTTTTTGCATAATTTAAAGCTGGGACATTGCCTTTTATTTCTTTATTTCTTTTTTTTTTTTTTTCAAAACCATTACCCCAAAAGCGATTTGTTTAAGCAAGGGATTTAAATGGAACTCCCCTGCTGTTTATAAAACAATTTTTAACATCCCAAAGATGCGAGGGCAAAGCTGATATATTTTCCTGCACTCCATAGAAAATAGCTGAAATCACTTACAGGGCAGGTTCTTTGGAGTCTGCTGCATCTCTCTGTCTCTCCCCCCGGGTTTCAGCATCACGCTGAGATCCACCAAGCTCCCAGAGGTTAGACAGATCAGCCTTGGAGGTGGTTTTGCTTAAGGCTGTGACATAATCCTTTCACATAATCTTTTCACGTTTGTTTGGAGGTGAGCGCCGTTTTGCTATTATTAGAGTGACATATTATCCGACCTGTGAAGTTAAGCAGGCTTGCAAAATTGGATGCACCAGAGGGAGGGAGCGAAGGCTGAGATCATCATAAATCCTATTTCGCTGGGATTTATATTTCTCTTTTGAGCCTAGTGCGATTTGTTTCAAAAACAGGATTTTAACCTGTTTCTACATCACACGCTAATAATTATACCAGTGAGTTGTTTTATGCGAAGTATCGGGGGTATTTCCTTTAGTAGTGTGTGGAATAACTTTGTGACATGATTAAGGCTTGTGTGTGTGTGTGTGTGTGTGTGTGTGTGTGTGTGTGTGTTGTAGGCAAGTATCTAAAGAGAACGCTGTTTCGTGCACATAAATAATTAGAAAGTGTGCTTTCTAATTTGTGCACATGAGTCAACAGCTATGAGCCTTTAAGGGACAAACATATTTCCTAAAAATTACAAACATTATAGGAACAATGAAACAATCAATCTGAGACTTTTATCTGCAAAATGCCTTCAAATAAAATAGTAAAACCGGGACTTGTGATGAAATTTCTCGTGATTGAACTCATAAAATTTATTGACAATTACAGACAATTTCAAGCACATTTCTGACCTTGTTCAAAGCAATTTCTACACATTAAAGGAGTTCCTGGGAGGCTAGGGTTTTAAACCTGAAGCAGGCAGCCCGATCATAGTTCCGACGTACTGAGAAAATGTTCTACCTTTATGGTATCCGAGCACTAGTGGAATATAGATATTATTAATGTTAGTGCAATAGTGAAGCAAGGCATTATATAGAGAAATAAATGGAGTTTTTATTCCCATAGGCGTGTTCTGATATTCTCCACAATCAAAAGTCCAGGTTTGACTTGAATACAGCTTGTATATTACGGATTTGGTGCCACATGAGGTATGTTTGTTGAATGAAAGTGATGTGGTACTATTTTATTATCTCAAGTGTTTGGTGCTTATTTTGTCTTGGGTGCTTTTGCTCGTGCTGCCGTGTGCATTTGGATCCAATTCCTTCATTTTGATTCATCTGGTTAGTTATACCCTCTTTTCTCTTCTCTTCCTCACAAAGTCTTTCCTTGATTTCTTGCCCTACTTTCCTACCCTTGACTGTTTTTCTGAACCATGAAATATTGAGCTGATTAGATTCAGAGTCGTTCAGTTGGTCCACACCCGAGTGAAACGTGTGCTGTTTTCACCAGAGATGCAGATGTGTTTGATGATTCTGATACTACAAATGAGTCACGCGCGCCTCCAACAATCATCGTCATTCGTCTCAGTTACACTTCAAGCAAACCATTACAGCATTTAGTCATGCAATTTGTGTAGCAGGTCGCTGACCGAAGGCTTTGATTTGATGGCAGATATCCATCTAACCGTGCCGTGTTTCCTACAGACACGGATCAATACATCACATTACCCCGGCTCAACACAATCAACAGCAGGTTAGATTAACACTCAGCGAGGATTTCATTAACACACCATGAGATTTTAAACACATTTTTTTTATAGCACCGCGCTCTATTCCTAGCCTTCCTGTAAGCGCCGAGTGAAGCTCCCCATGATTCTAACTAGGATGAGATTTTACATGATAAATATCGCTTATAAAAATTAAACCAGGTCGATTTACACCAGTTTCCAATAAGTCAGGGTTTGGAAACCCTTTTTTGTCTTTTTTTATATAAATGTTGTTGGTTTTTTGGCTGCTCCCGGCAAGGGGTCACCACAGCGGAATACCCAGTCCGCAGTACAATTTGGCACAGGTTTTTTAGCAAATAAAAAAAAAAATGTATATATATATATATATATATATATATATATATATTGGAAAACTTTTTTTCTTTATGTTTAAGGATCTTGAAGGGTTCTATGTGGTGGGTGGAAGAAGGGGTGAATTAACAGAGACAGAAGCATTTCATAGACAGATTGATGGTTGGAGGGTTGCATGGACACAACAGATGGGTGGATGGAGGGATGGATGGAGAGATACAAATGTGTGAATTGATGTATGAATTAATTGATGGACATATAGATGGTTGGATGGTTGCATGGATGGAATGGATCAATAGAAATACAAATGAAGGGATGGATGGATGAATGGATGGATGGATGGATGGACGGTTGGATGGATGGATGGATGGATGAGTGGATAAATAAATGGTAGGATGGATGGATAGATAGATGGATGGATGGAGAAATGTTAGGATGGCTGAATGAATGGATCAGTGGATGGATGGCTGGATAGACAAATAAAAAAAACTTGACAGATGGATAAAAGGACGAATGAAAAAGGACAAATAAATGGTAGGAAGGGTGGATGAATTATGGATGGATAGATGAAAAAATACATTGAAGATTGATGGATGGATGGATGGATGGATGGATGGATGAATGAATCTCCTGTTTCACACTTGGTGTAGTAATATATTTTAATGGGCTGTACGTATATGGCTACTTTTAGACAGACAGACAGACAGACAGACAGACAGATAGACAGATAGATAGATAGATAGATAGATAGATAGATAGATAGATAGATAGATAGATAGATAGATAGATAGATAGAGGGAAAACTAGTACATTCTGAAATCTTAAGGAAGCTAAGAATGTGTATATGCATATACAGTGCAACTGTAACACTCGTATTCTTGAGGTCGTGTTCTGGATCCTACCTTGTCCTGGTGCATTTTCATTTCTTTGCTACCTGTAAAGCTCTGAATAAATTCACACCCCTTACTTTAGAATCTTTAATTAAATTATCCACCTTAATCATGTTCACATCTGACAGCTAGAGGAAAGGAGAGATGTAGAAGAGAACAAATGTCATAACTTCAGTGTCAGTTTGGATGTTAGAGACGTTATATATTTATATATTTTTCCCACACCAGACATTCAGACATCACAACACTGCACTGCATGTTCACTGTGGGAATCGACTGAAACTTTGTTAAGCTTAATGTGATTATGATGTGTGTTTTTTTTTTTGTCTTTAATATTACTTTAAGTTTTAACCCAGTTTTTTTGTCACAATATATACAAAGTAACATAGTATATTTATTTTAATTGAATTATTTATTCATTTACCATTAATTCATTCAATTTCATTAAAAAAAAGCATTAAAATAATTAAAAATAATTAGAATAATAGTAGTTCAAAGTAGGTCACATTACAAAAAGCTAATTTATTATTTAAAAAGGTAATTTAAGGTCAGCATGTTGGGAATTTCGGTAACAGTGTGGTCATTTTAGTTTTTGTTGCATCACAAATTACTACTAAACATGAACTGCTAAGATAATAATGAGAGAAAGAAAGAGAGAGAGAGAGAGCAAGATAAAAGAGATAGAGGGTCTAAGTGCTTTTTCGCTTTTTCCCCTTCGTTCTTTTCCCCCGAGCGTTATCTGATTGCGTGATAATGGAAAATGTAAGATTACAGGGAGTCTGTGAGAGCGAGGTGTTGAAGAGCCTTATCAGCTCACTGCGTAATTAATTATTCTCTCGTCTACAGTACATGGTTAGCAAGATTAAAAAAAAAATGGATAACTTCCTCTTCACCAGTGCAATATGTACAGAGTTGCATGCTCATACTTATGGAACACTCAACACTCAACATATATACAAGTAATTCATCACTATATTACTTGTATATATGCAGTAATAATACTGTAGATGTTAAAATAGATCTTTAACTATCTGACTGATCACAAATTGTTTATATAACAGTTAAGGAGTCTCCAGTGTCAGTGGTTTAGAATAGAAGAGTTCACAATTTTTGTAACATGACAATATGTTGCGTTTATTTCAGCTAACTTGTTTTAGAAATCTTTCATAACATTAAAACTAACTATAACATTAATAGAGTGCATTAAAGTATGACATATTATTAGGTAATAAATAAAAATACTGTAGCTGTGGTGTAAAAGGAATGAACCACCACCTCCGTAGTGTTTATATTGAAATTGTGATTTCAATCACGCTGTTGAAAAAACAAATACAAAAAAACTGGCAACCTCGGAGTCATGATTATTTGTTTCTTTCAATAATCAGATCATGTTAATAATCTGAATATGTGGCAGAGAAAATCAGCTTCACCATCCGCGGAACCGGATTCTGAACACTACGAACTTTCCACTACGTACTTTTCCATTTCGTATTGCAAATCCCTCTCCTAACTCTCTAATATTACCATTTACTGTATTACTCTTCACACGGACCTGAATTCGACTCTGTTGCCTCACAGTGCGCGCAGCGTGATATCACTGTCTCTGATGTTCTAAACATCACTTAAGTTCATATTTGCGACAGATGGTGTGAGCTCCCTAGCTCTGGATGCGTTTGAAAGTTTAATACAGCACTTGAGGGTGGAAATTGCATCATTTGTTATTTATGGAATTTGAGCCCGGCTTGTAAAGGAGAATGATTATCTCAGGCCGGGCATGCATCGTGACGGTCCACTCCGTTATGGATTATATATAGGATTGTAAATATTGTAATTGGAGTGTGTGAGCTGATGCATATTTCATGAGCATGTTGCCAGCTTTCGTGCCATTCTTAATAAACTTTGCCAGATTTTAAAGTGGACTTCTACTGAGAGCAGTTCGAGTGGATGATGGTTGGTGTCCCACAGGACTTTCTCGTAAATTTATATTTGAAAATCGCATTCCATTCGAGTTTTTAGTTTAAGCTAGCCTGAGAAGTGTTTAAGGAGTTAAGAGTTGGTCATTTAAATCTGCTTTCTATAAATACTTTCTTTTCCTTTTCTGTTTTTGTTTTTCTTCAAGATCTTTCTTAATACTTTCAATTTTTCTCCAGCATAGGGCATTGATGACTCAGTGGTAGGTTTCTCACCTACCATGTGAAAGGCCTGGATTCAATTCCCAGCCAAAGCCCAAACCCCAGCCACTGGATGTAGTGCATGTAAGTCCGAATGGAATTGGAGGGTTGTGTCAGGAAGGGCATCCAATGTACAACAACAACGTTCTCCAGCTTGATTTTTATATTTGAAAACCAAGTCATCCAAAGAAATTATGAAGACTTGTTTAATAAAAGCAATGATGTACTGAGACTTATTGATTGAAGACAAAGACATACAAAAAATGTAAAGACTTTATGATTGAAGCCAAAGGCTTTATAAGTCGTAGAAAGACTTTGTTATCAATAATGAAAAAAAAAACTACATAATTCTAAGTCTTCCAAAGTCTTCATGTCTCCTTCTTCAATCAACAAGTCATGTTGCAGAAAGTTGTGTTGAGGTGGAATTGGGTTGGAGGTGGTTAACATTGGAATGCGCTTATTAGCATGGAGTTGAATTGTTTAGGGTTATAAAGGATTATTAGGATTACCAGAGTGCGGTAAAGCCTATAAAGATGGGGATAATCTGAGTGTGGATGAAGGTACTGAGTGGGGCTTGGCGATCATTCAGGTGGAGAGGTTAATAACGTAGTGTTTAGTGTTATCACAATGGAAATTGAGATTGATGGATTGTTAATGTGGTTTTTGTGATCATTAGTGTTGTGTCAGGGTTATTAGAGTGCGGTTGGAAAGTGTTTGGCATGGAGGATGTAGGGAAGTTGAATGGGCTCTTGGTGTTGTTTCATTTCCCTTATTCTCTTAAAGTTGCTGTATCCTGGAGGGGTTTTTAATCTGATTTTGGTGTCGTAGATGAAAATCACACATCATAAAGACTTCTCGAGTCGTCAACAGATTACGCTCCACTGTAACCACAGTTGTATGCAGAAAGTTCTGTCAGTGTGAGAAGTTTTTCAGAGGGTGATTACCGCTGTGACGCTTGCCTAAAAGGCACCAACATTAAAGCCCGCATCACACTCTGGCGAAGACCATGAAGATCCCATTGAGTCCTAAAAATATCGAAGAATCTGACGAAAATGGAAAAATGTGCGTTCGTACTACTTCCTAGCCACGTCCCTGTCAGATTCTCAGTGTGACAATCATGTTGTCACCATGTCCAGTGAGATCGATCTGCGTTATCACATGCTTCATCACACTACATTGTCATTGCATCCAGAGGGTTGGTATAAGTATAGAGACACGTGCACTTTTCATCACTAGCTGATGTGTGAGGAATTGGACCCAGTGTTTGTGCTAAAATCTCTGAATGTGACAACCCGATGACAAGTCAGAAAGAATGCCATCCATTATTTTCCGTCTGCGCCATGCTCATATCAGTGAAATCCCTAAGAGGTGTTTGTTATACTGTTAACTGGTCAATGCCATCCTTACAACGTCCTTATTACGTCCTTCCTGTGTCTTTCTTCAACCACGTCCTCACCAGGCTTTTTTCAAACATGACCCAAAAGCGTGCAGGTCAGTGGTGACAACCCCATGTCCTTACTGGTTTCTACTGCATTCCTGTCAAAAATGATGGTAGTGGTGATGTAAGGCAAGCTTGGTTATTTGCTTTAATCATGGCTCTACTGTTTCTTGTATGACACATAACCCATGCTGTAGAATTCAGACAAAATCTCGTTCTTATTACTGAGTCCAAATCCTAAAAAAAAAAAATATATATATATATAATAATAATGATAGTAATAACAGAATGACCTCATTGGGAATTTCTCCGCTACATGTCAGTAGTTTGCTCTGAGTAGTTTGCTTCTTTCACGGCTGACTGAAAGCGTGTCACTCGTGCATCTGAGGTGTTGCGTTTTTCGTGAACACACACGTCGTGATCTGAAACCCGCGGGAGCCCTCACCTCTTCGTATTCCTCACACACAGATTTCATGCGAGCAGACGAGCGTCGAGGAGTGCCAAGCGGAGAGATGCCACACTCATCATCGTGTCCCAGGAGCGGGGAAGGCGTCAGAGTTTGGCATCGAGCTTCGCAGGTTATTGTGTGTGTTGATGGAGCCTGCCTGGCTATCGGCGGGGTGACAGCGAGTCTATTTTCTACATGACTGCGCTTTATTTGAACCCCGCCGTGCGCTAGATCACTCTGATTGATTCCCCCCCTACCACCTCCCTCCCACTGCCATAAAGCGCCGCGATTATGCACAGCAGCCGAACTTTAATCAGAGCTAAGTTCCTTTATCCATTATTTCAGGTGGGTACGGAGGGCACAGAGTCATCCTCGGATGTTTGGCCCGGCTTCTTCGGGCGCGTTGGGAAGGAAAGACGCCAGCCGTCTCGAGTGTAATATAAGCGGCGTCTCTCAGGCCGTTAATGCAGTGTTGATAAGAAGCAGGATAATGTGTTCGCTGACCTTCACCTTGCCTCGTGTGCCGAAAGAACCTGCAGCTTCTAACAGCGATGAGTCTGTGCATTTCCATTCCAGAAGGCATAAATCTGGAGCTGTGGGGGGGGAAAAAAAAGAAAAGCGGGGCAAAAACAGCCATGCATCACCATGGACAGGTCATTGGAGCAGTGCAATGCTGCGTCTGAGTGTTTCAAAGATTAGAAGGGCTAATAATTTCTCAGGGCCATGGTTTATGTTAATGTGGCAGCTCGTGCTGTATATTTCTGCTGAGACGGTGCCTTTGTGGCGCTTAATTTCCCTTTAATAGAACTGTTGTGTTAGTATCTACAGCACAGACGAAGATTTACGTCCACCTGGAATTAACTGGCTTTATTACAGAGGACGTCCTGGGATTCTTTATCGTCGTGCGCTGGTCATCAGGAAGGACACGCAGGGGGGAAAAAATGAGTAAAAATAAGGAAAATAAAATCAGGTTTTAAAATAAACTGCCAGGAGTTGTTGTACTTATGAATAGTGACGGTAATGGGCAAAAGTTAAGGTTAAACAAACAGCTGTAAATTTCCCTTTTGTTCTTTAAGCTGGTGGTTTGAAGCTTTTGTAAAAACTCTAGGGCACTCTTTTTTTATTGCAAGTACAAACTTTCTTAAAACTATTACACTTGTCAGCCATTGTTTCATTGTTTTTTTTTTGTAATAACAATAAACATCTTTTTTTTCAATTAAAAAAAAACCTTTTATATTGTCATGCAATAAATATCATTAAACGTCATTATAACAAGATCTATAAATAAAATTGTGACGTGTTATAAGCGTAACATTGCTCATCGGGGCTTCAGATCAAAGGCTCTGCTGTAACAGGAACTTGTTCATACGACGTTCTACAACATTACAAGTAACCATAAAGGGACACATTTTAATTGTTAAAAAGGAGGAATGAAGAACTTCGGGACATGCTGTTATGAAAAAATTATTAACTTTAGGATGGTAACATGGACGCTTCCTCAACACACCACCAACACAGTCGTTGATTCATTTTCTTAAACAGGATGTAGCAGAGGGTTTAACAAAAGGATAAGGGAATATTAATGTAATCATTTATACCTTTACATTTTTGGCTGAGTCGTAGTAGAGAAGCAGCATATAATGTGTTCAAAGGATTTACTGTATGTACAGTAGGTCATCATAAGAAACCAAAAAGAGATTTTTTTTTTTTTTTGCTATATTTTGACTTTTTGACTAAGTATTATTTTTGAGTATTATTATTTTGACAGCATTACTTTTACTTAAATATACTTTTCTGTGTTTTTGTGTATAAAGCCCTTGTACAGAAGTGGCCAAAAGTAATTGGACAAAAGTCAAAGTCTGTGTGTTAATTGTATCATATTATCCATTCAGTCGTGTCTGGACTTTGGAGATTTCTTGGGCTAATGCTCTCCATAATTTGCAATCTCGTGCCAACTCTATAAACATACTCATGTCCATGCCAGCGTCCTGCCGAGTTCAAATGAGTTAGCGTGCATTACTGTATGTGGTTGAATGTTTCCAGGGTACACACCAAAGCTTTCTCCAGGACTGCGATTCAAAATCCTCATTTTTCCCTCAGCCTGCTTTTTTCAGTGTTCAGGTTTCACCGTTTGATAGGGAACACTACGCTTGTGACGAGTCTGTGACACTTTTATCTTTACTTGTCCAGACCTTTTCCATGCTGAGCGTGGCGCTTTCGTCCCGGCGCCGTTCTTCTTTTGATCGCAGGACTTGACTCTCCATTCCGGATAACCTTAGACCCAAGGAAAACGAATTCTTTGACGCATTTGATGTCTTTTCTGTTGATCACTCACATTAGTCTGTCACCTGCCGGTGCTCATGATCTTCGTTTTCATGCTGTTAAGCTGGAGCCACATCTTTTTGTTTTCTCTGTTGAAGGTTTTAATCCTCAATTAATCTTGGCATTCTCAAATTACCAAAAATATTGATTATCAAAATAATAATAAAATTTGTTAATTTAAGGTGTAAAATTTCTATAAAACAGTCAATATACAGGATTTTGTGATATCCTTTATTCCTCAAAACCCGTCGGATTCGGCCGGTCATAGAGTCCGATAGACGTCTGCAGTGTGACTCGCTCAGTCTGTGCCTGCTTGATCGCTTTCTAAGGATCATGTTCTGTATAGAAATTTGCAATTCACTAGATAATTACCCAGTTTTAGGCATTTCTCTGCAGAGGTGAACAACCTGGCTTGAGAAATTAAAAGTCCTGCCACGTATTTGTCCTGTCCATTAGCTTAACCAGCTGATCCTAATTAGCACAACTCTGGAGAACTAATTAGTGACATCACCTGTTTTGTGCGCAGGGAGAACTATAATACACAGCATATGTTGTCTGTGTAACACTTACACACCTCACACACTAGCTGAATGTTTATTTTCATTGATGTTCAAGACTTTAAACAATTTGAATAAAACTCTTTTTTTCAAATTCTTAAAAAAAAAAAATCGGTCTTCCTTCTGTGAACATCAGAAAAGATTGTTTTATTGTACTGTAAATTGTGAGTTATTTATACCGTGCAGTGTGTACTGTAAATAATTAATTATTATTATTGATTAATTAGGATCATTTACACAGCGCATAAACGATGGCTTCCTGAAACCGAAGGTAGATTTACACAGATTGAGACCTTGCACAGAATTTTTGTTTCATTCCCAAAACAAAACGAGTAGTAAATTGCGCAGGCTTGGCACGGCCGCGCGTTAGCGTGTGTCCTAATCGTTAGTGCAATTAGCTTGGAAGGGTGTATAGAGGTGTTCCCCATTAATGCTGGCACAGAGTCTAACACTGTGTGTACAGAGCTAGGTGCATCATCCTCATTCAAATCTAACACACACACACACACACACACACAGAAAGTTACTTTGAGGAAGAAGCCTGTCGATAAGGTCAGTCACTCAGGGACTGTTTCATTAGCTAGTGAACCAATTTTGGCCGTTTAATTTAAATAAATGGAAAACTCATTAAAGTGCACCCTGGGTTTGTTCCTTTAACACCCTTGTATTCTAATTCATATGCAAATGAGCCATCAGGAAATGCATTTAACACAACTAAAATGCAGAATGTGGCAGCAGCGCTTTTCATCTCAACATTCTCTCTGTCTTTCTCTTTTTTTTAATGGTTTGTGACAAAAATAATAAAGTAAAATGTGGTAAATGTCTGTGAAGTCGAGTTTGGACAGAGCTTTATCAGGTGCGTGCAGATGTGACAGGTGTTTCAGCGAGAGACGTCGAGTGCGGCAGAAACCCGGGAGGATCTGGGCGTTTGATTACTTCATGGATGATTGAGTCGTGTTTTTATTATTGTTAACATGAACATTTAACGCTGCTTGCATTATCACACTGTTATTTGATTATTCATTTGCTTGACTGTTATATATCTAGTTAGGTAGGTAGGTGAGTACTGTAAGTATTTAGATATTAATTTAGTTTTTTATTTGTTAGTTTGTACACGTTCTACATCCTTCAGATAGCTAAGAGTAATTTCCTTCCTGTAAAAGTAGAAACTGTTTGAGTTCAACATCAACACCTGAGACCAAGTACGGCTCTACTGTCAGGTGACGAAATAATGGGAATGCCAAATGAAATAGAACAGACTCAAATTAAATCTAAATAATATTATTTTATTAAATTATAAATAAAGAAATGAATGAAAAAATAAATAAATACATAAACAGAGTCTAATAAGCCAATCAAGCTACTACCACTAATACTACTGCCAATAATAATAATAATGTATTACTTCATGTATATTTATTGCTAGTATTAATTGTGATGGCTCTATCTATCTATCTATCTATATTATTATTATTATTATTATTATTACAAATATATAGACATTGACTATAACACAGATAACAATTCTCTTAAACAGCAACAATAATTTCAATATATAGATTACAGTTCTTACTGAACAGTTATTTATTTATTTGTTTATATAATAAATCTTTTTATTCTTCTTCTTATTATTATTATTATTGTTGTTGTTGTTGTTGTTGTGGTTTTTCTTTGTGGTAGTAGTCATTCATATAAAATGTAAAAAAAATTATTACATAAGTATATTCACAATATTTGTTTTATAACAATATTCGCAGTAATGTTTTGTCTATTTATTGCAGTCACACCGTAATGCTTTACCATTTTCCAGCTCAGTATTCAGAGTTGTTTAGAGAAACGGTGACTGTTACTCCTGCGGTGGTCACGCTCGTGGCCTGCGAGACTTCAGGAGACGTTTCAGGTTAAAGAGGTTTTTCTAAACGTCTCGTCGCAGCAAGTCACAGCGAGGCTCGATTTATAACATGCAGCCCTGATCTAATACATTATAAGGATACAGAAGACCCGACAGCGCTCATGTCCGCGCTTTGGTTCGACACAGATAGAGCGCTTGAGCCGAGCCGTCCGTCCTCTCCGCACTGTGTAAAGCCCCGGCGCTCAATCTTCCAATCAATTCAATTGCTTTGAGCAATTTCACAACACAACAAGCAAGAAGGTGAGCCAGCCACGCTCGAGTGGAGGAATTGATTGTGTGGTCTGTGCTCGGGCAGACCGTTTGTGTACGTGTGTGTGTGTGTGTGTGTGTGTGTGTGTGTGCTTTGAAAGAATCTCATAAGGAATCTTGAATAAATAGTAAAAAGGTCAAAGGTCCTAATGGACTTTTCTTTTTTAATAATCCTTTTCAATGTTAAAAAATAATGAAATTAAGTTTGCGTTATCTGCCGTCTCATTAACGGGCGTCCTGAATCCATTAACATTTCAACATCTTCAATTCACGAGTGAGTAAATTGGACACACCCCCTTGTCCTAGCTAGGAAACTAGCTTGTATTTGTAGCTTGCAAGTTGACCCGAGTGGGATTCCTATGGGCTTCTATAATCTTATTTTAATAACTGTTTCCAGTCATAATGTTAGCAAAACATAAAAAAGCACTAATGAAAACTAGCAAGCTAGCCTAGCACAGATCCTGTAGTCTAAAAGGAGTAACATATTTAAGCTGTTGAGTCTCCTTACTGTCAAATACAGTAAAAAGTAGATCCAGGAATTGCAGAAAAGACGTTTAAGTGTGATATAGGAGCAGCGTACAGTCGCAAATCCTTCTATCTTTAGCGCTGCGCGAGCACACGGCATCCATTAAGTGAGTCTGGAGCGTTACAGTATGTTTTGTCTATAATCACAGATTTGGATGCAGTGGCTCATTGTTTAAGGTTTCATGCTTTAAGCTGTCAGTCGAAATCCTGGAGTCTTGAGCAAAGCCTTTAACCCTCGGCTCGAGCTCGTACTCGCGCTTTGGGTAAAAGAGCCTCTCTGACAGATAAAGAAAAGTTTGGCGAAGTATTACCTTTTCCACGCTTTCAGCTTTCCCGCCTTTTAACTTTGAACTTTGAATAAAATCCACAGTTCTGCAGGGTGTCGGCCACATGGGGAGTGTGTGAGGCCTCGCCGGTTTCTTCAGGACAAAATGAATAAGTCGTGCCTGCATGTGAACTTGTGGAGGCGGGGGCAGCTGCGCTGAGGGTTAGCCTGGAGGGCAGGTTAGCCTAGCTAACCTGGGGAGAGTCTCAGGAGAGAGAGAGAAAGATAGAGAGAGAGAGAGAGAGAGAGAGAGATGGCCAGAGCTTACAGTGCCTTGCATAAGTATTCACACACACCCTTTTTTTTTTAACAGACTTATGGAAATTATAAGTCATTAAGTTGAAATGGATTTGACACATACTTTGCTAATTATTCATAACACAATTTATTTGCATAAGTATTTGTCACCTGAGTCAAACTATTGATGTATTACTCTCTCACTCGCGCTCTCACTCGTCGTCTGTACCGTTTTATCCTGTATACAAGGTCACAAGGGGCCTGGAGCCTGTCCCAGGAGACTTAGGGCATGAGGCAGGCTACACCCTGGACAGGGTGCCAATCCATCACTGAGCACACACACTCACACACAATACCCGGAGGAAACCCACCAAGCACATGGAGAGAACATGCAAAAAAACTTCAATGCGCACAGACCGAAGGCGGGAATTAAACCCGAACCCTGGAGGTGTGAGGCCACAGTGCTGACATTGCTTTATTAATGCAAGATAATAGAAAATTTTTACATATCCACCATTGATGATGATGATGATGATGATAAGGATGATGGTGGCGTAGTGGTTAATAATGCAATAATATTCAATTATTGGTCACGTGTACCTTATAGCAGATTGAAAAGATTTTTTTCACATATCTCAGTTAGGAAGCTGGGGTCAGAGTGCAGGTTACAGAGCTCCTAGAGCAGATAGGGTTAGGGGTCTTTCTCAAGGGCTCAACAGTGGCAATTTGGTGGTGCACAGTATGATATGCAGTGAAATGCTTATACGACTGCTGATGACCTCAAGATTTCAAAAGAAAATTCGAATAGTACAAAATAAGAGTAAGAGAAGTAAGAGAATTTACGAAGTAGAAATTTGTAAAATTAGCACACAACCTTAAGGTTGGAGGGTTCGATTCCCGCCTCAGGTCTGTGTGCATGTTCTGCAGGTACTGCAGTTTCCTCCTACAGTCCAAAGACATGCTGATTATGCTAACAAGCGTTCCCAAACTGTGTGTGTGTGTGTGTGTTAGATTTGACTGAGAATGAAAGAAGGTGAACGAATTATTATTATTATTATTGCAAATATATTGACATATTAACTCTAGCACAAATACTATTTTTGTCAAACAACAATCATAATTATAAAAAATATTAATACAAATAATTATGTAATTTTTTGTAAATATTTTTCTCTCTTACATTTATTTTATTTAGTTTTTTAAAATGATTCTTGGGAGTTTAGACAAAATTTTTAACCCCAAACCCTCAAAGATTTTGTTTCTCCCACACGCCTGCCTCTTATTATTATTATTATTGTTATTATAATTTTTTATTATTATTATTATTCCACTCTAAACTATCCGAATTAGTGCGGAACCGAACCGAACTGATTCATTCGATCCGAATCAGATCTTATTTGAACTGAATCCTGAACTTGTGGAGCTGCTTTGAACTAGACACATTTTTTTTAAAAGAATTTGACAAGTTTTTGATCCACTTTTTTCACTTAAAAAAATGAAAAAAGCAAAGAAAAGAAAGGACGTTGTTTCATACACATGAGGTTTTTCGGTATTGCTATGCAGTCGATGCATGGAGTTTCCCTTTTTTATTTTATTTAAAACCAAACAAAAAAGGAAAACAAAATCTTTAGGGATGCAGCACAGGACATGAAGGGAGTCAGCTGCAGGATGTGTGTGTGAGTGTGTGTGTATGTGTGTGTGTGGGGGGGCGCGGAGGGGGCAAACGCTCAGATGCTCACCGGTTCTGCATTTTAAAGCAGTCTCTGTGGGGAAATGGATAGAATATGTGTGTGTGTGTGTGTGTGTGTGTGTGTGTGTGTGTGCAGTTTGCTGAATTGAATTTCATCCACATATCCCATACATTGCTGTACGTTCATAGATAATGCATTGTACCTGTGCAACATTGATGCCTTACACTCGACTTCATTATTCATCAGAGGTTTACACTTCATACAGACTTCATAAAGGCACCTTCTCATGTTTTTTGGTGTGCTAAGGTTGTACCTGTCACTTAGCAAATAAAAACAGGATCTAAAGTTTATTTATTGATTCATTTGACACACCGTTCTATCGGTGAGCGAGGCTGAATCCGGTCGATGTGCGGACCGAGCCGAGGTGAAGGTCCTCCCTATGGGATTAAAGCCACAGTCTTTCTGGCGACGGGGCGCTCGGAGGCCACGGTCCAGGTCGTTAGCGTCACCATCATTAACGGCATGTGGCAAGCGGTCTGACCTGAGCTAAAGTGTGTTGTGACGCTGCTGACATACGGAGTGAGATGAGTGCTCGTCGCAGAGATTGCCTTTAACCTGAGCTCCGCTGCTCTCTGATTTTAAGGGTCAGTACGCTTCGGCCTGAGCGAGACACAGGTCTCTATTAGTTCTCACACACTTTTGTCTATCTCTCGCCAATCTCAGTAGACACACAGTCTCTCATCGGTCAACCTAAAACTCAAAATCAGACTCAGATTCCCTTATCCGTAGAAAAATTTCCCAGGAGTAACTTTCAGTAAAATACTGTACAAAAGTCCAGAGTTCCTGTTACAACCCTCAAGCTGATTTTTTCCCCTGAAACATTATGTCCTGAAATGCCTCATTCTTCTCTTTTTCTCTCTCTCTCAAGAAGTTAAACATTTTAAACGCACACATACAAAGCAAAATACTGAAGATGTTTGGAAAAACCTATAGATTTAACTAGCTGTTACTCTCACTGGAGACTCCTTCCATAAAGGTCTCATAAACATCTCGTTGCAGATCAGAGAGTAAACGCTGCGTTCAATCATGATGCAGGACGCTGTGTGAAAGTCGTCGTTATAGAAACAGTGACACGATGCCTGATTAGGCATCGATCTGATTAGCCAATTAAACAGAGCCAATGGATGTTAAGAGCCTGAAGAGAGGGGCGGGGCTTCCTGTGCAGTCAATTAAATGAATAATAAAAAAAAAGTCTAGCACTAATCTTAGAAATGAGCTACAACCTCAGACTGATCAAAGTTGAATTAAAGTGCGTCAAATGTTTGTTTAAGCACACTTTTCTTAATTTTTTTTTACCAAGTTGCTTTGTTTATTTTAAGAAGATTTGTTTATTTTCCGTCCATAAATGTGGCTCTGATTTCCAGATCTCTGTCTCTCTCTCTCTCTCTCTCTCTCTCTCTCACACACACACACACACACATGATCAAACAGGAAATTCCGGCAGATATCTTTTAATCTGACCGCTGCTCTATTGGACCTTTGTTCTCCACAGTTAATCAGGGATTGTGCCCGGCGCATGCCGCTCGTCTGGAGGAAGGAGCTCTGGTGCTGAGAGCGCTAAACTCTGTTTACACATCCTCCCACTGAGTGTGTGAGACGCCGAGCACCTGCTCAACACACTCACTCTTTCCTTTGTTTCCTGTTATACACTTAAAACAAAACTGTAAGACTTTGAGAAACAGTTGCATTAAATGTCAATTGACTCCGCCCCCTTATTATCATATTATCTATCTTTTGTGACCGAACAATAAACAGTAAATGTGACACTTTACACCACAGTGCTGTCCAGTGCTTCAATCTGATTGGCCAGAAGGCTTGTATGCCAGGTGCTTCATGTAGTCTATTCCTGATGTGTTTTTTATTTAAAGGTCCAAGTCTCAGAGCTCCCCAAAATGTGTGTATGTATGTGTCTTTGTGTGTGTGTGTGTGTGTGTGTGTGTGTGTTACCCCTCAGCAAGACAGTTTTTTCATCCCTCAATCCCTCTTTATTTCACTCCTCCTCCAATTACAGCATTTTAGTGTCTGTGTAAATGAGGTACTGCTAAGCCACGCCCCTCCAGAGAACAGCAGAGATGAGCACCAAGGCAGGGAATGGGCTCTTATATGAGGTCACATCAGGGGAGAAATCTAATTGGCTTACTTAAATCCCGGACAATATAAAAGTGAAAAAGTCATTTATTTTGTAGTTTTACGTACATTTCAACTTAATGACTTAAAACATACATCCTCAGCACAAAAGGTGTGTGTGTGTGTGTGTGTGTGTGTGTCTAATGGCTGTAATCAGAGGCATGTGAGCGGCGTGCTGCTTGGCCGCGATCGTGTTCCTGAAAACACCGCTGTTTGGACTGGAGCCGAAATTCTCAGATAACGTTCTGCCCTCTTATCACGAGAGCGCGCACTCTCCCACCAGCACCTGCAATAAATCACTGTCAGGCACGGTGTATATTAGGAATTACAATTAGAGACTTTAGTTCTTTAATCAGTAAACCATATCGGAGCATGCTGTTAAAGAAAATTAATCAACAACAGCACAGAGAGTTAGTGTTACCGTACCTCCAGCATGCAGAGTTTTGTCCTGTAACAGCATGGAGTTCTCTGTTCCTTCCTTTCTTTCATCTACAGTAGCTGTTTTTCTTTCTTTCTTTCTTTGATTTTTGTGATTCCTTTTGTTGGGTTTCTGTCTCTTCTTTTATCTATCCTTTCTTTATTTTATTTTATTTTATTTTTTGGAATTCCTTTTTTTTCACAGTTACACCTGTTTTATTCATTTATCTCTATATATTTTTTGTTCCTACTTTTATTCATTTTTGTGCTTTCCATTGTTCTGTTATTTCCTTCATAATTTCCATATATATCATAATTTTTCTTTCTTTTTTATAATTAGTTTTTTTTTTTCAGTTAATCCTTTTCTCCTTTTCTTTCTTTGGCTTTTTTCTTACTTTTGATTCACTTTGTCTGCTTTCTATTTCATCCATTCTTTCTTTTTGCCTTCCTTTTTTGTTATTTACTTTTTACTTGTTTTCCCTTTTCATCTATCTATCCTTTTTCTTTCTTTCTTTTATTCATTTTACGCTTTCCATTTTATGTTAATGTCCTTTCTTTTCTTTTCTTTCTTTCTTTCTTTCTTTCTCACTTTCTTCCTTTTTTCTTTCTTTCTTATATACGGTTCCTCAGTTAATCCTTGCTTTAATTTAGTCCTTTCCCTAATTCTATCTATCTATCTATCTATCTATCTATCTATCTATCTATCTATCAGTCTATCTATCTATCTATCTATCTATCAGTCTATCTATCAGTCTATCTATCTATCTATCTATCTATCTATCTATCTATTTATCTATCTATCATCTATCTATCTAGTTTTCCTTGTCTTACACATTTCTTTTCTTCTTTACGACCCTCTTTACCCTCCTTTTACCACAATTCCCTGTCTTCCTGCAGTCTGCGGCCCCCTGGCACACTCCTCCCCTCTCACCCTCTACTACCCTCTCAACTCTTTCCACAATTTCCTGTCTTCCTGCCCCCCCCACCACCACCACCACCACCTTCCTCCCCTCTCACCCTTTTCTAACCCACCTCCCATGTGTCGGTGTGTTCCTAAAGACGTCACTCCTTATTAAGTATGACGGCTATTAGCTCCTGCTCAGTGCTCTGTAATGATATCTGGGGGAATGCATGAGGTGTGTGAAATACAAAGCGATACGGAGACACAGAGGGGAAGAGGGCGGCACAGAGAGGAAGATACAGAAAGAATAAAGAGGAGGAGAAGAATGTGAGGAACAATGGAAGTACAAAAGGGAACTAAAGAAAACAAAGAAACACAACCTGCTCCCACCAATATTTTGAGCGTGTGTATGTGTGTATCCACGCCGGTGTAGCAGCTATTTCTTTGTGTCTCGGTGGGCCTTTTTAAAGTGATTCATGTTCCAGGCTTCAGAAGCAATATTCACTGTACCCTCAGCTCTCCACTGTTCTTTTCTCCTTCCCAATTCACTGCTGGTCTTGGATGAAAAAGGTCCCTCGTTCCCCATAATGCAAGGCTCAGGCCCAGCCAAAACCATATTTGTTAGGGTGATACAAATACTGTACATTTTTCACCACAGTAGAAACACACAACAGGATAATAGCTTATTTGAAATTATCGATGGAGGCTCAAGTCCAGAGACAATATTTATTATTTTTATAACTTGGGTTTTTTCAATTATTTATCTTCCCTTCACATTCTGTTTGAAATACTTACTCTGTGTTAGCATTATGCTCTATAAAGCTACAAAGCTTTTATGAGTTTGTAATTTTTATGCAGCCTTGGTGTTATAAGTAATATGTCTGTGAGCTGGAAGGAGTTAAACCAAAGAGTTGCTCCTCTTTAAAACTAGTAGTGAGGTGTGTGTCGTGCTTGTGCACTGTGTGGCTTTTTAGAAATCACTTGTGAGAGACTGTCAGGTCATGTGACATATGTTTCCTCAGATTGTTTACTGAAGAAGTTTGAGTTTGGGTCTGTGTAGATGGTGATCATGCAAACAGGGCCGGCCCCTTGGCCGTATAGGAGGTCGCCATGTGGGCGCCACCATGTGGAGGGGCGACACGCCACCAAGAGAGAAAAATGAAGAACAAAAATATCTATATACGAACTGATATAAAATCCGATATTTTTTCATGTTTTAAGAAAAATATGGTTTTGCCGAGTCTGTTTAGTGGCATGGCGTGCGCCCATACAGCGTACCTGTGGTGCTGCGGATCCACTAAGCAACACCACAACACTTTGAACTATCAGCAGCAGCAGCAGCTGAATAGTTGTGTGTCGATGGTGACCCGAAATTTGCGAAAAGCTCGTTGGAAACGAGTCTTGGGAAAGTTTTTACGAGTTTTCGCAAATTGAAGGTTACCAACCCTGCCACATCCAGAGTGGAAGAAACAGAGTGGAAGAAACAGAGTGGCGTGGGGGCATGACCTGGGTATATATGTAAATATATGTGTATACAGATGAAGCCACCTAGAATTGACAGGACCTTGTCTGGTAAGTGGCTGGAATTAAATTAATTTAAATTTAAATGTAATTAAATTATTTTTTTGTGAAGGAAGCACCATATCATGCTAACACCCTACAAATGAATGAATGGGCGTGTTTACAGTGAAATCTAGACACAACCTGTCAGAAAACAGGAGGGGGGGGGGGACTGCCAGCAGCTGGAGGAGAGCTAGGAACAGGCTGGGAGGGGACATTTTAGATGGCTTCATCTATATATATAAATGTTTGGACAAATGGTAAAACTAATTGCAATGCTCCAGCACTTATATGTGAAACAATGCCAATTAATCTGCTGGCCTCACTACAGTATACAGTGGATCCATCAATATGGTTAAAAATCACTCTTTTTGCCAATTCACTCACCAGCCATATGCATGGTTTTATCAGTTTATCATGTGAGCCGAAGGACTATGATTCATGAAGACTATAAATCTGTTATTCAGTGTGTCACTGTGTATGTGCTGTATCTCTTCACTTGACAACCGGCGGTATGCATCAATATGCCTCTTGGGGAGTCGCACAATAGCTTCTGCAGCTACAGTATTTCGGCAGAGTTTTCAGAGCCAAATGCCTAAATTGCTCTGCTTAGGGAGCTACAGGCACTGTGTCAGACATGGATTTGGTTTAATGTGTCACAAATGGCTTCATTTCATTCTCAGTCCTCTGAAAGTTGGAGTCTTCTCAAAAATTGAAATATTGAAAGGCATAAGCTCGTCACATTCAACCTCTGAAGAATGAAGAGGAATAACTTTGAGTGCTGTGCTATATCGAATGGATCGGCACTTGGAATTAAATTATAAAACTGAGCTGACCCTGGAATGTATAGAGACCAACTCTTCAGCCACTGAGTGTGTGTGTGTGTCATTGTGGTGGAAAATTGCCTGCAAACACACATTCATCAGCGGAAAAAAAAGAGGTGCATGACATTCATCTTGACCAGATTATAATTTAAATCCCCCCCTTTGACGTTTGTGTATGCATGTGTGTCTCATGTTTCATTGCCATTACATTTGGTTCAGATATCTATGGTGCCCAGAAGATGGATCCTATTGCATTTAGTGATACCCTGACTTTTCCTCTACCGCTACCAGAAGGTCAATGTTTTCACTTATCCAGTGACATATCTCCACATCTACAAAATGGATTGCCATGACATTCTGTGAACAATAACAGCTCGCCATGTGTTTGGACCATTGACAGTTAAAAAGAACAGAGTAAGAGTGACATCACTCATTGGTTTGTCGACTCCTGTTTTGAAGCCACGAGTTTAGAATTTGGCCGTCGCCATCGGTCGCCATGTTGACTTTTTGGAGCCAGACGTTGACCATATTTGGACAAGAAGGCAGCGCTGGGGACAATGATGTGCTCATGCCAGTGGCGTCTCGTCCGGTCTCGTCTATAGTATCAATGGCGCTGCTAAGCTAAATCATCAGGATGCTGTGTACCAGCATGGCCCCCCTTTTGACATATTTGTGCCTTCATGTGTACTTTTGTACTTTTTTATGTACATGTTTATTGATTTGTTTGTATTTTCTTGCTCCCCATGATCTTGTTGATAACACAGTACTTGTGTGACATGACATTGTGATTAGGCAGTCATATCTGTTCACCTCAGTGAGTTGGTCTCATCTAATTAGTAGCACCTGCTGATTGATTGGTCACACCTGGTGTCTCTGTCGTTGTATCTGTTGTGTGAAGCACACACACATCAGTAGCACTGATGATGGTCAAAAAGACTATTTTTTTGCATTTATCTCAGCCTGTTGACTTTTTGTGGCCTTTTAGCCCAGCTTAATTGGTGTGTGGGTATCTCCTCTGCTGTCCTCTCAACATTGTCATTGTGACGTTACAATTTAGCTCAAAACAGCACCTCACCTCACAGAGCCACAAGCACAGCTGTAGACTCTAGTCTCGTTAGTAAGCCCTTAATGTTTTTTCTGCAGCACTGCTGTTGTGAATGGTTCACATTTCCATGCATTTCTCATAACATTCCACAGATTTCTCATAACATTTATAGAAAAACACTGTTCTCTCATGCAATACTGTTGCTCTGGGAATTACTCTTGATTAGTTAATAGGCCATGAAAACAAAATTGCAGCACATCAGAAAATGTCAAGATGCCATATACATGTGCCATTCCATGCCACAGTCATGTATGGGGTGATAATTAAATGAAATTAAAGTCACAAACACTGCAATAAAAGCACCATTGCCCATTTTTGCTAGGACTGTTTTATTTGAGCATTCCTTGTTTCCTAGGAATGGCAATTACATTAATTACAAGCAGTAAAACAGTAGCAGGATTAGACATCTTTTCCACACTTCCAACTTAAATGGAGATCAGATGTGGCCCCTCCCTTGGCCTGGATACTTCACGGTCTTACCGTGATTGCACCCTGGACACTTTTCCTGTACTTATGTCGTCATGACTCACCCGTCTGTCACACTGCCCCTTGGCACCAGCAGGAATTTACAGTATATTCATCTAGACCCACTTCAAAGTGGTGGTTGCTCCCTCTGACATCTGTGACCACAGACAAGACTCGGGGACACGCAAAGCAGCATGGTTACCAAACTCCAAACACTGCGCCGCAGTGTGTGTGATCTGACAAACAGGAACCAATAACGTTTGGGTGCGTTGTATAACGTCACAGGATGACTAAATGTTCTCTCTACAAAGACTGTTTTATTTAAAAGGACAAAATAACTGTTTATTTCTATAACTTCATGTAGTCATCTACTATGACATTTTTCCTTAGTTTTGTAATAAGATTCATATTTGAAAGTGTTTAAAGCTCCAGATATAACATCTGTTCAGTTTGTCTGTCGGGGGTCCAGTGCCCAGACAACAATTAATTGGATGTGGGTCAGTGATATAAAACATGTCTGGTCAAATTCAATTCACTATTAAATTATGTATACCCCCCCAAAGTGTAAATAGTTAGACTGCATTTGCATTATTTATCTTGTCTACTCATGGCCTCTGATGTTGTAAAATTTGAATATTTCATTCAAAGAATTCTCTAAATAGACCATTAGTGGTGAATAAATAACAGTCAGCCCACTCTTGCTGCGTCTTCGCAGCTGATTCACTGTGTTTATAGTAACTGTACCTACGTCTCAATAACAGGGTACGAGTCCTGTGTTGCTATTCTTGAACAGAAAAGACCATGGAACAAAGCTTTAAGCTACCCTGAGGTGTACTTACGAAACTGATCCTGTTCTAAAATGACTAATACTCTTTTTTGGTTTCAGTATCCTGCCGCCTTGATGAACCTGGGGGCGATCCTCCACCTCAACGGGAAGCTGCAAGAAGCTGAAGCCAATTACCTCCGAGCACTTCAACTGAAACCGGATGACACCATCACCCAGTCCAACTTGCGTAAGCTGTGGAACATAATGGAGAAACAGGGCCTGCGGACCATGAGCCCCTGAGCTCACCCTGCCCGCCTACCTGCCATCTGTACGCCAGACTTGGGGGAAAGGACGGCCTACACGCTCCTCATTTCGCTCTTCTCATTCAGGAAAGATGGAAGAGACTCAGGATGTTTGCTCAGAGAGGCCATGACTGTGCCGCACAGCCCTCCTAATAACTCCTGAGCTCTGCATACACCTCAGGCCAGCAGCTTTCCTCAGAAGCATTGCTCACAGTTTGGCAAGCGCTACGTCGTATTTGGACTTTTTAGAACTTTCTTCAAAATTAGTGCTCTCACAGGAACCGCGTGTTTGTTTTTCTTTTCTTTTTTTCCTTTTATAACTAGAGCACTTGAACTTGAAGTGAGAGCATAGGTACATCCTTGAGCTTGTGATGAATTATTTTTTCTTTTTTTAAAGAAGCAACTGTAGTTCAAAGGGGTGAAATTTGCCCCCGAGCAGTGTGAGATAAGTTATAAAATAGAGAAAAGAATCTCAGAGCACTGCACTGATGGTATTTTCCGTCACCATTTAATAAACGTATTGGTTTGATCTGATGTTCCATCTTGATAATGAAGAAAATAGGCAGAATTGGAAGAATTGGATACCATCCAAAATCACCAAATTAAGTTAATTAAGAAGATGTGAAAACATTAGCACCATCACTGCAAACCATTTGTAGCAGATGTCCTGATATTTGGTAAAAACTTGAAAAAGGGAATTTGATTTGGTAGCCATCACAGCACAATAGCCTCCAAAAGCTCCATGGAGGCAGGACTTATAGTATGTTTTGGCAAGAAAACAGAAAAGTAAAGGAACTGGGACTCCTTTCACATTGTATTGCCTTATAATAAAAGGTGTGGATCTTCTCTAGCAGTGTACAGTAGCGTACAAGTGGCATTTTTACCAATGCTGCCTCTTGTTCTGCACTGGAAAAGAAGCCAAGTCACCATGGTAACTCATTTGTCGACAACAATAAGAAGCTATGAATGGAAATAACAAGGATAGAGGTACAGTAGTTTTGGGTACACGTTTCCCCTCACGCCTGAAGCTTTTACAAACAAGTGTGTGGAGCTGAAAGAGTTCTTCTAACCAAATACAAAAGCTATGCCGATGCACACCTTTTAGAACAATGTACAGACATAGCACGTCTGAGGGAAATGTTTTAATGCCTATGTTTTTGTTGGAATTAAACTAATTTCATTGTGTTTGTATAAATGAATCCTAATATATACCTACATTGTGTATAGTATACAGAAAATCTTGCAGCAAAAAAGTAGCCAGACGTAAAGCGGAATCTCAGATACTGAGCAAGTTTGGTTCGTTACATGAAGTGTTTCCCATGTTGTCAAATATCAGTCTCAAAGGGGAACACCACCTGAATTAAGAATTTTAATATGTTATTTCCATGGCCTAGAAAAGTTCAATCAATATTTGTGATCATGAGCTACTCTCTCTCTCAAAGCCAGAAACCAGAGAAATAAGTCTCAAACCTGTGATGACATCAACTGCTGCTCCATATATAGACAATGAATGGGAGTTTGTGTTTTTTTTGTATACCTAAATGATCTTTATTCTACTATAGTGTTCTCAGTGGTGAAACAGAAAATGTACCCATATCAGATCATGCTCTCTGTGTCATCTAACATCTTTCACAATTCACTGTCTGTGCAGCAGTTACACACTTGATAACAGTTTTTGGATTTGGGAGAGAGTTGTTCATGTTTACTCATATTGTCGTGGGCCATAGGAATAACATGTATGAATTTTGAAAATGGGCGTAGTTTCCCTTTAAGGTCTCATTTTGTATATATTCTGTATAATTAACATTTGTTTGTTTGTTGTTGTCAGCATACAGTGAAACAGCACCTTCCCAGAGGTAAGAATATGTACAGTATTTGTGATCATTTGTTTGTTATTGGCCACAAACCTCCTGAACTATCTGTGTCCTTAGTTCATTGTAAGTTATTGCTTTGTGTTACCTTAGCAACAGAACCAGCTGGCACTGTGTTTTTACATGTAAAATGAAGGAAGTTTGCGGATGTGATGTACACGTTTGTGGCCATTACTGAGAAAAAATCTAGTTGAGTAGCTCATCATTGGTAAACACCATGGATGTATTATAAGAACTGGATACCGGACCCCAAGATTGCGCCTATTCAGTCAAATTGCTCACCTGTTGCATATGGCAAAAAGGTTTCTAATTTCCAGGTTTAATTCTGAGGTACATGCGATCCATTGAATATGTGCAGTAGTGTTTCTCCTGCTGGCTCTGCCCACGACTTCTTGCTTCACCCATAGGCTTTACATTGTGATGACATCACAGATTTTTAAATCACTTTCTTGTCTTGAGGACATTTTTACAAATATAAAACCTCTGTGGATCAAAAATTAACAATAGGATGAGTCATAATTTACCTTGTTTGCAGTTCAAGGTGTCCTGTCAACAGTTTTACAGACAAATTTTTCACTGCAATACCACGAGTGGTCACTGGGAGCAGCAGCTCTTATCATACATCCATGGTAAATACAGAGTGACACCT
>JAOVVB010000002.1:2822532-2836300 GCA_028570985.1 Heterobranchus longifilis
GTGACAAACATGCAAAAGAATAAGAAATCAGGAAGGGGGCAAATAGTTTTTCACACCACTGTATCTATCTATCTATCAGTGTGTGTAGTCTTGGCCAGATGAGTGATTAAAATAATTTTTTATGCTGTTTATATGGAGCTGTGTATGTGGATCATCATCATCACTCTGTGACGGAGCCGTTACCATAGCAACAGTAATGTATACAGTATAAACCCTCTGCTGTTATATGAATGAATCTGAACAATCAGAATGCAGGATCCCAGAGGATAAGGAGCACGCTACTGTATATGAAGCGGGTGTGGGTTCAGGCCGCCCGGCACCGGTGAGATCCGGGTTCCACGTGGCAGCGAGACGAGCTGGAGGTTCTGAAGCGATCCAAGTCTAAATACGACTTAAGGTTTTTGGGGAGGGCTGGGAAATGAAGCGTGAAGCCGGGGCCTCCCGAGCGCTCGTCCCGAGAAACGTGGACCGGTGCGCAGCAGACCTGCTCGGCTCTGTCAAAACACAGCCTCGTTTTCTCAACTTTTATATCCGGGACCAGCGGAGTGTGAACGCCGGCATGCCGTGTTTCTCCAGAATCCAAATTTAAATAAATGTTCCTGCTCCTGCTTCGTTACAGAAAAACCTGCACAATTACTGTGTGTATGTGTGTGTGTGTGTGTGAGTGTGTGTGTCCATTTCCCTCTGCTTTATCAGGACACCCACACCCTATCTTAATGTATGCTGTGGCAGAGATGTGAGTGTGTGTGTGTGTGTGTGTGTGTGTACAGATATGCAAAGTTTAGAGCTATGCTAGCAGGACAGTTTTACTCTGCTCCATCATTCTACATTCTTTTCTTTTTTCTCTTTTTTTCATCTTCTTATTTCTCTTCTTTTGTTCTTTCTCTCTATTCCTTTTTATCCTTCCCTTCATCCTCTCTTTTATTTGTCTTTTTTGTTGTTGTTCTCTTTGTGACTCCTATTTTCTTCCACCCACTCTTTTTTTTGTTTTCTTTCTTTTTTCATTCTTTCTTTCTTACTTTCTATCTTTCTCTTTTTTGCTGTCCTTGACGAGTAGGACGGTGTGCTCTGTGCTGTGAGCCGAGTGAGGTATCACTCCACCATGGCAGTGTGAGAGAGATGGATGCGATTGAGTCTGAGCTCGATGAATATTTCAGGGCCGGGTGTTAATAGGACGCGGCGGTGTCTGCCTCCCACCCCGGTGCATTATTACCCCATCTTTTATTTAGCGTACTTATTTGGGGCTCTCGTGTTCGCCTTTACAACAGAAGCCTTTAAAGGGAGCTCGGCCTCCTCGACCTGACCACGAGCGGGATTAAGCGGCACCTGAATGGATTCCGGCCTTAAAATGCCTGAACTTGTCAGAGCCTCATTAAATTTGGAAACGCCGGCAGATGTTCGGTTCCCCAGCACTGATTACGCCGAGGCGTTTAACTAGGGACTGCACTTAGCGACGGCGGAGCGAGATTCCGCTCGGAGCAGGACGCAGTTAGGAGGAGCGGACACTTAGGCAAATGCTCGGAGGTCATTCCGGGTTAAAGGAACCTCATTAGCATGAAATCTTTCATCCTGTTCTGTTCGGCACTTAGCATTTCTGAATATTTAAATTTACACTGTGAAGCTGCTGCGTGTAAAACAGTCACTGCGTACGTGTGAGAAAGATAATAATCAGAGATACGCTGGAAAACTGCAGTTTGTAAGATCGATAGATTCCTAGATTTGAGATCAATTCTTTAGGAATTTCTGGCCCCGAAATTAGCCCCGCCTCCAGAGAGATAAAAACATGTTCTTTGTCCCAGCTCTTTTTCCTATCATAGATCATTAATAAGAGATACTGTAGGAGAGGTGGAGTTAAACGGGGAAAGAATGTTTATTTTTATTGCAAATCAATTCTTTAAAATTTGACCTTCTTTAACTTATTACTAATATTTTAAATTCATCTCTGTTCTCTAAATTAAAAAAGGTGAGTTCCAGTTAAAAAAAAAAAAAAACTACAAAGACAGAAAAACAATAATTGCAATAAATTGTGCATCGGTGGTTTCATGGTCTTTGCAGTATTTTAAACCAGAGCGGTGTTAAACTCTGGATTGTGATTGGCCAGATGGTGTTGGGTTGAAGATCATCCCTGTCCGAGTCGTGTGCAGGGACGACGCTTCATCAGACAGATTGTCGAGCTTTTCCCGTCACATGGCTTCGGGCTACTCGCTAACCTGTGCTTTGCTCCTCTGTTGTTTGTGCTTTCGGGTCATTTGTCATATTATTCTAAAAGATGCAGCAGGCGAGATCTGAACACATAATTGCCCAAAGCTGTTGAATATTAATGAGGCGAGTGCAGGAGGAACTCATTCAGGATGTGACGAAGCTTCGCTCCCTCAGCGACCTTCTCGATCCCGCACCTGCTTTTGTTATTCCTCTCTTTTATTTATTTATTTATTTAAATTTTAGAAGACAATGCGGTGGCCATCGTATCACTTTTTACAGACCGAGATGTTTCCTGTGGAGCTGTTGTTTGATTTAACGCTAATCTGTGAACAGTTTGCAGTGCATTAGTGCTTAAGCGACTCATCAGAGGAGCGATCAAATGATTCAGCGAAGGAGGGTATAAGTGACTCAGTGTATTAGAGACTAAGCGTCCTTAAGTTAAGGAGTGTTTAAAAGATTCAGTGCAGTTGATTTTAAATGATTTAGTAGAGTTGTGTTGAGATGATTCAGTGCACTAGTGTTTGAAGGATTCAGTAAATGAGTCTTTAAAAGATGCCGTGTAAAACAATTCAGTGCCCTAGTGAATCGTATGAAGAAATAAGTTCTAAAGATGTGAATATTAGTAATTCAAGCTATTCTTTATAGATGAATCAGTTGTGCAGATGTTCTTGTAAATGAATCAACTGTAATGAATCAGTTGTAAAGATGTACGTGTAAACGAATCAGTTGTGCAGATGTTAGTGTTACGTTAGTGCAGATATTATAGGCATTTCACTTCATATCAAACTGTGTATGTCTGTGTATGTGACAAATAAACGCATAAATAGAAATAGACAAATAAATAGACAAATAAACTGACTCAGTAGTAAAGATGTTAGTGTAAACAAATCAGTTGTGCAGATGTTAGGTGTAAATTAAATAGTTGTAAAGCTGTTAGTGTAAAATGAATCAGTCGTGCAGATGTTAGTGTAAATGAATCAGTTGTGCAGATGTTAGTGTAAATGAATTAGTTGTGCAGATGTTAGTGTAAATGAATTAGTTGTGCAGATGTTAGTGTAAATTAATTAGTTGTGGAGATGCTAGTGTAAATGAATCAGTCATGCAGATGTTGGTGTAAATAAATAAGTTGTGCAGATGTTAGTGTAAATGAATTAGTCGTGCAGATGTTAGTGAAATGAATCAGTCATGCAGATGTTGGTGTAAATAAATTAGTTGTGCAGATGTTAGTGTGAATGAATCAGTCATGCAGATGTTAGTGTAAATAAATGAGTCAGAAAGGCAAATGAACATGAATATGAAAATTTTTGTAGATGTTAGTTGTAAACAAATAATTTCTGAGGATTGTGGAGGATAGCTGTAGACGTATCAGGGTCAGTGGCTTTATTAACGACAGACATGAATCTGAGGAGACAGATGATGATGATGATGATGAAGGAGCAGAAGGATGGATGGAGCATGACACTGGCAATAGAGGATGCAGTGAAGCGGATGGAAAGAGGGAAGAAAAATGTATAGATAAGCAGAATGCAGGTTGAGGTAAGGAGGAAGCGCAAGCATAATGATGAGGAAATCAGAAAGAGAAGAGCACAATAAAAGAGCATTCCTGACAGACGGAGAAAAAAAGTGAGAGAACGATGAGAGTCGAACACTCCGCTACAGTACAAGCTGCTAGTCCATGGAAGTCTACGTTTGAGAGAAGACATGTTTCATTATGCTGTACAGCTCATCCTTACGTCTCCAGGCATTCTGCCCTCGGATTTTCTTCCTGTGGGTAAAAAAAAAAAAAAAACACCTCGTCTCTGATATGAATTGTTAGGAAAGTGGAATTAGATTCAGCCGCAGAGCGATCGCTCCCTCCTGAGAGATGCCGAGGCAGCGGTGGTGCCAGACGCTCCCGGCCTGTCTTATGATGCCTTCTTCCCCGAGCCGTTGATTGTGCATTATCAGTGCCCCTCACACACGCTGAAAATTACCTGTACCACCAGGGGTAGCCGTGACAATGACATCCCGTTTCCATGGCAATCAAAGGGCCCATTGGAAAGTGGTGAGGCCTGTCTCATAGTGATAATAGGGATACTCATTTCAGTTTAATTGAAAAAAAAAAGCTTTTGAGAAGAAAAGGAAATGGTTCCACCTCCAAAACTGCTGGCGAGGACTCATTCTGGAGATAAAGAGAGAGAGAGAGAGAGAGAGAGAGAGAGATGGTATATTGAAAAATAAATAATAAAAAAAATTCTTTCTTGTAACTTCTGCCTGGACGTCATACCTTAAGTTCTGACAAAATGTTAATACGTTAATAAAATGAAATAATTAAATAATCTCAGCGGTTTGAGTCACACGTTTTAATATATACGTATGTAAAAAAAAAAAGCTTCAGTTTTTGATGAAGTTGGCAGCTCTTGGCCGTGTCTGGTTTCACCAGCCTCTTTAATGCAATTCAGTTTTTATTTAAACACTGGTGCGACGTTACACTCTAAGCTGTCTGGGTTTCTTTGCTAGCCAGTTGTCACATCAAGCATGTAGAGATAAATATTCATATATATTATATATACATATATCCAGTACTGTGCAAATGCTTGAGTCGCGCTCATGTCTTCATATTTTGCTTCCAAAGAGCGAGACGTTCTTATATTTTTAAAGTAGTCTTGGGGAATATTTCTCCAGGCTTCCTAAGGGACTTCCTGTCTCTCAGTCCCTTTACCTGAGCAGTTCAGAGGAATGTTTTTTGTTCGTTAAGCCACACAGTTAGAATTCATCTAACTTAAGGCATGAAACAGGTGCAGATGGTGACAGATGATGAATGCTGGGTGGTTGGAACAGACGAGAGGGAAAATGAGGTTGCTGCTGAGGTTGTTATATAAACAACCAATTTTAAAATTGTAACACATTTGTTCCCATTTCTTTAAATCACTCACTCACTCATCTTTTATAGCGCTTTATATTCAGGGTGACAGGGACCTGGAGCCTATCCCAGGAGACTTAGGACACGAGGCAGGGTACACCCTGGACAGGGTGCCAATCCATCGCAGGACGCACACACCCACTCTCACACCCATTCACACACTACAAGCAATTTGAAACTGCCAATTAGCCTAACCTACATATCTTCCGACTGTGGGAGGAAACTGGAGTACCCAGGGAAAACCCATCAAGCACAGAGAGAACATGCAAACTCGATGCACACAGAGACGGGAATCGAGACTGGCCGGGAATCGAACCCAGACCCTGGAGGTGCAAGGCAACCTCCACTACACCACTGGCCGCCTTATTTAATTTAAGCTACATCATTTAATTTAGTTTATAATAAAGAAATGAGGGGGATTCAAGACTTTTGCATGTTGCCAAGCTCGTAGCTAGCATGAATCTGAGGAGACAGATGATCTATCTTGATATAACAGAAGGAAAGAAAATAGGATTATATCTTATTTTTCTTTTCTAAAATGTCAATGCTAAAATAATCAGTGGAAGTGATGATA
Source organism: Heterobranchus longifilis (assembly GCA_028570985.1). Taxonomy (NCBI): domain Eukaryota; kingdom Metazoa; phylum Chordata; class Actinopteri; order Siluriformes; family Clariidae; genus Heterobranchus; species Heterobranchus longifilis. The sequence goes on from JAOVVB010000002.1 coordinate 2,828,211, forward strand.
TACTGTATAAATGATATATAATGATATATGAATGTCTTTTTATCCTTTAAGTAAATAATGCATGTCATTTTAAACTCTCGAGCATGCTATTACTCTAAAGTTTGCTATTCCTATTAAGGAAAGAGTAAAAGTCTCTGTCCTGAAGTTTTAACTCTGATCTCTGACCTCCACCTCTGACCTAGAGAGGTCACCAGGAGATTGTGAATATTTACATAAGGATATCAGTGTGCTTTATTGTGCTTTGGAGACTCCTTATGTAAATATTCACAGTCTCCTGTTGGAAAACCGAACCGTATCCACAATTACACAGGGGTTTTAATCAAGTCCTTTTGTCCGAGCTGTTACTATAGAAACCTATAAGAACCAGCGCATACATCTAACCTGTAGTTAGAGCTGCTGAGGATTTCAGCATTCGAGCTCCACGGTCACGTCAGACTCCCACCGAGTGTCCGAGCTCTGAAGTGAACATGCAGCTGTCAGAACCGACTTCGTTGAAATGGCAAAGAGTGCGTAAAAGTAAAAAAATAAATAAATAATAAAAAAATCCATGCCAGTAGCAGCAGCAGCAGCTCTAAGAGAAGTGTTTATAGAGTGGTGAATAATTCACCAAGCACTAAGAGGGTTCCTGATCCACTCGGAAAAACGGCAGAAATCGCAAACAGCACTTTCTGTTGATTGAACCGGGAAGGGTGCAGGGACGAGGTGAGTCCCGGAGCTTTCGGGATGACTGGAGGAAAAGGCCTCAAATGGAATTTTGACTTGTATGAGGTTAATATGAATTATTGATTTCTGCCAATGAGTATTCTGCACTTCCACAAACAAAAAAAAGGAATCTGAGACCACTCCACCCCAGACACACACACACACACACGCACATACAGTACTTGTCCTGCTAACCCCATGCTTCCAGTGTACCTCTGGCTCATTCTAAGTACAGGAACACGGAGCCTCAGGTCTGGTTGAATTTCGGAAAGTCAGATGCGAGTGCGATTCTGCCAACCTCGACAATAAATCAATTTCTATTTAGATCAAACAGATTTAGACGCGAAGGCCTAATGTGGCGTTGAACAAACAAGGCCAAGCGGATGATGAATGAGAGGCGAGACGTGACGGGCGGCCCGACTGATAGCCCGCTATCATGAGCATCCATCTTTCTTGAGCCCTGACTCGTTCTGCCACGATCTGCCGGATCCTGTCCAACACACTCAGGCGACCCGCCAGAAAGGCATAGCTATCCGTATGATTCTGTTTGAGTTTGAAGGCATGTCTCATGAGCCTGTGAATTTCTGGGTGTGATTGTGCAGAATAACAGAACACAGTTATGAGACCAAACACTCTCTTTATTTCTCTGTATAATTCCCCACTACACTAATGCACTTATCCCAGTGTTTCACTATGAAGATAGAGGTGCAGTTTTCTCAGTATGGTGGATCCATGATCAAACAGGCCTGTTTAACATCTGAAATGCTGGAACCCCTTTTTGAAGGACAATGCTTAACCTCATAATGTCCATCACACCACTTGCATGTTACAGGAACTCAGCTGGGAGTTATTACCACATGCCTCGTATACAGTAGTCCTGACCTCGCTCCAAGCCATTTCCACATGTTTGACCATCTAGGGATTTGCTACAAGGCCAGAGTTTCAGATGGCTGTGAAAACTGTAAAAAAAACTTTTTACCTTGGCATCAAAGCAGTAGTGACAGCACTAGTACAGAGCCTAGGTTGCACTAGACGCATGGTTGCCAGGCGACAGCGCAATCAGTAGCGAACTATACAGTCGAGTTTCATACCCAGGCCACCAGCTCAGGGTGAAACGAAGGGCTCTCATGGTGGATACAAGATACGTAATCCTCCACAGGATCTGGAGAAATTATATAAGCTAGCCATCTGGGTCGACAGTTGCCTTCATAAACATCAGATCGGGAGTCAGTTTAGATCCACAACCTAAGACCTCATCATGTAGGCCCCTTCTTTCCAGCTAATTAGCTTGGCAGCTACTGGATAAGGAGGGCCCCGGGAAATTTTATTGACGGGAGGTTAGCTGAGGCACTGGGCATCCTTTTGGTCTCCCTGGACAGTCAGCTAATTAAGTTGGGATGCAGCGGACGACCCCAGTCTCATTTCTGGTACCCCTGGTGCCAGAACAGAGAGTAGTGCTGGAGTTTCTCTGGCTGCAACAGCACAACCCCCACATTGACTGGCTGACCCATTCTGTGTCGACCTGGGGATGTCAGTGTGCCCTAAGCTGCCTCCTGCCCCAGTACCCCTTACTACCGCCCCTCAGGGTTACTGGGATGGAAAAGAAGTGTTATTCTTGTATCAAATTAACTAGCTGAGGCATCGGGCAAACCAGTTTGCTTGCCCCCTTCCCGATCCCGTTGGTCTCCCTGGCCGGTCAGTCAATATAGTCGGAACCCTTGAAACGGTGCATGACCCCAGCCACACTATGGCTTGAACATCTTTCTGAGCGAATCTAGTTTCTAATAACCCAGGTGCCAGAACAGAGAGTAGTGCTGTGATTTCCCTGGCTGCAGCAGCAAACCCCCTCCTTGGTCGGCATTGACTGGCTGACCCATTCTGTTTCAAACTGGGGATGTCAGTGTGCCCTTTGTAACAATGCGGGACTTGCGAGGAGAAAAACCACAAACAAATACTTTGCACTGTTTAGAGCGGGCAGATCAGAAGGCTGCTACCCCGTGGAGTTCTGAGCAGGCAGAGCTTCGGTCGCCCAGATGCGCGAATGCCAGATGACGACGCCGTAAGCAAAATCATCGTGGACATGCTGCACCTGGCGAGTCTATTTAAGGGCCATGATACCTGTGCACTCCTTGCTAGCATTAGGTAGCACCAGTAAAGGTATAGGGGGTCAAGAAAGACAAAGAACAAGTCAAAGACAAAGCGCGACAAGGACAAATCAGCCAACGTCTTCACAACAAGCCAGGATTTTAAAGAGAGAGTAAGTGACACGCCAGTAGTCAAGTGTGTGCTTTCAGTTTAAGTATTAAAACACATATAAGTCCCGCATAACTCCTCGGTAAAGGCGGACTCGTCCCGAGAGGATCAAAAGCCTTACTTTTTAAGGGCTGAGGCAGCAGACTCTGTTAGAGTTTTTTATTTCCTTTTTTTAGTTGCTTTTCAGTTCCCAATTAATCATCCCACATTATCTCCAAACGGGACGGTCTTCCCATGCATGTCTCATAAGCACTCTTACAGCCTCCTATTTTGTTGACCCCCTCAGAAGCCCTGCGTAAGGGCTCTCATAAAAATGATTACATCCCGTGGTGCGGCTCTCTAACCCGCACCATGTAACATAAACATGTATTATGGGATTTGGGAGATTTAACGGCTAGAAATAAGTAAATAATGATACAAAAAATTATATACAATTAAAAAGATTTTAAAAAACAAAATCAATTACTTGCTTTGAGAAAACAAAACAAATAAGCAAATTCTTCTCAAAATTTAGCCTACAAAAAAGAAAAAGACCGTTTAACATTAAATAAAGTGATTAAATAAATTGCAAATATTGCAGTCTTCACAGTATATTTCACTCGACATATTAAAACCATACAAATGAGGTCAATTAAAACAATTTAAAAGTCCAACTTAACACTAAACTAAAAGTAAATGAAAACAAAATAAAGAACTTTCCTATGGGGAGCAAAAATGCCATGTATGAACATTTTTCAATTTTATTTAAAAATAAAATAATTAATTAATAAAGTGTCTTTAAAAAAAGTTGCACTGATGTAATCATTCCTGAACACTGTAGTGATGAATTAGTGTCCTGTGCTTTCTAACGCTCGTATTTCACTCGGTGACGTGGCCATAACAGAGACGCAGAAAAACACGATTAAGGCACTTTGTCATATCCGTAATGGCTTTGTGATGGATGTTCCCCAAAGTACCTGCAACGTGCGATACGTGAAAACGTCTTGAACGAAGGTAGCGATGTGAGATTTTTCTCTTTTATGAAATCTTTTTTTTCTTTTTTAAACTGAAATTTCCTACGCAGTTGATTAGTCCACTGTTGTTAATTCAGTATTTTAATTAGTCCTATCAAGTTAAATCATTTAGAGTAATTGTTTTGACTGGTTTAAATGTTTATTCCTGTGATAAACGCAAGAAAAAAAAAAATCAAAGATAGTCCAGAGACTGAAAGTAATGTCACAAACAATGATTACAGAGAGCCAAAGAATGACAAGTAAAAGAAAATGACAAGTAAATAGAAAAGAAACAACTGATGATAGAGGTGAAATTACAGAGAGTAAGAGCTTGGTATTTCTTAAGTGCTGAAAAACCCAGAGCGGACTTCTGTTTTTTCATATACTATTATTTTCTACAAATATTTTTTTCTGTTATTGCTTGGATCCGAAATGTCAAGAAGCTCAGCGTTTGAAATCCAAACCTAGTTCTAGCCACGCTGTCTTTAGTCAATTTAGTCTGACCTTTAACCTCTATGGAGGTAAGAACAGCAATCTTACTCAGGTCCAAGCGAACTCTACTTAAAAAGAAAATGATTCAATTCTGAATCGGCTTGAGAGCAGGAAGTGAATCAAACATGCTGTATGTTTTGCGTTTATACTGTAGATATGAGCTGCTAACCTGAACGAAAAACACAGAGCTGTAGAACTACAGACAGTGCAGGATGGTCCTGTAGATTTAGATTAACGATTAAAAAAAAACTAAGCATGAATTCATTCACGAGCATAATTCGTTCTGGAAGCGGGCTCGTGTTCCAAAACACTCGTAAAGCAAATTTTCCCATAAGAAATAATGGAAGCTCAAATTATTGAGTCCTCAAAGGGGAGATGATTACCCACAATTCCACAGCACAAGAGAGAGAAAAAACGTTGGCTCAGTTGTGATCACGTGACGCTCGGCGTTAAAACAAGTAGAACATGCGTGATACATGATACTCGGTACTCGTAAACCAAAACTTGTTAGTTTTTCAGGTCCAAATTTATTAAAAATCTTTGCTCGCCTTGCAGAACACTCGCAAAACATGTGACTCGCAATCCGAGGTTCCACTGAATCATCGTCAGAATCATCGATTTCGCACTGACACTATTTCCTTTGTGCTTGAGAATCATTTGCAGTATTTCTGATGAATAAATGAATGAAAGAGTTTTTTTTCTCACTTATACACACATTACAAATGTTGTTCTTTGATACTGTGCTTTTAATCATCTGCAGTGTGAAATCAAATCAAATCCAATATCACACAAACCAAAATGAAGCAATTTTATTCTGATTGAAACACACTGTGACTCCAGTGGCTACGTCCAGGCCACCCACAAAACTGTAATTCATTCACTATGAACATGATCACATTCTTCTTGTAAATAAGAAACATTTTTCTTGTTTTGTGAACTTTTGAGTTAAATGGCAAACATTGCTTATGCTTCCAAGCTAGCAGTGGTGGGGCGAAGTAAATCTTGTGCTTGCGTACGAATGGAGACTCGAAATAGAAGTATCTATCTATCTGTCTGTCTGTCTGTCTGTCTGTCTGTCATCAACTCCACTTCTGATTTCAAAGACCTGTTGCATTTTTAGGATGTCTCAAAAGAAAGGCTTTTTCATTTTGCACACTTTGCACATTACACATTATACATTATGGTCATTACATCTCACAATTATGCATATTTGCACACTCCTCTGACATTTCTATTTAAATTCTATATCAATTTCCACACCAGTTTTCATATATTTCCATATTTATACAGCCATATCGGCTATATTTTGTCCAGCTAAGTTTTTTTTAAATATATTTTTATATTTTATATTTTGTTCTTCTATTTTTTTCTACAGCTACATTTTTCTATATTTTATTCTCATTCTATTCCATAATTTATTTCTTATTGATAATCTTGATTTTAAGGTCACGAGCGGTCGTATAAGCATATATAATCATAATAAAATCTGAATTTAAATTTAAAGCTATGCAATTATGCATAATAGTCAGCAGGTACCGAAATTCCCACTTCAAATACTACAAACCAATGTGGTTAGTTATTGTGACACCATGAAGAAATGCAGTTAAGTAAAAGTACAGATATTTGCTGTAAGTGTGAGTGGAGTTAAAGTAAAAACTATGCTCTAATAAAAAGTACAAATACTGGTACGGGTAAAGTACAGATACTGTACGTGAAATATGTTATTATTAAGTATGGTAACAAAGCCTCCGCAAGCAAGCTTCGTTCAAATTTTAAATTTGTAGGAATCTTCTTTTCTTTTATTAAAGATTTTTTTGTTTGTTTGTTTTTTATTTGAAGGTTTTATTCTGTAATATGAGACAGACCATTGGTTATACAATCAGCAAACTGTACTCCTTTCACTCTGTGCACTGACTCATCATATATGCGGCTTCATGTGCCAATAATTAGCCTTGTTTAAAGGATGCATGGACCTGAGCACACACCCCTGAAGGACCCAGTGAGTTCAAGATCCGATTAGAGGTCAAGGTTCAGGTTTCAAGGAGGTGTGTTGAATTAATATTGGTGATACTGTGTCGAATAAACAAACCTGCACACTAATGAAAGCTAATGTTTGGTATCACTTGCGGCTCTGAATATATTTTGCATAAGCGTCTTTTGCGGGGTGTAGTGTTAGCCGCTTAGCCACGGCGGATTAGCCGTGAAACCTCTGAAGATTTGGACATTGCTTATGGACTTCAGTTAGCAGTCTGATCCCATGCCTTGGCTCGCAGTCAGACCCAAATTGTACCTTTGTGTTAAATACAGAAAGAATGATTAAACAAAGGAAGGAAAAGGACTTCTAGCGTGTTTGCGGGCAGACGAAGAGGCTCGTATAATCGAGTCGCAGTTTTGTATTGTGTGTGTGAAATGATGTGAAGTATTGCATTAAATAAGAAGAGATCATTTCATTTCACAAATCAAATAACGCACGACCGTCAGCGCTCAGCTGAGGATGGTCGCGTTCGGGTGAGGGATGTATCGATGTCTTCAGAATCGTTCATCTTCTCATTACCCGCTGAGATTTTGTGCTCGCTGTTGGCCCCTAATAGCAGTTCAGCGCAGCGCTTGCAAACCCAGCACGATCTATTTATGAAATAAATCAGCTCACTATTGTCAGCCCTGAGCAACGATGCAATCAAAATCAATGGGCTATGGAGATGCAAATAGGCTTTTTTTTTCCTTCATCTTTGTCTTTGAACAACAGTGTGTGAATGTATGTATAACACCATGTGTGTCTGTGTGTGTGTGTGTGTATGTGTGTCCATTCTTTCCTTTTTCCATTTCCCTGAGCACCTCCGATCACATTGTCATTCTCATGAGCTCACACTCCTCTGCTTGTGACTGCTGACCCATCGAGATGTAACAGGATATATCTGGATGTCTCGGTGCCCCTTCATACACTCGTTTCTCTGCCTGATTAACTCGGCGAGCGACTGAAGGACGTTCAGGAGCGATGCCACCCGCTCATTTTCAATTTGCGAAATTAAATGTTATTCGAACGTGCGCTGTCAGCTTTCATTTTTTATGCCGTGTCCCACTGCACGCGAGTCGTCCTCGTGCTCGTGCCGCGCTGTCATTATGTTAGATGTTGTGCAGGATAAAGTGGAATTGGATTCTCTTGCTTTCGTTTGTCTTTATGGCTAATATGCTACGAGTTAGGTTATGAATCTTGGCGTGACTCAATTTTAAAGCTTTTTTTTTTCCTCCGTAATTAAAACAAAAACGTTAGCACATTTTCATTCGTAGGCTTCGACTCGTAGAATTACGCTTAATCTTAAACATCTCACAAAATAAGCGTTTGTATATTTAAAATAGCTTTTTAAAAAAAATCAAATTGCTTTTTTTTTTTATTAAAATAATTCACAGTAATGCAAATTGGTGGCTCATCCCTGTATAGTTGTTCAGAATCGTTCCTCTGTCCAAGACACATTCTACTATAACACAAGTATGATTTATTTATTGTTGAATTAGCATGCACATAATTAGCATATTATACACTATAATACCATGTTGGTGGCTCAGTGGTAGGTGATTCGCCTGCCATGCGGAAGGCCCGGGTTCGATTCCCAGCCAGTGCCCAAACCCCAGCCACTGGATGCAGTGCCGGTC
>JAOVVB010000002.1:2840849-2856120 GCA_028570985.1 Heterobranchus longifilis
TGTGCAGGAGTGTTTGTCAGATCCCTGCAGGAAGGCATAATGACTGTGACTGTGTGTGTGTTACATGACAGTTTACATAAAATTTGATTTTTTTTAAAGTATTGTAGAAGCCCTGAAGTAGCATGTAAGTCTATATGTATATATAAACACATGACAAAATGTGTTTGGGAGATAGATACATACATACATACATACATACATACATACATACATACATACATACACTATATGGACAAAAGTATTTGGCAGTGATGTTGTATCCAAATACATATACTTCTATATGTAGTTGGTCCCCCTTTGGAGTTTTTCTGTGGTTGTAATTTGTTCTGTAGAGCCTTTATGAGGTCAGGCACTGATGTTGGACGACATGGCCTGACTCACAATCTACAGTACTTCCGAGTTCCTCCCAAAGGTGCTTGATGGGGTTGAGGTCAGGGCTCTGTGTTAGGGCCGGTCAAGTTCTTCCACACCGAATTCATCAAACCATGTCTTTATAGTCCTTGCTTTGTGCACTGGGGCACAGTCATGCTGGAATAGAAAAGGGACTTCCCCAAACTGTTACCACAATGTTATTGAAGCATAGCATGGTCCGAGATGTCTTGGTATGCTTTAGCATTAAGATTGCCCTTCACTGTGGATAAGGGGCCAAATACTTTTGTCCATATAGTGTAGATAGTAGATAGATTTATTCATACACAGACTAAACACTTTGACAGCCTTTTATCCAACACCATGTGAAGTTACAGTACGTGACAATAAACAGAGCTAAAATTAAGTTTTATTCATGCTAGTCATTTCACTGTTAGCATTAACTTAGACCAAAAAATATTTTACTAGTAACCTTATTTAAGATATCAAGCAACAGTACAGTGTGTCTACTGATTTAATGCGAGTGATGGTGTGTATCTTAGACAAATCTTAGGCAAAATACAGAAATCAAATGCCTTAGCGTTTCAACGTTTTTTTTTCTACTTCTTTTGGCTGTGCATCACCATCGACACGCGTACTGTACGAAGTAATACTTAGCCAAGGTCGGTGGACCTTCAGGTTTTTTTTCCTCTGTAACATGAAAAAATATATAATAAATATCACAGTCAGAACAAATCCAAAAATACAGCATGGAGGTGATTCGAGCAGCAAGCGCTAAGTGGCACGGCCGCACTCAATCCCACCATTCATCTGAATGCAGAGGAGAAAGAGAAGCCGTCAGCTAATGCACCTTAAATACTAGGTTACTTAAAACGCCCGAGCGTACCGAACACTTATTCACACCGAGGTGTTTCTGACTGACCGCTCGGGCCACGCATGATTATACACCACACTTCAGCTGGAATATAATTGAGCTCTGATTTCTCCGTCGTTTTCCACTTTTTTTCCCGTCAGAATATTATTAATATTCACACAGGTAAAGTTCTTACTTTTACTTTTAGTTTTAACTCCAGTTGGGAAGATTATCATCAGTGAAACGAGGCTTTGAAGTAAAGACGGTCACCTCATAATAACAACCGGAAAGCCAGACTCATTTCAGCTCATTTTCAATCTTACATTTTTTAAGCTTAGTCTTTGTTTTTTTTCTGAAAAAGAATTTTTTTCCCCATCTGGTTCCTCTCAAGGTTTCATTCTCATGTCATTTGATAAAGCTAAACACAGTGCTGAAGTATTGACCCCCTGATTTTTTCATATTTTTCCTTCAGAGAGCCGGACTTTCTCATATTTTTAACATCGTCTTGAGGAATCGTTCTCCAGGCTTCCAGAAGGCTCCCATTTTCAGTCCAGTCGCTGTACCAGACCTGTTTCAAAGGAATGTTTTTGTTTGTTAAGCGGCACAGTGACTTGTGAATCATTCAAGCATAAAACCATCTAACTTAAGGCGTGACCCAGTGAGAAACAGGTGCAGATGATGGCAGATGATCAGGCCGGTGATTAGTATACTGATGATGCTGAATAAATAATAATAATAATAATAATAATAATAATAATAATATTAGTAGTAGTAGTAGTAGTTCTGTAAAGTTGATTTGTGGCAATGTATATTGTTAAAAGCACTATGCAGATAGCACTTAATTTATTGTGCATATCCCAAATTTTTCTATATGCTACTACTTTTAAAGTAAATAAATAACCCTAATAAATGAAGCCTCACTTAATTTTATTTATGCGTGACAATATGACAGATTTTTGCTTCACGCCACAGTGATGTGGTAATTTCCATTCTGATTGGTCAGACGTCATGTGGCTTAACTTTCCAGACCAGCAGCTCTGACAGTTGACACCATCGTTTCCATAGCAACAGCTCATTTCGAGGAGTTTGTATACCAGACACTTCACGCGAACAGGTCGAAAAATGTGTACTTTTTTAAAAAGAAGATGCTTCCTGTAAGGAGTCTCCAGTTTCAATTGTAACTTCTTTGTCTGTTTTCTGACACTTCTTTCACAGTTTCTCTGTAACTTTTTGCGAGTTTTCCCGAACCTGCGATCCGTGGATTGACTAGGACAGCTGTGCATCAGTATTCCACACCGGCTTTGCCTTTCGCAACATGACACACACGGAGGGTGTTTTCGAAACACAGTGGGATGGATGCTGTGTGTGTGTGTGTATGTGTGTTTGCTGATCTGCACTACAGAAGCAATTCACCATAGAGCCATTACACACCACAAAAAAATAAAATACCAGCCTACCTCAGAGCTAGCGTGTGTGTCCTGTAGGTGGCTCCAAAGCATGAGTGCACATCATGGGGTGCCAGATTTTCAGCACAGCTGGTGATGACGTCACAGTTATGACATCATTTTTTATAATGTGAAAATCAAATTAATGTGTGTGTGTGTGTGTGTGTGTGTGTGTGTTTAAGACATCAGGCTGTCTGTGGCTAACCGTCCTCCTCTGAGTAGATGAGGCTGCACTTTAATGAAACCTCTAAAACATGTTTTTACGAAATGAGCATCTTTCCAACAGATTTAGTTCGGCTGCTAGTCTCAGGCTTCTGTCTGACGCATGGTGGACAACCAACACACGTGATTATACACAACAACAACAACAACAAAGGTTTACATGTAGAGTATGTTTCAAGACCTGTAGATAGACAGACATAAATAGAAGAAGAAGAAAAGTAGAAGAAGAAGAAAATTAAAATACAACAAGAAACCGACATGATGATGATGATGATGATGATGATGAGGTGGTGATGATTATGATGGTGGTAATGAAGATGCTGGTGATGATGATGATGGTGATAGAAATGGTAAAGATGATGATGAAAATGGTGATAATGGTGATGGATTTGATGTTGATGGAGATGTAATCCAAATGGTGATGATTATGATAATGGAGATGATGATGTTGAGGGAGATGGTGATGAAGATGATAGTGATGGAGACGATGATGGTGATGGAGATGGCGATGATGATGGTAATGGAGACGATCGTGATGGAGTTGATGTTGATGGAGATGTAATCCAGATGGTGATGATTATGATGATGGAGATGGTGATGGGCATGATGATGAATGTTGGTGATGGTGATTATGGAGATGCTGATGATTATGACAGTGATGATGTTTTTGATGGAGATGGTGACGATAGTGATGATGATGAAACCGATGACGGTGATGTTAATGATGATGGCGATGGAGACGATGATGGTGATAATAGAGATTATTGTGATGGAGATGATGGTGATGGAGACGATGATGGTGATAATAGAGATTATTGTGATGGTGATGATGGTGATGGAGACGATGATGGTGATAATAGAGATTATTGTGATGGAGATGATGATGGTGATGGAGATGGTGATGATGGTGATAATGGTGTTGGAGGGATGTCTACTGTCTGTCGATATTGAAATACGTTTTAGGCGCACACACACACACACACAGACACACACAGTAATTCTGAGATCATTCATCTCTAATTGTTCTTTCAGTCTCTTGCTTTTTATGCCCCTGTCTGTTGATCTGTTTAATTTAGTGTTGTTAGTTATTAATAAATTAATTATTAATTAATTATTAATGTTGTTACAAAGTGCTTTGTTCTCTCTCTCTCTCTCTCTCTCTCTCTCTCAATCGTTCTATTTCTGTCTCTACTTGCTTCCCATCTCTTTTTGCTTTTTTGGTCTCTCTCACAGACTCTCTGTCTCTCCGCTCCCCCTGTCTGTGTCTCTCTCTCCCTCTCTCTCTCTCTCCCTGTCTGTGTCTCTCTCTCGCTGTGTCTCTCTCCCTCTCCCTGTCTGTGTCTTTCTCCCCCTGTCTCTCTCTCTCCCCCTTCCCCTGTCGGTGTCTCTCTCTCTCTCCCTGTCTCTCTCCCTGTCTGTGTCTCTCTCTCCCTGTCTCTCTCTCCCTGTCTGTGTCTCTCTCTCTCTCCCTGTCTCTCTCTCTCTCCCTCTCTGTGTCTCTCTCTCCCTCTCTGTGTCTCTCTCTCTCTCTCTCTCCCCCTTCCCCTGTCTGTGTCTCTCTCCCTGTCTCTCTCCCTGTCTGTTTCTCTCTCTCCCTGTCTGTCTGTGTCTCTCTCTCCCTGTCTCTCTCTCTCTCTCTCTCTCCGTCTGTGTGTCTCTCTCCCTGTCTCTCTATCCGATCCCCCCTGAGTAACGCTCAACTTGCTCTGCAATGTTTTTGCCGCATTTGTTCGGTGTTGGCTGGAAATTTGCATCGAATGGCTTGATCTGTTTTTTTTCTTCCCCATTCTGTCCATGTGCGCGCACACACACACACACACACACACCACACAAATACACTTCCCCGTTTTTTTCCTCGTGCTGATGTGCTGTTTCTTTCACCTGTGCTCTCAACACACACACACACACACACACACACACTTCTCTATCGCTCTCTACCTCCCTCCCATCGTTTATTCTCTCTCTCTCTCTCTCTCTCTCTCTCTCACACACACACACACTGCCGCGCGCTGCTGCTTGCTAGAAGTGCGTCAGGGTTCCGACTGAAAACCAGATGAGAGGGACAGAGAGAGAGAGAGAGAGAGAGAGAGAGAGAGGAGGACAGAAAGAGAGAGACAGTGTGTGTGTGTGTGTGTGAGAGAGAGAGAAATATTACGCGTGTGAGGAGTGAGCCCTGCTTCTATCCGCAGCTTTCTTTCTTCCTTCCTTCCTTCCTTCCTTTCTTTCTTTCTCTCTTTCTTTTTTAAAGGACCGGGACTGCGCTTCTTATTCTTTTTTTTTTTTTGGCAAACGGAGTGCGCTTGTTTTCCTTTTTGATTATTATTATTATTATTAATGAATTCTCCTCCTCTGGAACGCAAACATCTGTTTTTTTTCTTTCTTTCTTTCTTGTGAGTGACTTAAGGCATGGGTCATGACCCTGGGAAATTATACGGCGCGTAATTGACGGTGCGTCGGTTCCTCGGTGTTGTTCCAGACGCGCGGCTCGGAGCGCACCGGCGGGGGGTAGTGGAGGTAGCAGAGGTGCTGGTAGGGGTAGTGGTGGTGGTGGTGCTGGTGTTGGTGGTGAATGAGAGCCATGGGGCTTTCTCCATCATGAGAGAGCCCCCCTGTCAGTCCCCAGTGTCTGCGTTGCGACTCGGACGTGCGTCATGCGTCCTTGCAGAGCGGAGCGGCGGCCCGCGGGCGGCTCTGTCTCCGTCTCAGGCTCGACCTCCCGGATATGGATGTGGTCTCTGACTTTGGGATGTATCGCAGGATCGGTCTGGACCTCCTCCTCATCATCATCATCCTCCTCCTCCTCGTCCGCCAGGTACGGCGGGAACTCCGTGGCACCCGCCGCGCGTCCCGTAGCGTCCACCTCGCACGCGTACTCGGAGCGGGACTCGCACGCCCTCCACGCGGCTCCCGTCTCCATCTACCGCTCATCCGCGTCTCTCAGGAGCGGACACGGTGAGTCTCTCTGTCTCACCTGCTCACCTGCGGGTTCCTCACTGATCTCCAAGACAAAATGTCTCACATCTTCATCACTTTATCAGAGTCTTTTGTGTGTGTGTGTGTGTGTGTGTGTGTGTGTGTGTTTAATTCGCGTAGAACTTCTTTGATGTCTCTTTGACTCTTTAATGTTTTTACAGCTTCCTTTCATGCCATGTTCTCTCTCTTTTTCTTCTTTGGATGAGTGTGAGTAAAGGTATAGTGTGATGATGTCGACTTTTAGACATAAAAGTGCTTATGTAAGTTTTGTCCCCCCCCCCCAAAGATTCCTCTTTTAATGCTTTAATCAGTTAATCATAATCCATAAATCCATGTCTATCCACATTTCCAGGAGAAAAATACATACTTATACATATTAATGGTGCAAAACCTAAAGGTACCAGACCGGCAAGCCTTTTTTTTTTCCTTTTTCCTTTTGCCCTGAGAGTGCGACACAGTAATTCCAAAACATGCTGAGCTGTTTGTTGAAGGTATTCACCATCTGGCTGCGTTTTAGTAATTTTGTCAACCGGTGTGATGATGTGACGGTGTGATGGTGCAGTCCCAGAAGTAAACATACAAAATCGTACCATTCCTTGTCCCTCCCACTGAAGTGTATTCACGTCTCCAGCTTTAGTACTCATCTAATACCCCAAAAAAGTGCTCTTTAAACCTGTAAGATGCACCTTAATAGTTTTTAGAAGCTTTAGAAAGATGCAGGTTAAAGATGCAAAAGATAAAATGACAATGTCATCCTTTTCACTTGTGCTCTTTTTCAAAGTGTAAAAGTCTTTAGGAGATATTCTAGTACTGTGATGCGTTCACGTTCACTAGCCGGCTGGGTGTCCATATGTTGGGCAACAGAGCAAAAAGAAGTGTAAGTCCAGTTAAAGGACGGTACCCTAAATCATTTTAAACGCTTCAATAGTCAAACAACGAGGAGAACTCTCTCGAGACAAGAAGCCGTGTCTAGTGCAGTGCAGTGTACGCCGCTGTTATTTTAGCACTGTTGAGCCGCTGATAGTGCGCTGGTATGTTCACAGGCGCAGTATTTTGGTCAACAATGCAAGTTATTGGGACATCAGGATAGCTTCTGGTGGTGTAATGGTACTATGAGAAATAAAGGTATAACTGAGTACCTTTCCTCATATACTTTTTAGTACTATAATGTTTGAACCTTTTTACCTAGAAAGATGCATACTGTATACATAGAGTACAGGCAAAGAGTTACATTCCTTATACTGTAATCTCATGCATTACATGTACGGGTTATGTACTTTGCATCAGTTCTAAAGGTACAGCTAAAGATCCACTTTTGTACCCTTTATCTGAAAAACACAAGAAATCTTTTGCAATACTGTTGAGATTGAGACATAGATTGTACTCTGTGGTGCGTTCACTAGTCAACTGTGTTTTGACATTTCAATATTTTGATGGTGTGATGGTGCGAACTTAGAAATAAAGGTACCAAATAATACTTTTCCTTGTACATCTTAGTGTGTACACAGGACTTTACTTAGACCTGTGCATCGTTGGGTCCTTTTTTTAGGCTGTAACAGAGTAATAAGGGGTACCAGGTTGGACACAAGGAAGGGTAAAGTTTGGTACCAGTGGGTCGTTCGCTAGCTGACGATAAAGTGAGTTTTGTTGTTCTGATGGTTTACGTTTAGAAATAAAGCTACGAACAGTACTTATCCTCGGACCCTGGGACATGTGGGGTACCCTGAGTGTGACTCTTCAGTTTATTTAAGATACAGATTTTGAGACACTTTTAGTCTAAATGCTGATGATATTGGTACCACAAGTAAACTCCAGAAACATTTGGGGTTAATACGGAGATGAATTTGTATTGAGAGGCGAGCAAGGGACCGAGGCTTAGCTCAGAGCTGATCTCTCCAAGCCCATTAGAATGAAGAAGAAGAAGAAAAAAAAAAACCCCACAGCTTTAATTTATTTCTTAAGAGCGATGTGTTGCAGCTTTTCGCACCTCATTGCGTTCAGGGTTTTTGTTTCCCGCAATTAGATCGGCTTATTTATCTTACACAGTGTCTTTACATCCTGCACCCTAGCATTAATTCTGTGTGAGTGTGTGTGTATGTATGCGTGAGTGTTTGTGTGTGTGTGTATGTGATGCTATCAAACATTTAAAACCCGCTGCCTAATTAAACGACGTGTTGAGGAAGTTTGCAAAACAAACATCTCGGGTCGTGTTACTTTCTTGATTATTTACTGATCATGATATACTCCTGATTTTCTTGTCTTTGTTTTTGATTTATTACTTATGATTTTTTTTACTTATCATTTTTTACTTACATATTATTTTTTTATTATTATTATTTTACTACATTTTAAATTTGAACTTTTTTATTATTAATTGTTTAATTTTTTATATATTATTTTGCACTATTACAATTAACAGTATAAATTATTATGATGATGATTATTTTTATTATTGTTATATTAATATCTCTTGTATTTTTATTTCAATGTTTTTTATAATTATTTAGCTTATTATTTATTAATAGTATATAAAAATAATTTAATCTATTAATTAGTATTTATTTGTTACATAAATAAAATACAGTTTTAGTTTTTTGGGTTTTTTTTTTTATAATCACTGCCTATTTTTTTCCCTTTACTACAAAATACACTTCAATAGAAAAAAAGGGGGGGAAACAGTCCTAATAGACTCATTATATTTAAAACGGAAATGTTTTGCCCTCGAGCATACGGTCCAGAACAAACACTCATCTCCACTTATTTATTTCCTCAGCTTTTCTGAAGGCAGATGAGCTCGTGTTGTTTTTTGGGGAGCAATAATCAGGTCAGCTCGCTCTCCAAGCCGCAGCAGGACGATTAAAGAGAGAGAGAGAGAGAAAGAGAGAGAGAGAGAATATTCTTTACTAGTTCTTATCTTTTCTGTAATGCTTTGGAAAAACTCTACATGTTTCTGATTATTTCAGTAAAATGTGTTGAATTTATTTGAATTGAAGCGAAAAATATAGAGAGAGATAGTGTGTGTGTGTGTGTGTGTGTGAGAGAGAGAGCGAGAGAGAAAGAGAGAGAGAGAGAGAGAGAGAGAATATTAGACAGACATACAGGTAGTGTCAAAGAATAAGAACAGGTATAATTCTCACCACGGCCTAAATTTTTCTGCCACACACACACACACACATACACACACACACAGCATGCGTGTGGTTCTAGAGGTCTGGATTAAATTATGCTCAGGATGGTGTCTTTGTGTGTGGAAGCAGATGAATGACCCAATAAAGCGAGCTTTTCTTTAGAGTTCAGGGGACGACTGCGAGGGCGCTGTAGGTCTGCTGGGTCTAAAACTCCGCCTCCTCCTCCGCCTCCTCCTCCGCCTCCACCTCCTCCTACTTTCATCTTCTAAACTCTGTCCTCCATCGCTCTCCTCACATCCCCTATGCGAGTCTCTTCACAGTTCTCGTCTTTAGCTCGGTGACGCGAGCTTTGACCCAAGTAACTAAGTAAATAAGTAGCCTAAGTAACTAAATAATTGTAAAAAAGGATAAAAGATAAAGGATGGATTCAGGTTGGTTATTACGCTTGGCATAATCAGACACACTGGCTTTAGTCTAAGTAGTTAATCAATGAATTAATTAATATATTTTTAAAGCAGAGGCCAATAAAAATGTCAGTTTTTTTCTTTCAGTTTCACAAAATTCATCCAGCTCTGCTTTTGTACTTGACCTTTAGAAGGATGCTGTCAAACTAGCCTTCCATCTTTTTTTATTTTTTTAAAGGGCAATAAAAGGATAAAATGCCTCTGACGTCTAAAGCTTTACTGGATATACAATCTTTTTTTTTTCTTTTTCTTTTTTCAGACTAAATGGTGATTTGAAAACAACAGAGCCAAACAAATCATAAAGGAACAAAAAAACAGAATAAAAAAAGAATAAATGCCTGTGGACTTTTAGTAGTACAGCAATTTTTCTTTTATAGTTTTGTAATTAAATCACATTTTAGTCGAGGTCAGTTTTGTAATTAGTGCTTGACCTTTAGCAGGATGCCGCCAAATTAGCTTAAAAAAAAAAGACTTCAAAAAGGGCAAAAAGAAAAAAAACTGTTTAAAACCTCTTTGGTATTTATGTTGGCAGACTAGCATTTAAAAAAAAAATATTATGGAATATAATGGAAATAAAAAAATTAAGTACATTTGGCTGTTTTGGCATTACAGTAGTTCTATAGTTTAGTTTTAATGTAACAATGTATATTACAAAAATCACATTTTCATTCTTGAATAGTTTTGTCATTAGGGATTGATCTTTATCAGGACACAGCAAACAAAAAAAGAAAAATGTCCCTGGCTTTTTTTCTTTCAAGAAGTAAAATAAATAAGCATGTCTAATTTTTTTTGCATGATTTTAGTATTGGTGTGTGACTTTAAGCTGGATGCAAACCCCCTAAAAAAAGTGAAAAGAAATGGAAAATGTTTTTAAAAAGATTGTGGGGCGGAGCTTTGTGAACATGGGCGGGGCTAGGGGCTCAACATTGTACCCTGACGTAACCTCTGAAAAATTTTCTTTTTTACTTAAAACATTTTTAATTATATGACATTATGTTATGGTGGCACGAAGTACCCAGAGGAAACCCACCAAGCACAGGGAGAACATGCAAGCTCCATGCACACGGAGACAGGAATCGAACCCGGACCCTGGAGGTGCAAGGCGACAGTGCTAACCACTACACCACCGTGCCGCCCATGTTCTATCTTATTGTATTTTATTATATTGAACCACGTTGATTAATTTTCCAGCTGTTTTCCAATCTAATTGAATCAGGTTCCGCTGTAATTGTTTAAACCTGTTTAATTAACACGCGACACCTTTTACACAGAATTATTATTTTTTTGAACCCACACTCTTCTTATCAAGCTTGACAGAAGCACTAAATCATAATTGCAATAATTGCCCCACCATTATAATCCTGTTTAAAAAAAAAACCCACCCAGGACGCTTAATGCACCTATTATCAATACTTTTCCATTCGCGTCTATTTTTCTGAAAAGAAAAGACTTTGAAACCCACTTCCACCTTAACTCATTATCATGCTTCGTCACTCTGGCTCCAAGCTCCTGCCTGCGTTTTGATTAACGCTCCAGCCGTCTGCTTTGAAAGGCGAGAGCTAATGTCCTCTCCGTAGCGAGAGTGATTGACTCACGACGTGAAAGAATGTAATTCTGTTACATTACTGTAAAGGAACTGAGCTCTGCATCTCACTCTCTCCGTGCTGATGTAAAAACTTCAGAACTTCATGAAGTTCATAAATGTGTGTGTGTGTGTGTGTGTGTGTGTGTTATTCAAGTTTCCATGAAGGTCTTACAGCTTAATGTCACACTTAACCCGGTTAAGGGCAGGGTGAAGGTAGTGTTGGACTTCACGGAAATGCTGTAGCATCGCCTCGGCGAGAAATAAAACTCGGATCAAAGCTGAGGTTAGAGCCGTGTCCTCGGGATAGAGATTATTAGAAACGGTGAGCATGGGGCGAAATGCCAGATAACAGGATTTTCACCCGGCCTGGTCGCAGTGAGTGAGAGAGAGAGAGAGAGAGAGAGAGATTTCCTCTGAGAAGCAAATAAAACACTCTGTGTTGCGATGTATAGGGAAATAATCATCAAACTGTAGTCATACAGTGGACCCTCGGTTCACGAACGTAATGTAATTCGTTATTAAGTTCTGTTCGTGTCCCGATTTGATCGTAGACCTTTTCGTGAACCGAGGTTCCACCATATACTGGAATTTTTCCCGAAAGCATGTCCTTAAGCCATTTATTCCTCTTATATCTCTGCTGTAATTAACAGTTTTACCCAGTAAACAGCGCCAAAGTGGGTTGTTGTAGGTTGTATCAATTCCATCACCAACATCTTTTTTTTCATAACGTCTCTTAAAGTTACTTAAACAACAAAGCAGTTTGTCATGCTTTCGAGAAAAGTCAAAAACGCAGCTCTCTCGCAAAAAGAAAGAAAGTTAGCAACACATTAACACTGATGACTCCTTGAATAAACGCTAAATAAACTCCACCATCTCCATCAGCTACTGCACACGTTTGCCTGGTACTAAAGAAACAATACCAATCCAGTTACTCTTGTACGAGGGGTGTTCAAGGCTAATCAGGACTCGAGATGAATGAAGGAGTAAAAACGAGTGACGTTTACAGAAATTCTCAAGCACATTACGGTAATGAGACTCTTAGCCGCAGTAAAACATTTGAATTGTGCAAACGTTTAAAGAACGTCATACGACCGGGAATGACGATCCGGTTTGAGGTGGCTCGGAGTCCACTGCAGTCGTTCCTATCATGATTCAGAGCTGATCGTTAAAAATGGACGAAATAACTTTTTCAAAACTTTTAAAGGAGATGCATCTGTCTGTGAAACTGTAAACATTCAAATCAAACGTCCCTCTTTGACTTGAACGCACCTTATATATTAAGTTAATCAACACTTTCTGACCAATCAGAATGCATCGTTGGCGCTTTGTGGTGTAAATCTGTCAAATGTCTTTCAGATTCAGGTCTCGAGTATGAATACACAGTACAGTGTGGCGTTCTCGAGGTCCGTCACTCCAGATCATGTTGTCGTGTTTTGGTTCGATTATAACGTTCAGCGAAACACGCTGCTGCTCCAAACGACTTGCTAACAACAAAACAATAAAAAAATTAAACACACACACACACCCTGCCGTGATCTGAGTGAAGCTTTCCACATAAATGAATTCTCCGATAATACGATGTTGCTGTAAATAGATACAAATAAAAGGCAGAGGTGAATATTTCTCTTGTTAGTCATGACAGATGCGTGCGAAGCGACGCACACATCCGCTTTACATATTCAGCGCGCCTGTTAAGGAGCGCTGGCGGGAACTCGAGCGTAAGTCTGGGATCAGCGGAGCTTTTTCCTCGCCGGTCGTGTTCGACGATCAAAACGAACTCAAAAAGCTTTCGATATTTTCGATACGCCAGCAACCTAATAAGCACGAGCCGTTCTGTCAGGAAGCATTTCACCATCCCTTCTCCAGCTCTTAGCTTCTGAGTTCTCAAATCTGATTGGGCAGGAGGGGGTGTACAACTCAACAGGGTCTTGAACAGCCGGGCATCCACACACAGAGGTGTAATCGTTAATGTGGGACGGGTTTCTTGAAGTTTGTTTAAGGTTTAAGGAAGGAGTCTCCAGTGTCAGACTCAGAATTTTTTTTTTATTCAAGGCTGTTGTAAATCAAAATTGATTTGTATATAAGCACATTAGAGAAGATCTTTGTTGTTATAAATTTTAATGCTAATGTTTAATGCTTGGAGGGCAAATTCAACAACCCTCGTTCCATGCAAAAATATATTCCAAAGTTCATCTGAGACTCCTACAGTATGAAGCTCCTGCAGTTCCACTGAGCTGAATCTTATAGGTATCTTTTAAAGTTAAGGCGTATTTGTGCAAATGTAACTCTCTTTCCCCTGAACTAGCTGTCACATTTTTTGCAACATCATTCCCATATTTCGGGAGCAATAAAATGTACGTTTTAAAAGTAATGATAACTTTCGTTCTACGTGACATATCAGAAAACCCAAATGCACATTTTGTAAAGCTCCCCTTCCTCAATACACACCAGCAGGACTTCCATATAAGCAGCTGTTTTTGTTCAATCGGTCATTGACCAATGGCATGTTCTTGCACGGATCTGTGCCGCCTGAGTTTTTCGTGTTCATCATCCTGGCTTTTTAAAGAAGAGCGCGTTCACTGTACGAAACTGTGTTTCTTTGCAGAGCATGTGCGACCGTCCTTCTTATTCTTTTTACTGCAGCTGGCATCCGCCTCATTTACTTCCCACCACTCTCACGGTAGCGAAATAAACAGTTACAGGAGAGATAGCGAGAGAGGGAACTGTCCGTTACTAGTTAATTGAGCGCTGAAGGCATCGTTCTCCCGGACAGATTTTTAAAAAGGGTCGCCCAGTGTGTGGGAAACACTGCATTCTTTAATAAACAACACATTGGTTTGTCATAATGTATCATATCATAATGTAACAATCATATTCATATAGACAGTTACAGTAAAGTTAACACAAGTTAATGTTCTAAATTAGTCCAAAATTCATATGCAGATCATTTATAGATTATAATCACTGTAGTAGAGCTGAAGATCTTTGCCCGAACCTGACGGGACCCGACGGGTTCGGTCGGGTTCGGGCTTAATTAATATAATTTTACACGGGCTCGGGCCAGGCTCGGGCTTGTGCGGTAAATGAGCGGTCATGTGATGCATTTTGATTAGCGCGAGAGAAATGTGAAAATGGATGCTGAGGAGGTTAAACAGAGGCTTGCCACTGGCGATTACGTTTTGGTTGCACCACCAACTAAAGTAAAGTCTGCGGTGTGGGAAAGTTTTGACCATGTACATAATGAGAATAATGAGCCAGTGAGTTATGTGAAATGCAAAAAGTGCGACATTCTGTTAAAGTACGACAGCAAAACGACAGGGAATTCGACGCTGAAAAGGCATGTTGATCGAAGCTGTTTAACACCTGCTAGTGCCCAGAATCAACCAACAAAAACAAAAAAAACCATCCCTGCGAAGGTGAAACAAACAATGACGGAGAAGTGTGTCAGCTTTTGCTGTAAAGACATTAGGCCTTTTACAATAGTAAATGGTGAAGGATTTGAAGAGCTGGTGCAAGAACTAATTAATGTCGGAGCTGTGTATGGGAGGGTTCCCATAAACTCTGTTATTCCCCGCCATGTGATAATTGCGAAGAGGTGCACTGACATGGCAGAAGAAAAGAGGGAAGCTTTAGTACAGAAACTTAAGACTTTGTTGAAGGATGGCACAGTCGCAATGACGACAGACATGTGGACAGAGGATTATCGTAAAATTAGTTATTTGACAATCACATGCCATTTCATAAGTGAGGATATGGAACTGGTGAATAAAACCCTGACAACTACAATGTTCCCATTGGAAGAGGCAAAGACGGGAGAAAATATCCGACGGGAGATATTGAAACTACTGGTGACAAAGTTTGGCCTTGACGCTTCCTCTCTCAGCAAAATTGTATGGATGACCGATGAGGGGGCAAACATTAAATTAGCTCTGCGGCAATACCAGAGATTGGACTGCATTGACCACTGGTTGATGTTCTTGGCTGGTGGAAGATCAACAAACCATCCTACCCAAAACTTGCAAAATTAGCCAGGTCAGTGCTATGCATCCCGGCCAGTAGCAGCAGCAGTGAAAGGGTGTTCAGTGCTGCTGGACGCACAATCGGTCAGCGCAGGACCGTGCTGAAGCCGTCTACAGTGAATTCAATCATTTTCCTCCACAAAAACATGTAGCCTAATCATGGTGGGTTTTTCAAATAATAACTAAATATTAATTGAGTCTTAAATGCATAAT
>JAOVVB010000002.1:2856220-2874025 GCA_028570985.1 Heterobranchus longifilis
CGGGCTCGGGCCGAAATCTGTCGGGCTCGGGCCTTGTCGGGCCTAACTTTTAAGGCCCGATTACAGCTCTACACTGTAGATCTACTTTACATGCTTATTGCGCACATAAAAAATAATTCAAAGTAACAAATGAATAAACTGAAAGAATACTCCATAATGGTAGACGTGGAAAGGGGATTTGTCAGAGAGGCAATTCTAAACATCATGCTACTCCCAGCATGCTTCACTGCAGGGGCGGTGCGCTGTCATTAGCTGTTTTTGTGTAGATAACTGACTACTGAATTGTGTAGGATTGAACAAGGCGGTGTAAAGAGCGCGGGGAGAAAACAGAACAGAAGCAACTGTACAGACCGAACGCTAATGCTCACTAGGATGATGTGGACTGCTCAAGGTTTATTAGAGCTCTCAGAGAGGATGAGGGTTTGCGAGAGGGAAAACGAGAGGAAGAGAGCGCCGGAGCCGGATATCAGCCTGATTGTAATTAGTGCTGCACAATCACAGTCATCCGACCGCTGGTCACCGTAATCATCCGCGCCGCCGATGCGCTGCGATTATTTTACAACATCCAATTAGATCTTGAATGGAAACGCAGGCTCGCCGCGACTATGTGCAACGAAAGCGCGCACACAGAGCACCGACCAAAGCCTGAGGTGTGAAACTTTTGGATTGAAATGAATTTTTCCACAAAAAACGCTTTCATAAGCGGTAACCCGCGCTCATCACTAATGGCTAGCTGGAGGTTAGGTCGATGAGATACGGGCGTGCCATGGCACTTCAGCTTCGCTCCGTGTCCGGCGAGTGGGAAATGACTCACTCGTCCTGCCCCTGCTAACGAGTAGCGCTCATCCGCGCAGGAGAAAATGAAGCTATCACTTCCCGCTATCACTCCAGCCCTGATCGGGGAGATACTGCAGGCTAAGAGATAGAATGTGTATGGAATTTCAATAGGTAGATCTCCGGGTGGGCCGTGTTCCTCTCAAGACAAAGCTCACACAAGTTCTGTTCTGATGCCTTCATTTTCTTTTCCGGCTCTGCAAAGTCTAGTTTCTGTACGAAGGAGTTGTGCGGTGCTCTAAAGCAGCCTTGTTTATAATCGTAATACGTTCATGGACCAAGTCTGATGAGAACTGCCATGAGGTTAAATGTGGCTGAATTGCTTCTAAGTTATAGTTTGAGATTTGATTAGCACTAGCTGTGGACGCTCGCCGGATGCACCAGCGATCTGTGCTACTCAGTTCCAAGCCTTTTCTCACCCTTTGTCTTTGTAATATCATTAGATGCATGGAGCGCGAAGGCGTATAAGGATGAAAAGGGTAAGATGAGACCAGTACTACACAGAAAATGAAAAGCGTATTTATCGCTCGCTCGCTCCTGCGAATCATTCGAAAAGGCATTAACTGGCAGGCAGCCAGAGATCTTATTTACTCCACGCTGTTGAGCTTCTGTTAAAAGCGCGCTGCGTTTGAATAAAACCGATTGAGTCTCGTTTGTGTGGTCACTTTAGTGTGGTTCTGAGTTTTTCTTTGTTTTCCTTCTCTCTTTTTATATAACAACCAGAACAAAGAGCCGAGAGCTCCGGCTCCACTCGAACACTCCGAGGCGACAAAAACCCCTCGGAGCGTGATCGTACTCGAGTCATAGCAGATGTTATACGTGTTATTTTTCTTCTCATCGCCTCCCTCCGTCACACCTACTCCTCACATATGTTCCGTTTGTGTAGGTTACTTGCAGATTGTTAAGAAATGAAAATAAATCGTGTTGCTATTCACAGAATCCGAGGTGGAGATTTGAGGTGTTGGTAGACTACACTCTCCTCTCTTTCTCTCTCTTTCTTATTTAGAAGCTGCAAAGTTGGGGGAAAAAAATGAATCAGAATCGTAAAGCGTGCTACAAAAAACAGGTGTAAAATTTAACGCTTGAAGTATTATCAGTGCTGCCAGGTGTGTGATTTCCTTACAGAATTGCTCTGGGCTCAACGGAATTTTTTAAGTAAATTCTCCCCCTGAAATTGCGTCCCAGCAAATTATTATTTCACAAACATCTTCTTCAATGTACAGACACACCAACAGTTTTATTTAACATATGTAACAACATGTATAGATTAGTAGTTTGGTGCACAGGATGGGATTTTGCCATAGATTTAGTATCTATTAGAGTGTACTATTTAGTGGTTTAGTGCAAAAGGTTGGATTTAGCCTTAGATTTAGTATCTGTTAGATCATACTATTTAGTAGTTTAGTCCATATAATAGGATTTAGTTGTGAATTTAGTATCTACGTATGTATATTAGACATACAGTATTATTTATCAGTTTAGTGTGCAAGGTTGGATTTAGCCATAGATTTAGTATATATTAGAGCGTACTAGTTAGTAGTTTAGTGTTGGGTGGGATTTAGCCATGGATGTAATATTTATTAGAGCATACTATTTAGGGGTTTAGTGCACAAGGTTGGATTTAGCCGTAGATTTAGTATCTGGTAAAGCATACTATTTGGTAGTTTCGTGTAGGGTGGGATTGAGCTGTGACTTTAGTATCTGTTAGAAGGTACTATGTAGTAATTTAGTGCAGGGTAGGATTTGTCCACTTTAGCTGTTTTGCTTTGCCCATGTTGCAAAGGTGTTATACTGGCACCGGTTCAGAAGTGCCAGCGAAAGCTGTCCACGTCAACACTAAACAAGGAACACACACAAACCACCTACAAACTGCTACCATCCACCTGCTAATTACTTGTGCACTGCTGTGATGTTTTTATAGTCAGTGACTACATCACAATTTTAAGCATGATAAAAAAAAATAATAATGGCTACGATTTCTAGAAGCCTGCTACAAACCACACCAAACTCTGCTCAACGTCCTCACAAGCTTCTTATGAATTAGTGCTCCAGGATCTTCTTGAGGAACGCGGGAGGTGGCGACTATGGCGCAGTTACAGTGACATTCTCAGGTACAACAGAGCAAGAGCTTCTTTCATTATTGACAATAATGATAGACAATATTACTACATGTGTTAATATCAGACACGTTAAAAGATAGAAATGTAAATAGAAAAAGTTGCTACCTAAGCTCCCTACTGATCGCAATCGAATTGTTTTGTTACTTTCTTTCCGGAGGTTTTTGAAAGAAGCTTCATTATTTTCACAGTGTGAAGTGACCTGAAAGTCTTCCAGAACTCACCTTAATAGAAGTTGTAATGTCCTGCCGCAAATTGCGATGGCCTCAGGAAGGCTCGTGATTACAATCTGACAAACCGCGCGGCCTCGTAATCAAGTGTCCGTCACCTGGGCTCGGCCGCGCTCTCAGGAGCCGGGGAAGATAGAGCGCTGCCAGTCGAATACTGCTTTGAAAATTAATGAGCTGCCATGCTGTCTGATGCACTGTTATCTCACACTTCCTTTTGTTTGCTGCGCTGTGTATCGGTGGGAAGTCAGAACTCAGGAAACGGCACGTCAAGGGGATATAAAAGCCTTTTGAAACAATCACGTAAAGCAAACTTATCGTAGATGCTGAAGTGAGTTTGCAAAAGACTCCTCTATTCACTGCGGGGAGATAATGAGCCCTTATTGGTGCTCCTGAATCTGCTTACAGGTCTCTTCTTACACTCTTTGTTGGCACAAATATACGAATATACGAGCATTAAGATCTAACGTAAAGCGATGTGTGTGTATGTGTATGTGTGAGTGTGCATCCACTGGGGCTATTTAATTACCAGCCAATAGCAGTGCTAATATATTCCCTCCAGGTCGCTCAGGGGACGAAGTTAGAGTTTATACACTTAATCATTGGCGATGGCGTCTCAAACACACGCACCCTGATTACTGGCCCCTGGAGTCGTACCTTCAAGGGCCTCATGGGTTGAACAGTGTTTACGTTCTCCATGCCGATTCTCTTCTTACCTGGAGTTATGGTCTTTTATACCACGGCTGAAAAAAAAAAAAAACCTTTTTACACTGTGGTTTCACAAACTTTCAGTAGAATAGGAGTTTCAAAACTATCCTGAATAAGAATTAAGTGTCTGAGCGGCATAATTATTTTTATACTCGCAAAAAGTTATGTACTGTATGTTATGTACCCGTGGAAGTTTTTTTTTCAGAGTTTATTGTTTAGTTGTCACATTATTACATTATTAGCCCTGAAAGAAACAATACTGGTGATCTGAGATGAAGAACAGGAGAGAGTACAGGATGGTTTTGTACACCACGTAACTGGAGTTCTACAACTTAACACTTTGACTGCAAAATGAGATATCTCCACTTTGGCACTTTTGAGAAAGAAAGCAATATTGCAGCAAGTATTGCTAATTAAATAGAGAATGTTAGTGCAAACTGTTTCTTTGAGTCACAAGGATTTTAAAAAGCACAAATGCGAAAATATGACATCAGAATAGTTCGGGTTGTATCAGTCTGAATTTGGTGTGGTTTCGCAAAGTGCTATAACGCTACTTCAAATAGTTTTGTCACAATGCATAATTTATGCAAATCCATTTTGAAAAAGATAGGTTTTAATAATAATAATAATAATAATAATAAAAGCAAACTCATGCTTTAATTTTTTTATAGCAGCAAATGGGAGCAAAGGAACAAAGTATTGAGATTTGGTTGCAAACAAACTTTTTCAATTATAAAACTGTTAACGATCAGGGCGGCACAGTGGCTTTGTGGTTAGCACTGTCGCCTTACACCTCCAGAGTCCGGGTTCAATTCCCATGTCTGTGTTCTCTCCGTGCTTGGTGGATTTCCTCTGTGTACTCTGGTTTCCTCCCACATTCCAAAGATTCATGCAGTTTAGGCTGATAGAGTTTGTGTATGTGTGTGTCAAAAGTTTGCCAAAATGAGTGGAGGTCAAAAAATGGTACTTATCTCATTTTGCTGTCAAAATGATCAACAATATTGCCAATTTGAGTCTCCTTAAATGTCCACAGCACAGGCGTGACATGTAACAGGGTCTTTTACAGGTGTGGTGTGAAAGAGTCATTTACGTATGTAGCCTTCATGGAAGGAGTCTCCAGTGTCAATGATTTGTAGCGGTCAGAGGTAAAGCTCTGCATTTAGGTTTGCACTCATGATCTTTTATCCACAGGTCTATTGCTGCATAGATATTGAAACAGGAACCACAGTTACATTAAATGACAGTTGGATATATAATGTACATTTTGTAGTAAGCAGGATATTATTAATATTTACAGTTTTGATTCACTTTAACTTTATAATACAAATGTTTCTCCAGTGGTTCCAGAATCTCAGTAGATTTGATTATTTTCAGTGTTGTTGTGCACAAGTGACAAGTGCACAACTACTCATTGTGTAAACACACACTAAGTGTTAAAAGTGTGTAAAATGAAACCAGCTTTAATAAGAATCCGTTCGGTCTCTTGGCTGAAATCAAGCTCCGTTGTGTGAACACCTACGTGTGAATCACAAAAACAGTTAGGAGAAAGTGTTAAGGTGCTGGCGTCCCGTTTCCCGTGCAGACCTGAAGGAAGTGTCAGCCGCAGCGTGTTTCTGCTGCCTGCTGAAATCTGTCTCCTGTTTTGCCACGGGGCCGTTCTCTTCCAGCGCGGCATCGTCTCCACGCCAAAGCTGTACAATCTAGACACCCCCAGCCCCCTTTCATAAGTTGACAAAGAACTCAGTGTCATCACACATTCAGTATCGTCAGGTTTTTTTTTTTTTGTTTTTTTTTTAAGAAAGATGCTTGGGGAATATTGCAGAGCCTCCAGTGCTCCTCTCTCTCTCTCTCTCTCTCTTTATCTCTGTTTCATCCACTGCAGTAAATGATTCAACAGAAGTATATCCTGTAGGATTATTCACACACAAACAAACAAACAGAGAGAGAGAGAGACTTCCAGGAACTAAAATCTGTGTTATTCAGGATTTTATCCTCATCATCTAACATGATAGTGATGCCTCGATACAGAGGTAATCCTTGCGTTAAGGCATTTAGTGTGTTTGTGCACTTTTCACACACTTCGGCGTACTCTACACCAAATTGTTTTTTAGTTCTTTTTTTTCAGAGCCAAATGAGCCAATCCACATATGAGTCTTTGAGGGTCGACAGTTTAAGCAGAAGTTTTACCCCAACATGTCCTGGAGTTTGGACCAGGCTAATGCGTCATCCTCGCTTTGTAATGTCTAGTAGTATAGTTCATAATGTTTTGAGTTTACATACTCTCACTCGCTTGGATAGTCTATATCGCTTTATCCTGTTTATCCCAAGAGACTTAGGACACGAGGCGGGGTACACACCGGACAGGGTGCCAATCCATCGCAGCTAAGAAATACAATCAATCGTTGATTGTGCAAAATAACAGAACACAGTTATGACTCACAGGAAAAACTCGCTTTATTTCTGTATATAATCCCGTTACACTAATGCACTTATCCCAGTGTTTCACTAGTGCTTGGATACAAATGTAGAAAGTTTTCTTAGAATGATCAGGTGGGAAACGCAGGCCTCCCAGGAACTCCTTTAATGACTTTTCCAAGCATGTGCAAATCGTTTGGAGTGAGGTCAGGACTGTACGGTGTATGTGGCAACAACTCCCACCCGAGTTCCTGTGGTGTTGGTGAATGATTGTGTGTACAGTTTCCATAGAAAGATACGTCTCTTCCTCGAATTGGCGACAAGTTATCCACGATTTTCAAGGATTGATTCAGGTGCTGAATGTTTTCCGGGAACAACTGCAGTGTGCTCCGAGTCACCTCATCATTCATGGACGTTCGGCCTGCTTTAAAACGTTTGCGCCATTCAAATGTTTTACTGCGGCTAAGAGTCTCATCGCTCGGAGGCCGCGATGCTAGCTGAGACATGACGGGAATCTCATTTTGTTGGAATGAACAGGTGACTAAGAGCATCCGATGCAGGACCAGATGTCCCTACTGAAACGAAGAAATGCGATTCAGAAATGGAGGAGCTGTCGGACGTTCATGCTTGAAATGAAGCACAGACTAAAGATAAATTCAGGAAATGCTTGGGTATAAAAATCTGGTTTGTTTTTGTGAGAGACACAAGTTTTAGCGCCTCACCGACCGCCATCCAAACAATATGGCAGCTTTCCCGAGACGCTGAACTATTTTCATATCCCTAGCGTTTACCAGTCGAAAGGCCATGGAAAATAGCACTGTGCAAATCTGTGTGTGTGTGCGTGCGATCTTGTGTGTGTGTTTAAAAATGAGGTGCTGAATAAGAACGAGCTTTTTTTTTTTTCATTGTTTCATTTCTTTTTGCGAGGTGTGAAATTTTAATGGAATAGTCGAGCTCGGGGAAGGCTAATGGCTTTCTCACTCCCACTTAAACAAGCCTGTGTGTGTGTGTGTGTGTGTGTGTGTGTGTGAGTGTGCGTGCCTTAAAGGTTTGCTCATCATTTTGCAATGGTGGCTTTACTTAATGTACTCACATGCATAAAAAAGCGCAGCCAGTATTCCGCCTTTTCCATCTCCATAAATTACGCTGCGGAAGACGTGGCGATGGATGTAATGGCTTCTGACAGACAGCCATTTGCTTTCGCAGCCTCATAAATGTGTGCGATGACTTTAAATTGATTTTCCTTGTTTTCCCTTTCACCGGGCGGAGTGGCTTACCGCTCGGCTCGGCTGCTCGTGAGTCTCGTCGCCGGCTTCCTCTGATGTTCTTTTTGATCACATCCAGCAGCTCCGTCACTCCATGGTCATGCGGCGCTCGGGAAGCTTTTATCATCAGCACAGTCATGCCGACGATTTTCGGACGCTAACGCCGTGACAACGTGTTAGCCTGTTTTACATAACAACATCACATCTGTCATTTCCTTTTCACAATAGTACAAACGTTCAATGAATAACGTAACCATGCTGGAGTGTATTATGTTCTAAAGAAAAGTTATGAATGCTAACCGCGCCTCTAACAGTGGGCGTTACGTTCCTATCTTCTCATATGACATTCTTATGAGGCTGGGGGAAAAAAAGCTAGCTAAAGTTACGGTTGAGTGTGAAATTCTGGATTCTGATTGGTCATTTTTTTATTACAGCGTATAATATGTCATCGTTTCTATAGAGTTGTAACTGTTAAAGAAAGGTCCTTTCTTTAAACACAAGTTGGCACAAGTCTCTGAGCTTATCCAAAGTGTGTGTGTGTGTGTGTGTTAATGGAAAGGATGAAATACCCTTCAGATAATGCATTTTCATTTCACATGCCCAAATGCACCTTTTCAATGTCTGTGTAAATTAGCTAATGCTAAGCCACGCCCATCCAGAGAACAGAAAAGCTGAGAAACAAGTCGGAGGCGGGATATCTTCTTCAATGATGTCACACTGAAATCTGATTGAGCAGTACAAAAATGGAAAAAGGGGAAAAAGGAAGAGGATTTTGTTTCTTTTTTTCTCCTGTGTTTTGTTCATGCACGCTCACTGGTTGTCGAAACATGATTAAAAAATGAATTTTGCATAATAAGTGCCCTTTAATGGCTGAGGAGTTTACACGCTTTGTGCTTTATCATTAGGTACAAGCCAAGCTGCGACAGTGAGAAAAATGAACTAACAAGCTTTATGGACATTCGACAACATTAAATGTATCTATAAACCAGGTATAAATAGTAATTATAAAAACATTACATGGTTAAAACACCCTGGAACCTGCTGTTACAGGAAAATAATCAACAACAGGGTTTCAGTAACTTTTACTCAATGTGTTTAAAGGTGTGGATGTGTAAAATGGTTAGCTACTGTAGCAAATTCCTGAACTGCTACCAGTTATGACAATCAATTAATTCGATTCATGATTTGTCGGTTTTAGATTTAATCCAGATGCAATTGATTCGTTTCAATTTGGTGAGTCAGTTTAGCGAGTCATGTTGCGCAGAATATTTCTAATTTAAACTACTGTGTATCTTAGAAATCGTGATCGGTTTCTAGGCATGTGTTTGTGACTCTGATGTCAGACTCATGCATTGTAAATGTAATCCCAGACACTTTCCCGAATCATTTAGACTGAATAAATTTTGTAATTTTTAAGATAATTTTTTTTTTGCATGATTTATTTTTTAGGATGAATGTAGTTGCTTTGCTGGATGAATTAAGAAAATACCAATCATTCCACCACTGTTAGTTAGTAATGACGTGCAGTAGCATCAGTTTAGGCTCAAATTCATCAAGGAATCAAATCAACATGAGAATATGTACAATACTCAAAAAAAAGTATCACAATATTACTTTACGCTGTCTTATCAGTGTATCACATTGTCCAGTCGTGCAGTACCTTCAGTTCTTCAGAAGGTCAGCGTTATCATAAGCTCTCGCTCTCGTGCAGAAGGACGGCGTGGCGCTGGTATCTGCGAGCGATCGGATCTCTTTGTCTTGGTGCCGCCGAGCGTCGGATCAGGAGGGCTGGGTAAAATGCAGACGAACACAACACACCGGCTCTGGCTCAGCCGGAGTCTGCAGGGGATTCCAGCGAAAGGTCATCTAAATGGAGCTCGGACCAGCACGGCCACACGGCTGAGCGCGAGCCAGGCAGCGCTGTGCGGCCAAAAGGCTTCGCGTGACACAGAAATAAAGAGCGCGTTCAACACAGCGAGGCGAAAGCAGGCCAACTCCTTTACAAACTCAAATCCTGGAGCTTCTGCGAGCCGCTGTGTAAATGTTCCATGGTTAGAGAGTTTAAATCAGAGCAATGTGACGCTGAACTCTTTAAATCATTGCTCTTCTTTAAGGTGTATTTTGCCACATGCTACTTCTTGCAGTTTTAGTTAGACTTTGAGAGTTTGAAATCTGAAAGGTCTCTTCTTCTCTCGTCAGTCAGATGAACTCAGCTTAGCATCAAGTTCATCAATGTATAAAAAAAAAAACAAGATCAAGACCATGACCTTAACATGTGGCACAATCTAGTCCCCAAGCTCAGTGCCCAAGCTATTCCCAAAATGATCTGCATGAAATATGTACATGAGCTCAGTTTGGCTAATTTGCTAAGCAGGATTGTGAGTAAAAAAGTACAAATACTCTGTTAGTGAACGTAAAAAAATATTCCATTTATCTGTACTTTACTTGAGTATTTTCTATATGTGATGCTTTTTACTTCTACTCGCTACATTGTTTGATGAAAACCCTGTACTTTTACTTTTTGCATCTTAAATAGAGACTCGTTACACCATACCTTGACCTAAGTGTCACCCTACGTGGGAAGGACAGACACAAAACAATTCCACCAGTCCAGTGGCAGGTAAAGCGCTGATTGGTTATCGCACCAAAATGATTGACGGTTACCTGGGCAACGGATCCCGCTGTTGGGTGCACTTGTCAAACTGGAATTAGAAGAGATCTAACTAGCTAGCTAACATAGTGAGCAAAAGAGTTGCAAACTCTTATACGTTTCATTTATGTGTCAACCCAAAAACAATGTGTTATTTATAACAAGCTTATAATTATCATTTTTTGTTGTGTCCTTTAACCCTATTGTATTCTGTATGCCTGCTGTGTGTCCATGTTTAATTGTGTACGCAACTTGCATCACAGAGGGTAATAATTAGGGATTGTAATCATCAGGGAGCACCCGATACAATACCTAGGTGCCGATATGATTTGTATTGCAATTTTGTTAGTATCAGTATTTTGTAAATATCCCGATGCTATTATTATTATTTTCCTTTTAATTTTTCACAGTTTTGAACAAACCTCTAGCAGCTGTTCTGCCTGCTAATGTGTGAATAGTTTTAAGTGCACCACCTGTAGGATTTTAAGGGAACTGCAACATTTTACCATATAAATACATTTTTTAAAAATAGAATTTGGAATCAGTGTGGCGATACACGAATAGCCGCACAAAAAGATCATAATACGTAACTGAATCGCCCATTTATAGTACTAATGGTAGCACCTACCTAGCTCAGCTACTGAACTAATAAAAGCGGACAACTTTTTATATAATTCATATAAAATTTTATTAAATTAATGTTAGCAACATATCGACTTCACTTGTGCTTAAAATCTTTCTTTGTAGAGTAGTTGTATTTTTTGTATTTCAAGTACTTTTTAAGGCACATGCTTCAACTTGAGGAAAGAATTTGAAGTGGCACTTTTACTCGTAGTGGAGGACATTTTTGGCAGATACTTGTACTTTTACTTGAGTGTTGGGTTTGTGTACTCTGACTGCTTGCTCCGCTAATACCGGGTTAGACTTGCATCACCTGAAAAAGCTAACCTCCGTAGCAGAACAGCAATAAAGTACGGTTTCCGTGGAAAGAAAATCTTCAGATGAAACACTTTTAGTTTCACACAGAAATATGAAATTCATATGAATGCTTCATTTCTGAACTTCTTCACTTTTGCTTGTGCACTTTATTTACTTTTTCCTTAACACTCTTTAACTCTTTAACACGCTTTAGTGACTGTTCCCTACAGACTACAGAGTGCATTCTGGGTGCTAGGCTATAGCATTTGGATGCTAACCCATTGCAGTGCATTGTGGGATCTCAGAGGGACGTTAAAAGTGATTATAAAATGGCAAATCTCCTTTTTATAAATGAATTAACCTTTTCTTCAGCAACCTACAGTACACACATCTATTTAAAAGGATTTCGTGTGTACAATTATTGCATCATATAATTGTATGAACAGAATGTAAATCATATAATTATTACAGCGTGTGGAATGTCTTGTAAAATGGTTATGGTATAACATATTATTAATGTGTCAGCCTTAGTTACAGCCATGTATGGTATGGTATATAGAAAGTGTTATGACAGATTTTGTCAATTTTGTGAGAAAAAAAATGAATTGGAATTTAATAATATAAAAAAATTATCCAAATAAATTATTTTCATTAAATTTAAAGTGAAATGTACAATATTTTTTTAAAAATACATTTTAACATATTAAATGTTTATAAAGAAATAAATGAATATCCATTTGTTGTTCAAAATCTTAGTCCACTGTCTACAAAATATTCTTTGTCATTTATCATTTCTGATCCTTCTAGGCTATAAATTAGAGCCCCATGACTTTTAGATTGCTTCCAAATTAACTGCAGGATAAACGATTAACGACTCAGTTAGGAGAATTTGTTACAACGTCGTGCAGATTTTTTTTTTCCGCCAGATCTCTGGCCTTGAGATTGAGTGTTGAATTTTTAAACAGAATGGAATTAGTATGCTCGCTGAACCGCGCCAATAGCTCCAGGGCGCGCCGTTCAACTCGAAAGTAAAAAATAAAATAATACGGCGGCAGCCTCGAACGGTCGTGCATGTGCACGTTTAGGTTGTGAAACACTCTGCTGAAGGTGCGCTGTTTGGATAATGGCTTTCCTTGCTGTAGGGAAGCATGAATAACTCCTACATTCCTCATCCTGCCAGCGCGCGGCTCGGGGAGCGCAACCCGAGAGCCGAGACGCGGCCCACGCCTGGCGTTCCTCCCGATCCTCTCGTTCCTGCCGTTCCGACAGAGCCCGAATTAAAGGGGTTGCGTTCGATTTTTATCATCAAAGGGAATTAGCGACTGTAAATGGAAGCAGAAAGCGGTTCCCCTGGGTTTCCTTTGTACTCTGTTTTAATCAGACCTTCGCTTCCTGTGCGCTGATGAAATGACCCGCGGGAATGAAGGGACCACTTTTAGCAGTGTCTGTCTCTATCTCTCAGCCTGCCTCTCTGTCTGTCTGGCTTTGTCTGTCTCACTGTCCGTCTCTCTGTTCTCTTTCTTTCTCTGTGTTTGTTTCCCCGTTTGTCTCAGTCTGTCTCTCTGTTAGTCAATCTCTCTCTCTGTCTGTCTGACCACCTGTCTCACCGTCTGTCTGTCTGACCATCTGCCTGTCTCTGTTTCTTTGTGTCTGTTTCTCTGTCTCTATCTGTCTCGCCGTCTGTCTAACCATCTGTCTCTATCATCTGTATGTCTGTCTGTTGATCTCTCTGTATGTCTCTGTGTTTGACTTTCCATCTGTCCCTTTGTCTGTCTCTCTATTTGTCTCTGTCTGTCTGCCTGACCACCTGTCTCACCATCTGTCTGTCTGTCTCTGCCTGTCTCTCCAGTTGGCTCTCCATCTGTTTTTCTGTGTCTCTTTGTCTGTTCCTCTGTCTCTACTTTAGTCTCTCTGTTTGTCTCTCTATCTCTTTGTCTATCCCTCGCTTCATCTCTTTTCATCCTCCTGTGTCTGTCTCACCTCATACTATAGAAGGAGCTTATAGAGCTTATATAGCTTAAAGAGCTTATCACGTCCATCGGTTTTACTCCGTGTCACAGATTGAGGTGAAGCAGGACGCAAGCGCAGACATTTCTTTAACACTGTGAAGTTTTCTCATTAAAAAGAGCTGAAATGAAATTCAAAAAGAAACACAAGAACTAGTTAGGCTAAAGGCTAAAGCTAGTTTATGTGTTTCTGTTACACAGTAACCTTGTAAACAGTGTAAACAGTGTAAACAGCAGTCACAAGTCCACAACAAACTGAAACATGGACTTTAAATAAACTAGACTAAATTAGACTAGCTAATTAGTGTGGTGAAGTGAATCCTGGGAATTAAGAGTCTTACAGAACAGAAAGATGAGTGGAAACTGTGACATTTAGGAGTTACACTAAGATTAGATAAAAATGCGATGCTATAAAATGCTATCTACTCATTTTTACACTTTAGCGCTTAGCGATCTATGGCTAAACACGATGTAACTCTGTAAGACCCTTAGGCTAGTTGGCATCCTGTCAGTGGCTAAACCATGCTAAGACTCTCAAAAGACACTTTTACTAGAACTCTAAAGATAAACAGCGTTAGTTAGCGAAACATCTCCATAAGTTAACACACAACATAGCTTGATGTAGTGTTAGCTAGCTACAGTAGTTTCTTGATGTAGTGAATATATACATACATGATGTTGCTTTGTTATAGCATTATAAACTATGTATGCTAGCTAACAGGGCCTGTTAGCGAGTTCGACATGTTACGTTCTTATCTAGCTGATACAGTAGATATAGACTTTCACGAACGAAATATAAATATAACATACATTAATATTAACGATTATAACTATACATTTTAACTGCTCTTATTATACATACAATAGGTAAGCTGAGTTTCTTTGACAATGTAAGTTATTATTTATGAGTTTATGACAGATATGGCTTTCAAACAAGATTGGAGTGCTTTACAAACATGATGCATTATTTAGAGATATATACAGTAAGAGTGTGTTATAATAAAAGAAGCAACGCCAGCTGGAGTGGTGTTACTGTAACTCCTCCCACTGATGTTGATTATACATTCTATCTATTTATAGTTATGTTATCTTTTTTATCTTTTGTGTTCAATGGGTGAACCCTGAAGCTTTACTGTTAAAACTTACATCACTTGTTAAAGGTCCCATATTTTACTCTTCCTTTAACAAGGTTACAAAGGTCTTCTGTTAAAGCGCTAGCTGTTGATATCCCTCAGTGAGACATCTCCCTCAAACTCCCTTTATTTCACTCCTCCTCTGAATGCACCATTTCAGTGTCTATGTAAATGAAGTCCTGCTGAGCCACACCCCTTCAGAGAACCGCAGAGCTGAGTAGAATTCTGGGGGAGGGACTCTTCTCATATGAGGTCACAATGGGAGGAAAATCAAATTCACTTGTGTCAACTGCAGCCAATACAAAGATAGAAAATTTACCACAAAAATTCACGTTTTGGTTTGTGTACACACACACACACACACACACACACACCGGAGACCTGTCTCAATGTCTAAACATATGTAAAAAAGTTAAATTTATATAATATGTGCCCTTTAAGTAAACATCCTTTCAGTTTATGTGCAGAAATGATAAACAATTAGATCAGATGTATAAAGTGTACACTGTATATATAATACGCCACTCATAGTCCCGTCTGCTATGAGACCGAGCTCAGTGATCAGACGCAAGTTTTAATTTCCTCAGACTTGGAGTTGGTGCAGCTTCAGCCTGACTGGCTGGCGTATCGATCCGTCAGTCAGCGTTGAGTTTCTTTGTCTGTGACCCTCGGGGGGATAAGATGATTTCAGTCATCCTGTTTAACTGATCCGTCTGCCTTTATTCAGCATAACCTTGAAATGCGACTGTCATCCGA
This sequence comes from Heterobranchus longifilis, assembly GCA_028570985.1. Lineage (NCBI taxonomy): Eukaryota > Metazoa > Chordata > Actinopteri > Siluriformes > Clariidae > Heterobranchus > Heterobranchus longifilis. The sequence continues at coordinate 2,871,250 of JAOVVB010000002.1, forward strand.
ACCGACCCTGAGCCCGTCCACCTGAAGCGCATGCGCCCTTATGCGGGACGGCCAAACGGAGCCATAAAAGCAGAGCGCTTCAAGAAGGACGTTCGGAGTAGTTGAACAATTTAACGCTAGTAACAAAGTAGCTAGGTTCCTAGCTAGGTAACTAAAAAAGAAAGTGTGTATTACTATTTCCTGGACGTCTTTATGAGGAGCATATCATAAAGTTTAAACAGCGACGCCCACGTCTTGACCCCTAATTGTGAAAAAAAACGATAATAAATATATAATCATTTCCTCGCTGCTGTTTCATGTAGCTCTATTTGCTATGCTGTTTCATGTTGCTGTCTTTGCTAATCCGGTGATTCGAGCTCCTTTTAAATTCGCTGTTGGCTGCTACACGCACATCGTGTCTTTGATTCGTCTCTCTCTCTTTCATTCTCCGCATCTCACACATACACACGCACAAACACTCACACTCTCACACACACATACACACACACCTGGCAGAAGGACGGAGAGATTTGCATCCTTTATTTCACTCTGCCAGCTCGCCGCACATGTCTCGGATGATTTCCCTTTAAGTCGAACCTTCTCTTTAGCAGCTTCACAGACGGGAAAAGCCCCGGTGTAAACATCTCCTCTACACCCTGGTCAGAAGGTGTCGATAAATTTTCTACAACAACGGCTCTGACAGATCAGTGGCGTGTTTATTAATTCTGCTACGTTATCGTTTTTAAGCGTCACGGAGTAAGAGCTCATGCACTGGTACGTGAACGCACACGCACGCTTCATAAATCATAATGAGACTGGTTTCTGTAAAGAGGTGTTTACTTGACATGCACGAAAGGAGTTTCCAGTGTCAGAGGTGAAGAGAAGAGCTTTTGCTAAAAAATTCTAATTTCTTCACATAATATACATTGTTTGCAAAAGTTTGTGAACCCGTTCTTGGTTACATTAAATGACGTTTGTTTCTCTTGGTTGATTTTTGCACAGGATATATATTTTTGTAGAACATTTTTATAGTCATATTGTAGCTTATTTTAAATATTATACAGCAATGCATGCACAGATACACTGGCACAGAGGTAAAGGTTACAGCTGTAATGACATTTAAATGAGATTATTTTAATCTAAAACAAAATGGTATTTTAAAGGTCCCATATTTTACTTTTTCAACACAGGTATAAGAGATCTCAAATACCCCTCAGAAATCCCTCTAAATATACCATTTCACTATTTTTGTAAATGAAAAGTAAATTTTGCATAATAGGTGACCTGTAATAATTCACCTTGCGTGTTCTTACACGATTAGACGTCTTACGTCGGTCAGTATTTGTAAATATACACATTAAGTAGTTTTTATCTTTTTATTATTTTTTATAAATAATACGCTGTCATTTTTGCAAGGTATGAGGATGAATCAAAAATTATCCGCACTCTGGCTAAAGAATTTATTTTAATGAACTTTTCAAAAAGTCGAATACATACTTTTTCGACATAACCTCCTTGCTTTTCAATACACTTTGTCCATCTGTCAACAAGCTTCTGAATTCCGCGTAATATTTTTAGGCTGAGCTGCAAGCCCCGAACACACCTCCATCTTCACTTCTCCATCAGAAGTGAGTCTTCGTCCTGGTAGGGCCACTTTCAGGGAAACAAACAGGTAAAAGTTTGTAAAAGAGTGCTGATGGTATGGGCAGAAGTGTGCGGACGTGCATCGTCATGCGAGATCATGATGCCCTTGGATAGCAGCGTTTAGCCTGAAGTTTCGGCTTCAGCTCTTCAATAAACATATTTTTTTTCCTGACATTTATATTTTAATTATCACCTGAGTGAGGATAATTTTTGACTCACCCTCGTATTTCAGTTAAAAACAGTCAGTCACAATGTCTCAGGAGCTTTACTTTACTTGCTGTACTCAACATACTGTAGGATTGCAGGCCTCTTCTCTCTCTCTCTCTCTCTCTCTCTCCTCTTATGTTTTCTGTCTGAACCTGAATGTCATTCGCTCACAGCGTCTCGCTCCAAACACATGGTGATTTATCTGTTACTGGCGTTAGCGCGATGCCAGACGTGCCCTCGCTGGCCTCTTTGTCACGGCAAACGCGGCGTCCCAGCGGGCGAGCGGCGTTGTTCGGGTGCCCGAGTCGGGCTGACGTGACCAACCAGCCAGAAAATCAGCAGTGGCGTGGCCCAAATGCCCACTGACAGCTTTTCATGCTCGGCGTCACTCGTTCCAGTCGCTCGCAGCACCTCTGCACACTCCGGCTCACTCATTTATCTCTCACTCTCTCTTTCACACACACACACACACACACACACACACACACACACACACACACACACACACACACAGTAACAAGCCTGTCCCCTACTCCCATCACCCCAGTTGATTGATTGATTTAGTAACAGGGAAGATTCATGTACAGTACCAGCTGCTTCTGTATGTGTGTGAGAAGCATGAGTATAAGGTGCTACATCTATTATTACAAGTCCTGTAACATGAGTTTGTACATGCTTTATTAGATATTATGCATATATGAGCAGACATCCTAATGTGCTATGGACCATGACATCAACAGTCATATACACCTCATGAACTATAAGGATGGACTTATAGTGTCAGGTTACATAACACCTTATAATAAATCTCCGTGCATGGATGGTACATAATGAAGAATAAATGTGATATTATAATGTCAAGATGATAGCACCTTATGATATCTGTTCATGCATCTGTAACAGCTTATAAAGCATCCTGGATGTATTACCGGATTCTAAAACATTA
>JAOVVB010000002.1:2920585-2939023 GCA_028570985.1 Heterobranchus longifilis
AAAGGAGATTAATGCATTTTTTGGACGCCTTCAGCATTCCTTTACAATGTAGAAAGAAATAAAAATCAGGAACGATCGTGGAGTTAGAAAGTGACCCCAAACTTTTGAACGGTAGTGTATATTAATTTATATCTCTATTTTTATAGTTTAATAAAATGCATGGTACATGTTAATTTAATATAGTGGTTAATTATTATGATTACTATTATTATTATTATTATTATTATACATTTTTATGTAAAAAAAAATCTTTATCAAAATTAAAAAACTTTAATATAAAATAAATGGAAGAAATAACTTAAATCCAAAATTCTGTCCAATTAATTTTTGATAGAAATAAAAGTAAAATGCCTTAATTGAATAAATTTTTACTTATCGTTATGAGTAAACATCTGTAAAGTGAATTATAAAAAATGAATGCATAAAAAATGAAGAACTAATTAATTCATGTTAAAAACCAAAAAGTTATGAGATCAGATAAATTTTTTGTACATTAAATGAATCGAAATTTCACATTTTTACTCTTTGTAAAAAGTTTAAGAGAAATGAAGAAAAACAAATCTTTTGGCTTTAGTTTTCTGTGTAAACTGTTGAAGAGCGTAACTCGCCTGAATCCGAGAGGACGTGTAAAAACAGCGAAAGCGGACGCACTGAGATGCTCTCTCTGACCTCGAGTCGGTGCATGAAGCTTCCCGTATCTCAAAACCCTTTAGATACTAAAGCAAAAAGAAGCCTTATCGTGTCGGCATCTCGGTACATAGCGTACACAATGCATCGACCTCACATCTTGTGCAATCAGATGGAGCGCCGCAGAGCCTCCCAGCACTCTCGCTGAGATGATAAAAAGTCCCCGGGGCTCAGACGTCACAGGGAAAGCTGCAGGGAGAGGAGGAGAACGAGTGCAGGGGAACTGACCCATCTCCGCTGTAAAAAAGGACGAAAATACATAGGCGTTAAGACGGAAACAATCCGTTATTTCCAGGAGATTGAAAGCAGCAATTCTGTAAACGTAAAGGTTGGTATCGTACAAGTGGAATACAATTACTAAAATCAAATACAAAAATCTCTTGACCTTATAAATCTCACAGTAAAGGCGGGAAAAGATAAGCTTTCAATATCCACCTCTGGTCTAATCCTGAAATTAAACGAAGCCGCCGGGGAGCCCGAGACAAACGCTGGCGGTCTTATTGTGCCAGACGGACCGTCCTCAGGAGCCCAGGCCACATTTGTGATTTGGTTTTTGTGTGTGTGTGTGTGTGTGTGTGTGTGTGTGAAAATGAGCACTTTGAGACAGGTTCAAAAAAAATAAATAGTAAGGAATGAGTTTTAAATTCTTTAATAGTGAAGTTTAATCATTCTTATTCGAGAAGACTTTCTCCGGAGGACACTGCTATTTTTTTTTCCATACAGCTATAACCAAGTTCTAATCATTTAAAGGGCAGATATTATGCAAAATAATTTTTTTTTGTCATTTTCAAACATTCTGATGGGTCTCCAGTGTGCATGTACAAACAAACAAAAAAAATGGGAGAAACACAATTTAGACTTTTCACCGTAATGTGAAGTCATATAGGAAGCCCCTCCTCTGGCTCGTTTGTCTGTTGAGGGGCGTGGCTCAGCCGTAGCTTATTTACATAGGCCCTGAAACGGTGTATTTGCAGGAGAGGAGTGAAGCCAAAGAAGTATGAGGTATGAAAATGAATGCATTATCTCTTGGAGGGGGGGTATTGCAACTTAAATATTAAAACACACACACACTTTGAGGGACCTCTGAGACCTGGGCTGAGTTGTTGGAAAGAATATAGGGAAATACTGTACAGGACCATTAACAATGAGGTGTTGGAGTTCGAGGCAGGATGGCGAGATATTTTTTTCCCCACAAATCGTTGGCGTAATGCAGAGCCGGATCGATGGAGCCGGCAGACGAACGAGGCAAATCCATAATCAGAGCAGGAAACAAAACGGCGAGGGTCAGAATCATGAGGCGATAATGTGAGGTTAAGAAATGCGTAAAGAGCCGGCTAATCAAAAAGGGTGAGAACAATCCAGAATATGAAGTATTGATGAGATGAGAATGAAAAATCGCTGTGAGCTTAAATCCTCGCCCTTAAACACGATGACATAATTATGGAAGACCCACGATGACGTGCCATGATGGAATTCAGTTCTGTGGGATATAGTGGGAGTGATATGAGGCATTAGAAGGCCAGAGGATACCCGCGTGGTTGTCATGTCAGTCGCATGGGTCAAAGTTTCGAACTTCTCATCCCCTCAGGGATGAACATAAAGTTTTCTGGAGGCAGAGTACGGTCTACCTGAATCCAATCGTGTGCCCTAGTTACAGACGTAGCTTGTCCATTTGTTATTTGCTATTAAGCTAACTTCAGCATTATAGATGATGCGCGCTAAGAGTAGCAGGCGGCGAGGGGAGGCGCGGTTCAGTCCGAGACTCTTGGGAAGGCCTGGAGAAGCAGGTGTTGGTCGGAAGCAGGTGCTTCAGTCCAGCAGAGGTGTTATTTTTAGGGCCGTAATTTTCGGGATCAGAAGAAGAACGCGCTCGCAAAGTCTGGCCATGAATAATGAGAAAAGACAGGACATGACATCAGCAGTTTGAAACAGCTAGACTAGTTGGTGTGAATGTTTTGCGAAGTCGCTTCTGAGGCTGTGAGCAGAAGCAGAGCACTGTATTGTCCAATTTTTTTTTTTTTTTTTCTGAAGCATCTGGTCACTGAAAGTCACGTGCCTCTAATACGCTAATAACTCATACTAATCGTTCGTTTCTGTTTCCTGTAATGCAAAGTTTCTGACGTTCACACAGATACCAAAATCTAGAACGTGACAACATGAACATAAATATCTTTTTATTCTGCCATTACTTTCGCCTGAGTTGAGTTGGTACAGTAAGGGGACGGGACTTCATTTAGTACCAGCGATGCCAGTGTGCGAGCCAATCAGAATTAGCCATCTGTTTCTGACAGATCCAGTTGTAGCTCGTTTAACTACTGTTGCTCATAGAACTGTGTGATTTAATCTATTATGCAATTTTATCTCTATTTTTTTTGCTCAGTTCACACTTTTTATATAATTTCGGTAACCTTGCAAATGTTAAACGATCTTTTGAAATTGATGTATTTCTTAAAAATACACCATGCGCCTTGGGCAAATACTCATATTTTGCAAGAGTCTCAGCTCTTCTTTTTCTTTTTGTTCTTTATGAGTTTATGAGCAGGTGGTGCAATACTGCCCCCTAAAGACCCGGAGTGTTGAGCAGAGAAGACTGACAGGGAAAAATAAAAGATGATCATGTTGTACGAGACATGCCACTGAAACAACACAAGTTACGCAGCATTTCAGGGTTTACTTTATAATTTTGGTCAGTTTTAATATTTTAAAAGCTTGAGACAAATCAGGCAATAATTAGTGCTGTTGAATCAAATAAAAAATAAAAAAACACACAAAGCCCCAAAATCGAATCAGCAGTCCGACTGTGATTTACAACTCCATTTGCTGAATGCTTACAGACATATATTTTTAATTTGGAAATGGAATATCGTTTAAATCAGAAGTAAGACATGAGACAAGTGGCGAGTAGCGAGTAGCGGTGCTTTAGAGATGCTGGTGCGATCTGATCCGGGCATCCGAGCACAAATTTAGGATTTATTCATCACTAATAAACATGTCACGGATCTTCAGTCTCACAAAATTAGTTGTTGCTTATTAACATCGGTGATCAGTGGTGTTGAGCGGAATGCCCCGAAACACTCTGTTCATATTTACCAAGTTGTTATTGTGAACAACTTTTTTTTTTCTTATGCAAGTTTGCATTTATTTATTTATTTTTTTCAATCCTGTCATCGTTCAAAGGGAAGTCATGCCCGCGGTTATATGTGTGTGTGTGTGTGTGTGTGTGTTGGAGAGAGAATTATTTTAAATAACGCTAAAGAAGAGAGGGGTCATGGCACCTTCATGCTGTAATGGTGACGAGTGACCCGGTCGCTCTCTCCATCTGCTCTCTCCGCTCCACCTTTCCCCTCTGAGCGGCGACCCGCCCTCGCTCTGCAACACCTGCTCCATTAATTCTTATTACCGTCCCTTCCTGAGACAAACCAAACAATCTGTTCACTAAAGACCCGACTGCTGAGCGCCCCTGCCCTTGTGATCGCCCGGAGCACCGGGCGCGTGCCCTCGCGCTGCCGTTTCCCCTCAACTCACACAAAGGTTTCTGTGTCGTCAGCAAGATTTACATGAATGTCCGACTCGGTGTAACCTTTCCATCATGTTTGCATCAAAACAACTTGGAATTGTTTTATAGGATTCAAGTTTGCTCATATTTGTGCTTGGATTAACATTAACGTAAAGAGATACGTAAAGTTAAACAATTCAAAAATGATTAAAAAAAAAAAACCCCGTGGGCAGGGTCTGATTTTCGACCAATGGTAACGTAGCTCCTTTTTTTTAACCCAACCAGAGTAACAAGAGTGACCCTTTCCTGCGTCCTCGACCTTATTGCAACGTAACAAGTTCCTGCAATTTGCTTCATTTTATTATTCACAGTTTTTGTGTGTATTTTGTGTGTTTTCATGGAATAATGTTCAGTCGTACCTTAAAAAAAAACAAAAAAAAAACGCACCAGTCGTGATCTACCCCTCATAATGAAATATAAGCAAGACGTAGGTGTCTTTTTTTAATCTAATTATCACTTTTTGTTTTTTAAATAGGCATCAAGTACATGGAGAAAAGCAGGGATTATGGTTTCTAACAATGTTTTTTTTTATGTTTGTTTAATAAAATAATTAAATTAAATGCAAATGTTTTTGATGTTTTTGTGAGAATGTTTTTCTCTGTTTTTTGTAACAAACAAAACAAAATGATTTGTAAAATAATTAATAAAAGAAAAATTCCTATATAATAGTGATGTATTTAAATTTAAATCACACCATTTGTTCTTGGCATTAGGAATTCATGAGAAGTTAGAATATTTATCCACACTTTGGAAAATGCACAGAGAATATTGTTGTGATAATGATAATAATAATTATAGTAAATGCTGCAATTCTGCCACATGTTTTAAAAGAGAAAAGAAAGCAGTTGCTGTTCCTCCTGCAGACGTCTAACACTACGATGTGACTGTGCTAGAGCTGCTGAACCGTGCTATTAAAAAGTCTTTTGTTTGTTTGTTTGTTTGTTTTATTAAAACTTAATGTTAGCCAGCTGTTTGTCTAATGCTGAATGATAAAAACCAGGCGACAGAGAACGAGATGCGACTCCCGGCATCTACTCACCCGCTCTCAGCCGAGAGTTTAAGCCTGCTGGTGTTCGTTATGCATCTATTCAGTACGCATAACATTTTTCTGATAATGACTAATGTTCGTCAGGAGACGATAACGAGCCTCTCGTTCCGGTCCATTTCTCCTGTCACTGAATGAGAGTTAAAAGATGAAGGCCAGCTTTCAAATAGAGCATAAATTTCTTTGTCTAAATCCTTCTAAACGTGTTTAAAAAGTCTTTTTAAATCAATGCCCTGCCATGATCGAGTGTTAAAGCTCTCTTTTAAACTTTAAAGGCAACAACGATAATGAGAGATTGCAAATGGCAAATAAGAAAATCCCGTTCAAATATGCCCGGCCTGTAGAGGAGTGGCTGCAAGAGAAAGGTAACCGGCACCATTCTTCAACCTTCACCATCAATAACCTTCTCTTTCTTTCTTTCTTTCTTTCTTTCCTGCTTTCTTTCTTTCTTTCTCCTTTTCTTCCTTGCTCTCTCTCTCTCTCTCTCCTTTCTCTCTGATTCTAAAGATTGCATGCTCAGTGAGTAGTAAATAGCAAACTAGTAAATTTTCCATAAACTCAATGATAAAACCGTTATAAGTACATCATAAATTGTTGATTCATCCTCATTATGATTTTTGGAATCATATTCCATCACGTTGTGTTCACGCCGCAGCTTTTATTTTCTCGTAATTTGCTTAAATGTTTCATAATCTATATAGTCATTTAGCAAATTAGAGTCATTTCTTGAGATCCAGGCTGCCTAAATCCCCAGTTTATAGCCTGACCTTTTCATTTTATTTATTTATTTATTTCACGGTTTTCCTCGTATGACATTTTGTGAGGTGCCCTAATTTAAAAGGATCGTTAATCTTTAATCTGTGGTGCTGTATTGAGCTCAGGTTTGAACTGCTTCCTGTTTATTTCGGTATTTTCTTTATTTTCCTTGTAATAAACCCGCCTGGATATCCCCTTGCTCTCGTCTCAGGGCGCCAGTTAACCATCTTCAACACGCAGGCCACCATCACGATCGGTGGCACGGACCGCAGGAGGCCGTTTCAGGGCCAGCTCTCGGGCCTCTACTACAACGGCCTCAAGGTGCTCAACATGGCCGCTCAGGGCAACCCCAACATCCGGATCAACGGCAGCGTGCGGCTGGTGGGCGACGTCCCCGCTGCCGGATCGGCCCGCACCACGGCCATGCCCCCGGAGATGTCCACCACCTTCATCGAGACCACCACCACCATGTCCACCACCACCACGAGAAAACACCGCTCGCCACCTACAATATCGGTACTGCTGCATCAACACGCGCGCACACACACACACACACACACACACACACACACACACACACACGGCAAACACTCAAACACATTTTCATAAATACATTAGATGGGTTTCTTCATTCCTTGTTGTAAAGTAAGAGAAAGAAATCTCATTTATTATTTTGTTCACTGTATAATATTTTATTTTTATCTTAAGCAAAATTTGGATTAGTTTCGATTTGTTTAACACTTTCCTTGCTCTTATTTATTGTGCTGTTTCATAGTGTTTACATCCTCAGTACATACAGCGGTACCTCTGCATACAAATTTATTCCTTTCCGGTGGCTGAAATATCGTATTGTGAAACCGTTTTTCCCGTAAGAAATAATGTAAATGCAGATAATCTGTTTCAGCCACCAAAAAATATTGCCAATATTACCAATTACCAACACTATAATCATATTTTTTATATACAAACATTTAGAAAAGACATATGAATGAAGTAAAATATGAAATAAACCTCATTCAACCTCACTTAACCTTAATTTATGATTCCTCTTGGCCCCAAAGATAACTGAGTTGTAATAAATCTCAAAATGGCGTACACTCTGTAAAGTTTTAACTCCGAGTGCGCCTCGTCTTGTTTCTCACAGCTCATATTACACTAATTGGGCTAGGATTAAACCTGAGTTTGGTCCTAATTAGCATTTTTGTCAATTTTATTTTTATTTCTGTTGCACTTGGTTTTAAACATTTCCCAGTAGATCAGTAATTAAAATTGTAACCTCCGAATTACTGTAGATCTCGACCTGCTAGAAAATCCCAATCGATTGTCCACCATGATGGATTCAGCAATCTCAACAACAAGGCATTACGTTTCTTTTTAAACACCACCTCATGTTTTATGTTTTTGCATATAATAAAAAAATGAAAAAATTGACATCTTGATATCATGCACTGTTTGGGTTTCACTCGTGTGCAGTCTCTCACTGTAGCCCCGCCCGCCAGCGATGGCGCATTACAACGAGACCATTTGGGATGAATTCGTTACAAAAACAAGAGGGGGGTGGTGAGGGGGGTGAGAATGAATATGCAAATCAGTTGTTTTTGCAGGCCGTCACATAGGCAGGTGTGCATGAATGATTGTCAAGCAGCATGCAAATACCTCGGCTGTGGTTGTCACACGATCCAGGTGTCCGCCCGATTGTTTCGGGAAGGTTAAGAACTTTGTGAGCTGCCTCCACTTTAGCAGCAGAGCACCATGTAATTGCGTGGGTGGAGATATGTAAATCATATGAACAGACAACGGCACGCTGTTCACATTCCCTCAGGTGTTTACACGTGTAAGCCTTTAGTACAGTTCTGGAAAGCATTTTAGAGCATTATAATACAGTGTAATGAGATTACAGAGGAGTATAAAGTGTAAAGCAACATAGCAAATAGAGCATATAGGGCTGTATAGTATAGGCAGGTATAAAATAGAGTAGTATAAATGATATAGAGGGATGTAAAGCAATACAAAGCATTATAATACAGTATAATTTATAAAACATTGTATAAGGCAGTATAAAGCAGTGTAAGGCAGTATAGAACAGTATACAGCATACAGGGGCTTAAAGAGAAGTATAGAGCGCTGTCAAGCTGCATAAAGTATGGAGCAGTTTAAGGTGATGCGGTGTAATTTTGTATAGAGTAGTAGAAAGCATTGTAAAGCTATATAGAGCAGCATAAAGTGGTCTAGAGCATTATAAGGCATTATGGCGCAGTGTAAAGCAGTTTAGCACATTATAACCCACTATAAAGCAGTATAATGCATTATAAAGCAGTATAGAGCAGTATAAAACGCTACAAAGCAGTCTATAGCATTATAGAGTAATATAAAATGGTATAAAGCAGTCAAGAGCAATATAGAGTAATACAACATAGTATAAAGAAGTGTAGAGATGTATAGAGTAACATAAAAGAGTATAGCAGTATAGAGTACTATAAAGCAGTCTAGTGTGGAATAAAGTAGTATTGAGCAGTATATTGGGGTGTAAAGGAGTATAAAGCACTTTAAAATAGCATAAAGCATAATAAAACAGTATAAGGCAGCATAAAACAGTGAAGCGTAATTCAAAGCATTATAAAGCATCAAACATGACAGGAACATGAAATTTAAGTATATGACGTACAGAGCAGTAAGGAGGAGTAGAGAGCATTATAAAGCAGTATTGAGCAGCCTAGAGCATTATAGAGCAGTATAAAGCAGTATAGAGCAGTATAAAGCAGTATAAAGCACACAGGAGTAGAAATTAGTCTAGAGGAATATTAAAGCAGTATAGTGCACTATAGTACAGTATAAAGCAGTATAGATCAGTATAAACTGATATAAATCAATCTGGAGCAGTATAAAGCAATAAGAGCAGTAGTGAGTATTATAAAGCAACACTGTCTGCTCAAAGGTGATGAGACGAAGCTTTTCATAACCATCACGGGACAAATCAAACCTGCTGCATCGATATTAAAGCCATCTGTCTCTGATGCATGCATGTGACACAGTCTGTAAAGGGCACTGTCTCTATCTCTACAGGCCCTGACTGGTCAGAAACGTAAACTCTTTCTCGCACTGCTCCACACACTCCCTTCGACAAAAAAAAGGGGGGGGGGGGGGGGGGCTCTTAATTGCTCATTTTTATGGTCTGTGGCCATTTTAGATCCATTGTATTTGTGTTTAATCAGAATGTTGATTAGCTCCTTTACCTGGAAACGGCCGCGTAATTACTTTCTCCAAGTGCCTTCACTTAATCCTGAAGACATCGCCGATTAAACGTGTTGTCATTACAGCACAGTTTGCTTTGCCGAGCACTTTTTTCTTTCCTCAGGAATCTTTCTTGTCACTGGACCGTGAAACATGTTGAGGGACAGGGAGCGTTCGGTGGGTTTAAAACGCTGTGAATGGAGGAAGCACAGCTTTCTGCCTTCGGTTTCTGAACACTTTAACTTATTATCATTTTTTCCTTCTCTGTTGAAGTTAATAAGACAAAAAATGCAGCTTGTTATTTTACATGGAAACTACAAAGCATGAAATCGGCTGTCGTTAAGATCTGGGAAGAAAAAACTTTACATGGGTCTGTTACGAAGCTCTGACACCGGAGCCTCCTTCCATAAACTTGTCCTTATTCAGAAAACTTCACAATATCAATGATATACATGTAGTTGCTATAGAAACAATAATGTGTGACCAATCACGATCCATAAGAAAGAGAGGCTGGGGAGGGGAGTGATGACAAACTAACGTCAATAAAGCACTGCTAAATCAGTTCAGCATGTGCTGTTATAGGAAAATAATCAACTTCAAGGTGGTCATAGTGGCTACACTTTATTATACCAGTCTGTCATTAATTATTTTCCTTTACCATTATGACACACACAGTGTTAGGGAAATTAGCTTTTAAAATAATAATAATAATAATAATAATAATAATAATAATAATAATAATAATAATAGAATAGTTGTATGAAGTTGAGCGGAGCAGAGTTATTATGTAAATGTTTTTTTTGCGTCAGCTCTGAACCCGACCGTGTCTGATGCTCGGGCTAAACCGTAGGTGCTCAGTCAAGCATCACGCCGCGTTCCAGTCAGATCAGAACAGTCAAACGACATGCAAATCTGGTGGACATGCAAAAAACAAAAAGCGCTCCCTGGAGCCATGGTAGGATGGAGACAAAGATGCGGTCTGAAACCCTGGATTGAAAAGAAGAACGAGAAATAAAAAGCAAACAAGGTCAATCGTGGATCCATGGGCCTGGATCACAGCATGCTTTGCTCTTTTGTGTTATCTGGGTGACTAATACACAGTCATGATGCGTAAAAGTGGGCGGGCTTCGCTACAGTTAATGCGGTGAGTCAGCGCGCTCGTGTATTTTATGGCTGCGTGCGTTTACTATCGCCTCTAGGGCCATCCTCCTACGCAAATAAACATTAACACTCCGCTTAGCATGAATTTCTGTCTAGTTAATTCCAAAGTGCACATGAAATCGAATGTGGTATAATGAGCACTTAACTATCATGCATCCAGATATTACTAGAGTACTTTTTTATCCCTTTAGAGTTACATTTAACATCATGAAGAAAATAAATGCGTGTTTATTCAAATGTGACACTCCAGAATACGAGTGTCGGTGCTTCTCCGAGTGCGCAGTGCGGTACAGCCAGAGCAGCTCGGGTGGGTTTTTTATTCTCGCTTTTTTCTTTTTCCCTGTCGGCACAAAGGGAGGCTCGGGGCCCGCCACGGCGGAATTGGCAGAGGGATTCTCATTAAGACGTAGCAGCCTGGTAGGTCAATACGCTGCCGGTCGTGTTTGCATTCCAGTCTTAATTTGTGCAAACAGGATCAGTAAACAAGCTGTCGGTTACAGTCGGGGAAGTAATTTAATTGTTGCGCTGCAATCTCATGTTTTACACAGAGAACGAGAGAGAGAGAGATCAGAGAACGAGCCTGTTTATATATCGTTTTCAGTACTGCATCAGATCGGAATAAAAGCGATGACTTTGCTATGGATCGAGCTTAATTAAGATCAAGGGCAGGAAGAGAGAGACAGAAACAGACACACGGGTTTGGCAAGAGCTCTGATGTGAATCCCAAAAGGAAGAAAAAGTAAGAAATAATTTAAGGAAACAATCAGGATTTGGAAAAGAAAAAAAAAATTATACTCTGCATCAAAAGCAAGTATTATGATGTTTCATGTTCAAACAGTGAATGGGTAGTGATGGGAAGTTCGGATCATTTTACCGACTTGGATCTTTGAGTATCGTTCAGCAAAATGAACGAATCTTTTTCTGAGTCATCTCGTACATTTCGTTAATTTTAGTAAAATGTATTTAAAATGTTAATGTGGTACTTCCCTAATATCTACTACTTACTGTATGCAAAAAAAGAAAATTCACTAATTCAGACCATATTGGTTGATCTTATGAGGCTGTCACGAGATGAACGAACGACTCGGGAAACCTGAAGACTAATTCCTGTACAGAACCTCTGATATTCCGCACGGGTGACTGAACGAATCATTCCCAGAGATGACTCGTTCTTCCCGAGTCACACTTCGTTCACAAGTCTCACTTCGTTCACAAGATTTGTTCAAAGTGAAAGCCTCCATTCTGTATGGGTATATACTGTGTATGCATAGGGTGCCAAAATTTCTAGACCGCACTGTATAAGTTATAACTATATAGTCTTTTCGTTCATCAAAATCTTTTAGTAATAAAATTGTGACTCACTTTTGAAAAAGATTTTTTAAAAATGCGACTAGTCATATGAACGCAGGTATTAAGTTTTAAGTTTTGTGCTGTGGCCAGTAGAGCGCGGTAGTTGAACTACATCAAGTTCTCAATTTTGGCAAAAAAAACGGTTGATAAACACCGTATCTTCCTCATGCAATACAAAATTGCAAAAAAAATAAATTGTAAACCATTTTAAAGCGCTTCAATTAGGATGAGCAGTAGGGATGGGAATCACCAGGGACCTCTCGATATGATATTGTCACGATACCTGGATGTCGATTCGTTTTGTATTGTGATTCTATAAGTATCACAATTTTTTAAAGATCCTGATTAGCTATTTATTTATCATTTCAGATTTTGTTACAATTCTAAACAAACTTTTTTTGCAGTATTTTACTACTTTAAATGCAAACATGTTTTTGTGCAACATAATTTATTTAAAAAGAATCATGATATGTACCGTATCTGAATCGGTACGTAACTGAATGAAACTCCGTTTTTTTCCCTCTATAAACCCACACTGCTGGTGAAGTTATTTTTAGAGGTAACCAGGAAATCCTGGTGTCAAAATAAGGGTTCCCTGTTTCTTACCAAGTCACAGAATCCTCATTTAAGACTCACACAAACCGTTTGTCCTTTTATAGGATGCCAGTACTTTTGCCATTATTAAATAGCTATTATTTATTCTAAGCATCAAAAATTAATAGTCGAGTTTAATAAAACGTTCATAAAATGAGTTTGTATTTAAAATGAATAAGCCTAAAGTGTGACGGAATATTCCGCTTATGTGTCGACTATGCCTAACTCCACAATATAAACCTGATTAATTAAAGTTTAAATGACTCCGTCTGTATATACATAAATTAAATAAACTTAGTAGGAAAACATAGGGTAAATTTTTTTCTAAAGACTTTAATTGGTTTATACATCGTTTTACAAGTTTATTCATCAACACTAGGTTGTCATGATTATTATTATTATACTTCAAGTTATTGAGAAAAAATCTGACCACATTTTCCAAAAATAAATTTCTCATCATCTCACATACATTAGTTTTTTTTTAAAATAAGCATGCAGCTCGTGTCTGTTTATTCGCATAAGGACCGCAAGTCTTCCATCTTTAATGTGAGAGTAAGTGTCGAGTTTACGTGATAGAGCTGTAGATGTTCCTTCCTTTCTTCCGGCTATTGAAGTTAATGATGCTACGTGAGCTTAAACATCCGCAACTATGGGACGATCCATATTCAGAGCAGCTGTTTGTTTTCTTTTTCCATGTTTGAGCTTGTTAAGAGGTTGATACTGAGCAACGCTCACGTTTACTTCTTTATATCGCTTTTTTATTATTATTTGGCTTCAATAAAGTACTGTATGGAATAAAACTAATTATTGATTAAGTGTTAAACTTTCTATAACAGCACATTTGTGTTGTGTTGTGTTTTATTCCTCTTCTCTTCTACTACAGCAATGTCCATATGATATCATAATCTCATGCATGAGTTATTAATTTAAAACTTTTTACCTGATACACCTGGCAGACTGGGAATGGAGAAGATTTTATAGTACATGAGGAGATAAAATCTAAAATAAGCGGATATGTCTTTTCAGAAAGCTACTGTGCTTCATGCTGATTCTGTGATCTGCAACACAATAAACGATTGATTTGTGAATATGAGTGATCGTGGGCGTATCGTATCGCTCCCTCGTGTTCCAAGGCCAGTTCTGAAACTCGTCCCTCGTGTTAGGCACGTGGAAGGTTCATACCGCAGTCGGCGGTTATCTAGCGGCGGTGATCTGCTGCGCGCAGCAATGGCCGTAAGCCTCTCCGCGATAAAGCTGGAAGCACACTCAGAGGAAAGAAACGCAGAGAAATTGCCTCCATGTCCACGGGTGTAATTCCTCATGGACTCTCAGGGATTTAATTAAGTTTCCATACTGCAAAGCTCTTAATTATTCACACCAGGAACGCTGGATGTTTGCATGGCGTAAACACAACATGTAGGAGTAACAGTTTCATTATTAGAATGTTGGGTCATGTGATTAAGCGATTAAGCGATTAAGTGACTTGGCAGGTCATGATGTCAGATTAGCACACTGAATGAGCTTCAATTATTACGATCATTTTTACTATAGTTATGTTTTGTATTAATGGTGCTGTTTTGGTGGAAAGGAGCTTACACCGAGACTTTTATAACAGTTCTAAGCGCTGGATAAAACTTTTCTGATGTGCTCGTGGATTATTTATAAGAGGCTTATGTTAAAAGCGCTCCTTTTATCTGATTAATTGATTGTATTTTAAAGCAATAGTATTTTCTGCATAAATACTGTATATAGTATTGTTTTAAGCCTATAAAATATATAAAAGCCTCAAATGTTCATTTGTTTGTTGACTTTTTCATTTACTTTCCTTTTTTAGTGGGTCATCATTGGTCACACGATCAGATCCCGGTCCCAAGCCAAGATAAATTGGAAGGGTTGCGTCAGAACGCATCTGACGTAAAACCAAGCAATTAAATAACGAAAGATAAAATAAACCAATCAAATCTGTGCCTCTTCCTCTGATCTGATTTCTTTCCTCAGTAAACACTTCCCTTTTTGTCGTTACCTGTTTCTTATTCAGAGTTTCTCATCATACAGAACACACCACAGTTTGCATAGGGTGCATAGAGTTTAACTGAACCGTGTTCGGTGTTCGGTGGAGGGAGGCTCCAGTTCACAGGTTAACGGCGTAACCCACCGGGGCAGAGTTTTAAAAATAAAAGTCAGTCAGCAGAAGGCAGTTACTGCGGCGTCACAATGAAGCCCAACATTTCTCCGGAGCTCCAGTGTTAAGAATCCAATTACATGGCGTCCGTGGGGAGCAGAAACGGGCCGCTGTGCACACGACTGATAGGTTTCAGAAGGTGCTGACAAGCCACGTGGGAGGACAGGTATTAAACACGAATATTAAGGATTTCACTAACCTTACAAGATGCCGGTCTCCAATTTGTGGAAACGTGAGAGCCGAGCGAGGACGAGCCGGAGGACGAGCCGGAGGACGAGCCGGAGAACTCAAAGTCGGAAATGTGAGGAAAGTTTCACTTTGCTGAT
The DNA here is from genome assembly GCA_028570985.1 of Heterobranchus longifilis. Taxonomy (NCBI): domain Eukaryota; kingdom Metazoa; phylum Chordata; class Actinopteri; order Siluriformes; family Clariidae; genus Heterobranchus; species Heterobranchus longifilis. The sequence continues at coordinate 2,935,474 of JAOVVB010000002.1, forward strand.
TTAAGTCAAGACCGAGACTCTAAAGATCAGGGTGGAGGTGACTTTTATTTTTTACTGCAGAAGACCAACATGGGACACAGGACATGAGACACAGGACAGGACAAACAGGAGAAATTTCTCTGCAGAGATTCGGGTCATGCCTCAGAACCGAATCATGCTTAATGCCTCTGGGCAAATAACAGATGCTTTATATTTTCGCACATTTTTCGTAATTGAGTTGCCATGTGCGGGCACTGATATTCCATTTATCTTAGTAAAGATAAAACATTTTAAACATAGGACTTAAAGGTAGCTTTTAAAGATGTTTCTTTCATGTGTGCAAGTTTTAAATAAATATCTTAAAACATTACTACAGTATGAACTTATTTACAATAAAACAGCTTTTCGAAGTCTCGGTCCTCTATAACTACACTTTACCCTAAATTTTCATTCATGGCTCGTAGGAAAAATGTTCATTTCAGTCGCACAAATTAACCTATTAAAAGTTGGAATCATCTTCTAAACTGAAGAAATTAATTTTTTTTTCTTTCATTGGGTTTTTTTTATTATGTGATATTGAGTAATCAGGTCACTTTAAAAGTACAATCCTGTTACTTATTCAAATTATAAAATGAATGAAAGTTATATTATGAAAAATACTTTTAAGGAAATCAGTACATTGTCCTAAATGAATGGAAGGTAACAACATTTTGTGTATATATAAAAAAAAAAAAAAAAACCCGGTACAGGGGTGATGGGGCCTAGAGTCAATCCCAGGAAACTTAGTCCCAGACCCCGAACGGGGATTGGACCCAGACCCTGGCGGTGCAAGGCAACAGTGTTAACCACTACCTCACTGTGCTGTCCTCAGGTGTACATATGTTTAATACACTAGTACCTTCTAACTGGCACCTTGAGGAAGAAATCATATTCAAGAAGGATAAAAAATAATTAGAAAAACTCAGAAAGCTGTATTTTAATTTATTTATATAAAAAGATGGTTTCTTTCCATCAGCTTTGGGGTTTTGTTCTTCTCCGACGGCAGTTTGTTTCTTCCATCTTTTCACACTGAAGAGGTGATATTTCCTATCTGAGTGTATAAAGTGTTTATGTGTGTGTGTGTGTGTGTGTGTGTAAATAATAAAGCTCGGCTGCCGAGTGCCACGCAGTCCATAAAGCTGATATACCGGTTACGCTCCTGTCCTGCTTTTCTATCTTCATCTCCTCCTTCACATCCCGCTCTCTGTCGACGCGCGCAGACGCTCACCCAAGCCGCTCTTTATCTCCGCACCCTCTCTTCTCCTTCCAAATTAAACAGGCCCCGCCGCAATAAAAGACGCAGCTTTAGATTTGAATCTGTAATTGAAACAAACTGCTTCTTGCTGTTCTAATTTTAAGCGACGCTTCTGACTGGGACTCGTACGCTCCCTGGTGACCTTGCGCTCCTGGCTGTGAGAATGATTAAAGATCAAGGACTGGAACCATTTCCTTTCAAACGGGAAGATGAATGGAGGTTGTTTGGAAGTGGCTCCGTTGCCCCGGAGCAATTAGACTGGGGTCGTGAAGCACCAAGTACTATATTTCGAACAAGATTGTGTTTGTGACGTGGTGGTGTTCTTCTCGAGATTCGTTTTGAGTCACGTCTGAATTAGGTTTGACAAATATGTTTGTAAAGTAAAGGTAAAGATTGATAAATGCTTTAAATATTAATCAAACCGAACATAATTTTGCCCATCCTACTGTAGATTGTTATAGGCGGCGCGGTGGCTTAGTGGTTATCACCGTCGCCTTGCACCTCCGGGGTCTGGGTAGGATTCCCGCCTCGGCGTCCGTGTGCATGTAGTTTGCATGTTCTCCCTAATGCTCGGTGGGTTTCCTCTCATAGACATGCAGATTAGGCTAACTGGTGTTCCCAGATTGCCCGTGGTGTGTTGATGTTGATTGGAGGTCCTACAATGGTTGTAAAAATGGGAATAAATACAATGGTCACCATTGGGCTCCACGGGCTACAGAGGCTCCTAGATGGATGGAGTTTGCTAAAACTACACTTTGCTTAGCAAATATAGTGGTTACTCATTGTGTGTCCTCATTAGAAAAGTAGGTCACATGACCATAACATGTATGTACATAGGTCATGCTTAACACCTTACCTAAAACCCCTGGAAGCACACATCACTCTTCTCACGCATCCACTCATATGTTGTCAACTAGAAAAGAGTGAGCCCTTCCTGGAGTGTCTTTATATTGACCAAAAGTTTGTGGACGCTTTAAATGTACACCCTACCATGTATGTGATTCTTTTTCGAACCCTTGCCACTAATTTGAATCACGCATCCATGTAAAACGTCTTTATATGCTGTACTGTAGTGTTACATTACATGAAGGATGACGATGCACCTGTGAGATCCATGAAGACATGGTGTCTTAAGGATGTGTTGGAGTGGAAGGACTTGAGTGTCCTTCACATTGAACACCCTCTGGATGAACTGAAATTGGAGCTGCCTCGACATCCCAACGTCAGTGCCTGAGCTCACTAATGCTTTTGTAGGATGGCAAATGAACACAAATCCCTACAGTCACGCTCCAGCAACCATCTAGTGGAGAGCATTCCCAGAAGACGAAGAGCTTATCATCTGAATTGGGATTGTTCAACAAGAGCATATGGATGTGATGGTTAGGGTGCGCAAACTTTTGCCTGTGTGGTGTGGGAATTTGTAGAAGGTTAATATGATGCAACCTTTCCATAGGAAACCTTTAAAAAAAAAAAGACAGATTTGGACATAATAAAATTCTAGAGATAAGTCTATAATTATTTTATTACCCAACGTCCAGCGTGAATCCGGTTTAAAAATAAAAATTAGCATGCAGTTCCCGGCAGTAAGGTTATTTTAATTAAGAATTAAAAGCCTAAGACACACAGAGAGATTGTTAAATTTGACACGTATCGTACACGTGATCACGGCCGCTGCTGGGGATCGCTCAGCGAGACGAGATGACAGGAGACAGAGATGACAAGAGAGACAGGTCTCGTTTTTTTTTTTTTTTTTTCACGAAAAGGATCTTCTCCCGTGTTATTGATTCGACGTGTAAGACAAGCTGCTCGCTCCCCGGCCTGTCAGAGCAGAGATGGACACAAGCGCATCGGCTCTCCCAATGGAGACACGCGCCCGGATCATTATCTCTCCGAGAAAAGAAAGTCGCGGACTGACTTTCTCTCCCAGTTCGTGTTCAAAGCGACGCTAAATCACTCGACACCGTCCCGAAGAGGACGTGCTGTGAGATCTGTCTTAATCCTAATTACATGCTTGATTGAAATCTTAATAATTGAGGATGTCAGCTCAAACCTTTCGCACTGACACACGGGCTCATTATTTTTCATTTGTGAAATCCTGGATTTGGAGTTGAAGTAAAAAGGAAGCAGCCGGGGCAGAAACCTCGTCGCGGGTTCCCTGGGTGATTTCTTGTTTTTTTAGGGCGAGCAGAAGATTAAATTTTTTTACACCTGGAGGGATGTTTTATCTACATTGGGTTGCATTCAGGGTGACGGAGTAGAATGTAGTTAAACTATAAT
>JAOVVB010000002.1:2950824-2971265 GCA_028570985.1 Heterobranchus longifilis
CACACACACACACACACACACACACACACACTCACCCACACTTACCTTCTCCATCTCATCCTGGTAGGTCTGTGCCCAGTCCTCAATAGCCTTCTTCTCCTTCTGCGTGCTCTCCAGCTCCTTGCGCAGTTTCTCCAGCTCCTCCTGAAGCGTGGTCACGCGGTTAGCGCTGTTCCTTGCATCCTCCTCCACGCCGCGTAAACGAGTCAGCTCCTTGCGCAGACGCTCGCTCTCGGTGGCGTGGGCGCTCTCCAAACTGTTCAGACGTTCACCCATAACACGGTTCTCCTTATGCTACAGCAAGGAACATGCAGAACATCTCATTTAAAATTAGAATTTAAATGATCTTATGTTAAAGATGATCAAAGAAAGTGATCAAATTCTCTGTTTTTGTGATTTTTCCTCTTTGTATTTACTCTAGGATGTGCTCAGGTGTGTTTAAGCAGCAGATTAACAGCCAAAATGTCACGTGGATTTTCCCCCCCGAGACCAGTGGCGTCCAGATGTGCATTACCTGCTCGTCGACTTTACGCTGCAGCTGCATGATCTTGTTCTCCATGCCGATGTTGAGTTTTTTGTAGTGCTCGACGGACCTCGCTTCGATCTTTAGCTTCTTGAGCTCGCGTCTGGACATCATGCGCCGCACGCAGCACTGCAGGTACACCACCGCGTCCAGGGAGCGCTTGTACCACTGACGCGCCAACCAGCCGCGCGCCATCTTCTGGATGATAATGGCTTTGCTCTCACGCAGCAGCTGGACACACACACACACAAAAGAAACCAAAGTCAAATATTATTTTACACAAAAACAAACCATTCAGATTAACCTCTGACCTTTTGCCGTTTCATCCTGCACAGGTGACACATTATTACTTCCTGCTTTTCTCCCTTAACTTTGATCTGAATAAATGATGCTGACAAAATGAGAGAGACGAGTGGAGAGGAGACGAAATGAAAGCGGCTGCTGTTGTCTGTCAGCTAGAACACTCGCTGATCACGTGACCTTTCACTTCTTACCGCTCACTAATATATCGCCAGAGATTACATCACACATCTCTAACACTTTGTCTATATTGAACGTGAGATATAAAAATAGATTTATATAAAAACATAGAATTATTTATAGAATTAAAGCTATATAAGCTTCTTAAGAAATCTCTATGCAGTAACACCAGATTTAACCGTTCTGCATGTGAAATGCATGTGAATGTGTGTGTGTACCGCTTTGTACTGCTGTCGGGCCATGTACGCCCTGAGGATACACTGCATGGCGAGGGCGGCGTGGCGTTTGCGCTTGTAGCTGGTTCTCTGGACGTACATGCGCTGGTATTTCTGGATAATAATTGCAGCTCTGGTGCGACGCAGGAACTTCGCCAGGCTGAAAAGGACAAACAGAACCACCTTCAGAACCTTTAGCTCATCCTTCTATCCATGTCTAATCATCTAGAGCGTTCCCGTTCCTCACCATCGGGCCTGGTGTCCTCGGACGTATCTCTGGATGACGACGGCGGCTTGTTTCATGCGCAGGTACTTCTTGCGCTCCAGCCAGCAGCGGATCGTTTTCTGGATCCTGATGCAGGCGGCTCGCAGTTTATCGGCACGGAGTTTCTCCAGATACGCCACCTGACCTGCTCGGAAAAAGATCTTCGTCTTTCCGAACTGGTACTTATCCTGATCCTGGAGAGGAGAAAACAATAGAAAATTATAAAAATCACTTAAGATTGAGGTTCTGTAACAGACAATCCACAGCTGCACATCTAATGTACAGTACACACACACACACACACGGAAAACACTGCAGTTTCGTCTTGTGTAAATACACAGAATGATCTTGACAAGATGGTGTAAATGTATGGAAGAGGATGAGTATAAGGAAGAATAAACAAACATTAAACTGATTTATAAAACCAATATAATATTATGTTATAATGTAAGGATTTAAAGATTTGTGGGAAAAGTTAATAAAAATAATAATAATAAATAAAAATAAATAAATATCACATTATAGCATGGCCTTTAGGTGCACTTTTGATAGAAATTGTAAAAGTTTTTCTGGTCTTGCAGAAGGTCTTTTCAGTTCTTCTTTGTCTTTCAGAATATGTTTTTAAAATCTTGTTCTAGTAGAAATTGTTTTCTTATGATGTTAAAACTTGGGCAAATCAAAAGTATATGATTTATGGTTAGAGTAGTGCTACAGTGCTGACATATTGGAGCTTCTTCACCCTTTAATAAATACACATGGGTTACATTAGTATGGCCTATACGGCACCTCATATATACTACCTGGTCGTGTCTGGATTTGAAGAGGTGATCTTTTTCCCACCACTGGGCTTCTTTTTCCCACCACTGGGTTTATTTCGAATAATTCGTTGTTTTGGTACTGTTCCCATTCTGCTTGCCACTTATTTGATATATATTGATTTATTAGTGGTTTGAAGTCAGAGGGTGGGATTTGATATACGCTAATGGTTTCTGTAAGGGCTCGTCTTGCTGCCATGTCAGCTTGTTTATTTCCCGTTATTCCACTATGTCCTAGAATCCAGTAGATGATAATATTGTGATGGTTCTTCTGTAGTTGGTTTGCCTTGATTAATATATCAGTGATTAGTGGGTGATTTGTTTTCATAGATTCCAAAGCTTGTAGACAGGATTTTGAGTCGGTGAATACTAAGGTGTTTAGTTCCCTTTCCTTTTCGATATGTTCCAGAGCAAGTAACAGAGCCTGGGAATCTGCCGTAAAGGTGGAACTTTGGTCTGGGATACGGATTCCGTAGTGGTGTTGGTCCGTTATTGCTGATGCAGAAACGTGGTTGTCCATTTCTGACCCGTCAGTGTATATTGGTTTATGGTAGGGAAAAATGCTTTTTATTTCAAGGACTTGTTGGCGGAATATATATACGGATGAGTTTCAGCCTTCTTATTATAAGTCAGTTCCAAGTTGATATTAAGCTTTTAGGAAGTAGAAGGGATCATTGTGGAGTATGAAGGAAGTAAGAATATAAGAAAGCATTGGAGGATATGAGGAGGTAGAAGAGTTTCAGAGAGCACAAGGGAGCATGTGAATGTATTACACAGAATACGTAAAGCGGTATCAGAGAAGATGAGGAAACAGAAACAGAGAGAAGTTTCACTAAGTATGAGAGAGTATCAGAGAGCATGCAAGAATATGATGGATTATAAGAGAGTATGAGGGAGTACCACAGGAATTTCAAAGTGTATGAGTAAGTATGAGATATTATTATAGAGTATGCAAAATCACCAGAGTATGAGAGAATCAGAACATATAAAAGAGTATGAGAGCATTTCAGAGATGTATAAAGTATGTGAATATCAGCGTATGAATGAGGAGGAAAGACAAACATATGAGAGAGTATGAGAATGAACAGCATGTTAGCATCAGAGAGTATGTGAGCGTATCAGTGAGTATGAAAAAGTTTGAAAGATCATGAGAGGGTATCAAAGAGTATGATGGCACACAGGCAGTATGTAGAAGTAGACCAGAGCATGGGCGAGTATCAGAACTCTGTTACTGCAGAGTCGCCCAAATGTTTTAGAAAGTATGTAGAGGTACAAGAGAGTATGGGGAGTATGAGAGAGAAAGTAGGAGACAGATCTATAGTCAGTCTCTCACCTGCACCAGTTTCTCCAGAACATTCCTGCAGGTCATTTTCTTATCAGCCAGGACGTCTTTCTGCTTCATCAACACACGATAGCGGCTGAAGAACTCCTGATAAGTCCATCTGAAACACACACACACACATACGCGTACTGTATATAGTATCCGTACCTACTTCTCTATTTTAACTCCAAATAACTAAATAAATCAAGTTGATTTGGACCTGGATGGAAATCCTGCAGCGGAGATGCGGATGGTCTCGAGGACTCCACACGCCCTCAGCTGCTGTACCGCACGCTTCGGGTCAAACCTGAATAAAGAATATTTTAATAAATGAATACAGACAAAATGTGAATTTTTAAGCAGAGGTGGGAGGTGACCTAGTATATTTACTTTGTTACTGTATTTAAGTACAGTTTTCATGCATCTATATGTAACACGAGAAGTTTTATTAGTTGATGCATTTCCACTTCCACTCCACCGCATCCAACATCAAATAGCTTTACTTTCTATTTCACTAGATTTCTGCAAGGCATTGCGTTACATAACAAGAGTGGTGTGTAGCATTTGAAGAGGAAATAAAGCTACCCGCTAACTACAGTGGAACCTCGGATTACAAGCATAATTCGTTTCAGAAGTGGGCTTGTATTCCAAAACACTCGTAAACCAAATCGAATTTTCCCATAAGAAATAATGGAATCTCAAATAATTCATTCCACAGCCCTAAAAAAATAAATGCATAAAAATAATTAATACAAAATATAGAGTAAAAATAAAAAAATTAACCTACACTTTACCTTAAAAAAAAGTAAAAATAAATCCCGATAGATAAGTGTTTCCATTTGTGCGCACAGGCGCCGTGTGTGTGTGTTTGTGTGTTTGGATCTGTCGTTATGTGTGCGCGTGCGTAATTTGACACCGTGCCGGTTCACAAACACACACACGCTTAAGGAGAGAGAAAGAAAGCGAAAGACAGAGAGAGAGAGAGAGAGAATGAGAGTGTGTGTGAACCGGCACAGTGTCAAATTACGCGCGCCTACACACGACAGGCTGAGGGAGAAAATAGATTTTTAACCTTCTAATGAGACTTTCTTTTGTGCACACACCTGTGATATAAGAAACAGTACACGCGCGCTGTACACACATGTATACAGACACAAAATAAAATATGTTTTACACATGTGGTCACAGTGTTATTGTAAACAGTAAACGTGTGCACGAAGGTGTGGGACCAGTGAGGGACCAGCACTAAGATCCAGCAGGGGAGACGATTACCCACAATTCCACGGCGTAAGAGAGAGAAAAACCGTTGGCTCAGTTGTGATCATGTGACTCTCGGCATCAAAACAAGAAGCGCATGCGTGATACATGATACTCGGTACTCGTAAACCAAGACTTGCTCGTTTTTCAAGTCAAAATTTATTAAAAATCTTTGCTCATCTTACGGAACACTCGCAAACCGCGTTACTCGCAATCCGAGGTTTCACTGTATAAAAATGAAAAAGGGGTCAGCAGTCTCTGCAGTGTCAATTCTGTAAAGATGTAAACTTCCTCACCTTTGTACTTCTTTGCATTTCTTTCATCTTTTTAGAGTGCAGACGACATCGTCACATCAGCCGAATGCTCCAATGACGACGAGGACCTGGAGGAATGCAACTTCGAGCACGCAGGTGGGCTAGGTCAGTTTAATTCTGCTTGCTCCTATGTGGTGGTCTTTCATTTTGCAACAGAGGATCAGATCCTCAAAGCATCGCCGCCCCCCCATGGATTGATAAAGTGTAACTTCCTGTCTAGCTAAGCCAAGCCAACTTCCTGTCTAGCAAAGACGAGCCAAGCAAGTCATTCATTCAGGCACGAGCTTATCTCTAAATTCCACTCAGTAAGTCTTAAGAGATGCCCTTGAATTCAGTCGACACCAGTTACGAGCTACACTTGGCCATGGGGTTTTCCGAAGTGGTTAACATGCTCGCATTTCCTGCTAATTTTGTCTTCCCCATCTCTAATGAGGATGTACGAGCAAAATTAGTACCGAGACGTGACATGTTCTCTGCATTGATGCTTCAAAATGTATCATAACCAGAGGTTTTATCTGTCATGTGACACTGGATTGCATTTTTTAAATGATACATTTTGAGATGTCTCAATTTTAATTTTTGTTTTCTTTCATGCCAAGTTATAGTGTGATATGTAGAAGAGTAATTGTGATGAAAGTAGTGTTGATTTATTTTGGTTCCCTCATTATTTTAAGGCTTAAGTTGAGCATTTTAATAGAGAACAGATATCATCGAATTTCTGTGTACAAATTGTTTCTTTTTTCATTTTCATTTTGTTTTGTTTTTTATATGTATTTTTTAAACAAGTTATTCTGCTGAGAATTTTTTTCCCCTCAATCCAAATAAGACATTAACATAAAAAAAATTAAAATATGAATCAGATTTAAATTCAGAACGCTTTTGAAAGAAGTTGGGTTTTGGCTATTTTTGTAAAAAAAAAAAAATAAATAAAATAAAATTACATTTCGTCTGTCTTCTCACTGTAAAACTCTATATTATATTTAATTCTAATCTTTAAAATTGAATGAATTATAATATTTTAAACAAATATAATATTTAATCTTAAATGCAATTCAAAGATTACTTAATTTATCATAATTGTAATGGAAAATATTATAATTTTTATAATTAAAATATTTTAAACACCTAAATGAAGTTCTGTATGTTTGTCTTCTGCTTATAAAAATGTTCTAATATATTTATAAATTAAAAAACAAAAACTAATATATATTTTATGACATTTTGCTGTTAAGAAATTGCCAGTGCCAAAACAACACAGTTTTAATATTTTGATTATATATTTTTAAATAAAAAAATTTAAATTTATGCAGTAGCCAAAAGCCAAATATGGCATAGCTGTACTTTTAATAAATAAATAAATAAATGAATAGATACATAAATAAAGAATCCTAATAATAATCTAACTACATTTTTATTGGGGTGGCTTTTTCTTTCATTTTTAAAATGTCCAACATGGAAAAAATATTGTTGATTGTGAAAGATTACATAGTGTATTATTGTTTTTAAGTAATTTGAAATCTCATCACTGCAATAAATAAATAAATAAATAAACATGAAAAAAATACATTTTGTAATTTTATATAAAAGTAAATGCATTGTTTTTTTTATTATAAAAACAATTTGAAATCTAAAACAATGTAGTCTAAATGTATAAATATATTGTAGTCTATTTCTCTGATTTAAAATATAGGTTTGTTTTTTATTATTATAAAACAAATCTTAAACAGTAACTTTATCAATCCATCTACATTTCTCAAATATAAAAAAATAACTTTTTCATTTTATATTAAAGTCAGCGCTCACATCATTCCACTTTCACCAAAGTGCTCTTCATATAATATTAATATTAACACGCCGGCCGTTACGGCAATAAAAAAACGGTCACGTATCAGGCAGCTGGATGGTAATGTAAAACTCTCCAGCGTGCCGAGCCCTGGAGTTCATCGCTCTCTAAAACACTCATCAATTATCTCTGCGTAAAGAAGGTTCGAGGGCTTTTAGCGAGCTCGTAGCCCACACAAATGGCTTTTTGTCCTCTATAAATTAGAGGTGATGGATGTTTTGCGTGGACGAGACAGACAATTCCGAACATCGAGTCTCATTCCTGATTGTCAATCCCAATTTCTGTCAAATATATTTTTTTCCAGCTGAGATAGTCGGAAAGTGGGAGCACTTCTTGATCTCTATCTGTATCATGAAGAAAAATCGCTAGGGCCCCAATCATCCAGTCACGTTTACACAGAAATTCATGCCATCATTTCTAACCCCATCAGTTGATGTTGGACAGCTGCATGAGACGCTCTCGTTCTGGGGTTATTGTCTTTTTGTTTTTCTTTGATTTTTTTTGTTTTCTTTAGCATGTCTGGCTGATTTTGTTCATTTCGGTTTGGTTTTGCTTTTTGTTTCTCCGTCGTTCTGTTTTTGTTACCTTTCTAATGGGTTTCTCATCTGTTTCATGGCTACGACGTTCCTGTTGTCTCGCCTCATCTTGTGCCGCATGATTTGTTGGTGTTGGTCAAAATTTCTTCTTTTTTTTTTTTGGGCTTCAAATTTGACATTCCCATTTTTGGTCAAAAAAAAAACAAACCAACTGGCAACAAAATCTTTTCTTGCCATCCTAAACAAACAAGTAATATTAAGAAAGTTGTGTAAAAGAATGGTAAATACTATCCTCTTTTTTCCTTTTGCCCCTCCCCCGCCGTTCTGCATAAGCTAATATTGAAATGCAGATGGCATAAAAAGAATTTTATTGCCACAAAAAAAAAAAAAAAAATCATCTCTCAGTCAGTCATTTGTGGCATGTTAGAGTGTATGGTAGCTTCTCAGCTAGAACCATCCTCCGGAGAACTTTCCGTCGTCATGGTTTACTGCATGGCTCCGTGTCGTCTGCTCCACACACCATCCACACTAACCCCACTGGCTTGACGTATATGACTCCATTTTGTTTTCAGTTTCGTCGCCATTCTTAATTTTAAGGATTGCGGTTGCAATGATTGCTGCTGCATCGTCTCTATGTGTAGACTTCCTGTCTGTCCACATGTCCGTGTCTGAAAGTGTCCTTGTGTCACGTGATTCTGTTCTCTGTTTGTAAAACTGTTGGAATTTTTTCCCCTTTTTCCTTCAATTTCTCCTTCAGGAATTCCATAAGAGGACTCTTAAATTTCAGTCATGATGCATAAACATGCTACAATAGCTAGCAGGCCTGAGGTTTAGTTTTCTTTTCATTTCCACATTAGGGTACTTGCTGGTAAATAACTGTTAAAAGGCACGCCTCTATATTTCATAAATCTGGACATTTTTCATAACACATTCTCACCAGATCAGTTGAAGGACAAGAAGTTTTTTGGTTGTTGTTGTTGTTGTTGTTGTTTTTTACAGTCAGAATTGAAAAAAAAAAATGGGATTCTACAAACCTGGTAGAAATCTACAGTCATTAAACACACACCAAAAACTTTTTGCATTTGAAAATGCAAATAAAGCTGATTAAATGCATCTCAAGATTCCTGTACAGCACATTCAATTTTATATGATAAAAAAAAACAGGAAATCACCATTTTATTGCAAGATACTACAGAAATCTTTAATTCCTTATTATTCTTTAAAGATAATAAACACAACACATTGAAGAAATAATCTTTGAATGTGAAATTAAAATATATACAGTACATAGAGACTTACTGGTAAAAGTAAAACAAAAAAGCAATTAGCTGTGAGTCAAGTCAAACAAATAGAAATGTAGTTGAAAAAAGATATATATCCCTTAAGATAAAACACAGATTTAACAGTAATCATTTACTCTTTTGTCAAGAAACAAAAAATCAAGAATTTCTAAAAATAGAACAAATTGAATGTTTTTTTCATTGTTACATTCACAATTGTAAAAAAAAAAAAAAAAGAAAGAATCCAGATAATTTTTTTATTTCTTTCAGAATTCTATTTTCATAAAATCACATTTCATAGAATTGCATTTATGATGAAAAAAAAAAGAAAAGAAAGAAAGATTAACTGACCCAATAAATCAAGTGCACCACCTGTTTTTCATAGTGATGAAGATCAGCAGTAAGTCTTACAAGATCTTAAATCAACCCTTTTTGCTAGTAGCTACACAACCAACAATTCAGTTGCATGTCAGAGCTGTCTTGCTTCCATGTAGAAAGGCAGTGTTTGCCGCTCTTGGAGACATTAAGATGACGCTACAGTAACTCATGGCACAAGTGCAAATCCGCCAGCTGTCAGAACCTCTTCATGGCCAGTCTCTCCCAGTCATTGTGGAATGTAAGGATGTCATCAGCATAGCTATCCTCCTCAAGTATAGAAGATGAGTGAGTGAGTGAGAGTGAACTTTGCCAACCCTGCCGTTTCACACATAGCTAATTGCACAACTCCTCCAGCAGGGCGATCTCCGATGATGACCCTTGTTATGGCTTATTTCGTTTTTCTTCAGTATCTCTCCAAAGGAACCTGTGAAGATGCACTTCACACTCTTTGAGCCAGACAGAGTTGTACTACAGTATCTTACATGAGTACAATAGTTTCAAGTAAAATGCAGCATTTTGTTAATCGTACTTGTTAATCATAAAAACAAAAACTATGGTGAGATTTTAACTTTTTTGTTTGGATTTTTTTTTATTATTAATTAATTTTAAAAAAAGAATTAAAAATTTTAACAACTTTCTAAATTGTAAATAATTTTTTTTACATACATATCCTTTTCCATGGTTGGAGGAAAACAAATCTTCCTACAGTATCACAATTAAAATCAAATTCATGGTTGAGTTTTTAAATCAATGCCTTTTTTTACGTTGTTATCTTGCTCGCGTCTCACCCCACAGAGCAGGCGTAACTGCTAACGCCTCTTCATTCTCATCTACTGAGAACGCGTTGCCTCTGAACAAGACCAAAGTCGCAATTAGTAAAAACTCCCCAGAGTGTTAATTATCAGGCCGAGCGGTTCTGCGGAACAGCTAATAGAGAGCGCTGTGATCAGTTTAGCCTCCTGCTAATTTACTTTCCGATCACAATAAACACGGGGCGAAAAAAGCTCGCTCAAGGTCACCCGTCCACCAAACTGCTGAATCTTTCAGCACCAGCTTCTCTCTCTCTCTTTCAGTGCTGCTGGACTTATTTAAAGATTTTCTAAAACATGATTAAAGCGCTTCACAACCAGGGCAGAACTCAATCCAAGGACAAAGACATCAGTGATGATATTAAAGCTACAGGAATTCAGCAACGGAGTGAAAACCGTTTCTGTAAAATCTCAGTGAAAAGAGTCGCAGGAGTGTTGCCTACCCTGGATAGATGGGAAGGTCGACTTACTTACACTAATAATAGCAAGACAAAGAAGAAGAGGTAGAAGAAGAGGCATAGAAGTCACAGAATCAAACATGACCTTTAAAAAAACTAGCTGTTTAATTTTGAATTATTTCACACATTCCGTGTTATTATTTCACCTACCCTTGTGCAACTGTTAAAATATGAAAACATAAATGAATAAAACAAAAATAGAAAGTAAATGAAGTAAGTAAAATGTTCCGGTAATTTTTTTAGTGTAACTTTTAAAAATTAATATGAACTAAACATAACTGCAAAAAAATAACAATAAAAATATCCATTGATGTCATAATAAATAATCCACCTTCCAAAAATAAGATGAAATTTAATTTAATAAATTATTACACTTTTTACACTATTCTAAAACAAATTAATTAAAATGCTGGCGAATAGGTAACATTCAGCGTTTTGAATATTTTAAACTTTACTCTTATAGTTATAACAATCCTCGACTTCCCTCACTTCGAACACCAGATGGCGTGATCTGGTAAACTCCTCGAAGTTTGATACTCCCACACTCACACACTGAGAAGTTTCTTTTAATGCAAGTGGGTTTGCCCCATGCTGATTGTAGAAACGATGGCGGAGACGGAAGAGAGCACGTTGTTTGGCTCCATCCTGCGCAGGAGTGCTCGTGCTTATCACGTGTCAGCAGGTGGCTGTTTAACAGCGCAGGTTCTGCTTAATTTACTCCAGTGTAGGGCAGCCACTGATAAGATTTAGCACCAAGATACACACCTGATGAAAGGAGCAGGAAATACATCCAGAGAACTGTTAGAACATATGTAATATGGCACTTTCTTTTATAAAACGACGCAAAATAACTTAGAATAATATTAAAATGTATATAATTTATATGTTGTTGCGAAACAATGCAATAGCTTCACATTGGGTGTTACAATCTGTAATTAGTTGAAGTTCTTACAATGGAGTCATTTGTTACAATAAGTAATAGATTAGCAATAGTGTACGATGGAATTCTTATTTACAATCTGTGTTTCTTGAAGTATGAAAAGTTGGCAAAAAATTTTAAGGTCAACTGTTACAATTCATAACTTTTTTAATACTTGTATTACAATTCATTTTTTAACTTAGAATATACGGTATCTGTAATTGTGGTTTATGTCCAAATTAAAACTGAAGATATCCTCAAAAATTAAAAATATATAATGACAGATATTGAAAACATTTTGCTAGTACATTAGTACATTAGTATCAAATATCTAACGTACAGTTTAGAATATCTGAGTTTATATTATAAGTCAATAAAATGTGGAATAGACAACATTTGGGATGTAAATTTCTACGAGTAAAAAGTGTACTGTTGGTCTGAGCAACAGGAATTCTATATACTGTACAATAGGTCTAGGTAGGTTTTGAGGAAACAAAGAGATTCTTACAAAGAGTTTGAGATGCAATTCTTACTAATAAAAAAGAAGTGTTAGTATTAAAACCCTAAATTACATTTTTTGAATTCGGACTAAATGAATAAATGACTGTGACTTCTAAATTACTTAAAAGCTAAAACTGTACTTAAAATAAAATATGACTATACTGTAAACTTCAGCAACAAACAATGCAGTACAACAGCAAGGAACTGAACACTATACTGTACAAGATAAACCTTATAACACAGGGTTCTGGACAAAATAGTATAAACAAAGTGCAATTTTACAACGGTTTTTGTTGTGCACCAGACAATATACATTATACAAGATGACATACAATATAAATTAGTTCATTATTGTACATGTAATGGAATATGCATGTATTGTTAACAGAATTTACCTAAACAGACAGCATCATGAGGACCAAAGAGCCTTTCAATTCTACGTATAACAAAACCATGAAAAACTATTGTGTCTTGGTTCTAAATCTAAATGTCCACAGAGCAAAATTAAATCCATCATTTAAGAATGCTAAGCGTAAGTATGATCTGTCAGGATGTTTCCACCACCATGCTTTACTGTATGTACTGCAGATTCAAAAAAGTCTATTTCAGCTTCAGGTTATAACAGTACTAGATGTTTGATGGTGGTGAATACCTATCGCTGAAACGTTCTCAAGTTCACTGTAAAAGTAGATTCTTTAAAAATAGGTTTTAAAGGGGTAAACCTAGCATGGTAACATTTCAGAAAAACATTATTATTCATAGAATATGTAGTTGCGATAAAGCAGTTATAGCAAATTCAAAATTAAAATTTTATTTGTCACATACACAGTCATACACAGTACGATACACAGTGAAATGCTTAGAAAACATTTAGCAAGCTAAATGCTGTTGGTGTATTGTCAGTAAAGGAATGTATAAAAGTTTGCATATCGGTATACAGTATATGTGATTGATCAGGATGGTTGATTAATTTTCAGTAACAGCAGCTCTGACAATAGTGCAGCAGATTTATTTATTAATGCGCTGGTTTGGAAATGTTTCTCATATAAACAGAGTAACAAAAGTTATCAAATCATTGACATTCCTTTGTAAGATGTTAATTTAACACAGGGAAAAGGTAAAGCTGTCATTTTAAAAGTTTCGCAGATATTTCACAACATTTAATTACAGTAATTTATTCAATCATTATGTAATGATTACAGGTAATTGCAAGTAGAGTTCAATAAAAAGCATCTTATGTGATTCTTTACTAAATAGAAATAGTTGGAAAGTAGATTTTGTACAAGAAGTTGAGCTGAAGAAATTCTTTCAATGTAGCCACAGCTTAAAGCCATTTCTTTTTGTATCACTTACTACATTTTACAAATCCGTTGATTTTTAAGTCTTCTGGCCTCTTGTGGAATTCTGATTTTATCTAATGTACAGATTTCTTTTGAACCAAAGTCTGTGGGTGTGGAGAACAGTCACGCTCTCACCTCACCTCAATTAGCAATTACAAAATCCGAAAAAAAAAATAAAAGGTCAACGATGAACTTGAATTTGGATTTTAATAGAAGCCATTAAAATGGCGAAGGCTGTGCTGGAGCGGCTCGGTCACCCACAGGCCTCGGTTACACCGGCTCGCCTGAGCCTGATCCTCTCTCTCTCTGTGTTTAATGTCGTACCTGAACGCAGCTTGCTCTGTCGTTTGTCTACTCTCCCTAAATGCAACTTACTTTAAGCATGCATCAACGACATCCTGCAGTACAAAATTAACCCATTTTCAGCCCAATTTTCCTCTCTCTTTGACGTACATCCAGACTGCACGCCTGTTTACGTGTTTAAGACTAACAACAGCAGATAGATTTTGTCTCTCGGGTCACGTGACAGAGGCGGCGGTCGGTTGCGCGGTCGCGTAATCGGCTGTCCGGCTCTCGACTGTGTCCGTTTTTATAATAGTTTGTGCATCTGGTTGTAGTGTGTGAAAGTGAAAGTTTAAATTGCTTTGCTTTTTTTGTCTGTTTTTTTTACACATAAAACAAATTATGTGTTTTTCTTCTTTTTAAATAGCAGTGTTTCAAACTTAAGAAAGATGTAAACACGAAATTAGAAATTATATTCTTTTGTTCCTTTTTTGTTTGTTTGTTTTTTTAGATTTGGAACTACTTCATCGAATACCCTATGTGCATATACCTTTTAAAATAATCATAATAATAGCAATTTTACAATTAATTTTAAACAAAGATTAAATATAAAAAATTTTAATTGCAATTTAATTGTAAACATTTTTAATTGATTTTTTAAAATCAAATAAATGATGAAATCAGCACATATGATTGTCGGTGAAAATGTTCCACATCTCAGTGGTGTTTTTCATCAAATTCTGCTAGCGATATTGATAAACAATTGACTTTTGAACTGTTTTTTTTTTCCTTTTCTTTTCTTTTTTTCTGTTTAAAACTGCATGGCGAAGAAGTTGCAGTTTAGGGTTTGTCAGATTGTCAGTGTTAAGAGTTTTGTTCTTTTTTTCGTAGATGGGCATGTATATGCTCATTGTTTGTATATCCCCATCCCTTCCTTACAGCCAAAAGCTCTAATGCCGCCCGACCGCTTCGTACTGCCTTTACATGGACATGGCAACTGACTTACACAATCACCCCCATCATTATCATCTCCTACGTAGTATGTTCATAGGTCCAGAACCTTCCTCACCTTCCTCCTCCTCTTCCTTTTCCTCCTTCTCTTCCTCCTTCCTTCCCCTTAGCTATGGCAAAATATGTACAGTCATCCATCCATTCAGAATTTACGATTATGAAATCAATCCAAGCAAAAAGTTTAATTACTAGAATGTAGATATTTATTGAAAAAAATGCTATATATATTATAAATATATCTATCTCTCGAATCCAAGGCTCAAATATGTACAGATTTTTTTGTATTTTAACAAAGAAAAAAAACAAAACAGAATAATGGTGAAGTTTATTTTTCATGTTATGTGGTGTGGATGTATGTGTTGTTGCCTCCCTGTATACTCATGTCTGAAGATTATATTTATCAAGAAATACAGTGGCTAGTAATTTTCTTTTCACAAGAGAGAGAAAAAAACAAAACAAAACACTTGTCCAAGGACATTCTTACACAACTTTCTTTTGTGCATTTTTTCTTCATGCCAAAATCATGCGGGCAATTTGTTGATGTAAGTTAACAAAAATCTGGTATGCTTATTTTTCCCTTGAAATATTAATTTTATGTTTATTTAAAAGCCTTTTATTTTTTTTATTTTATTTTGTGCAATACAGTGTTCTTATTGATTTACATTGTGCTTGTCTGTGAATAGTAATATTGCTAAACTAGTTGCTTTTTTAAATATATATAATTTTTTGTTTTATTTATGTTTTTGCCTTTTAATTCTGGAACTGCAGTTAAGCAAGTGGATTTTTGTTTGTTTTTGTTTTTCGTTTGTTTGTTTATTTTTCTTTTCAAATTATTTTTACTGGTTGAATATTTAAATATTTGCTATTTATTGCTAGTTAATTCTGAAACTGCTTTTAAGCAAACTGTTTTTTATTCGATTTAGTTTGATTTGATTTTCCAAGTTAAATTTTATTTTAATTTCTTTTCATGCTGCGTATTTGCAAACCTGAATGGCAGGACTGTCGCTCTCTCACTCGTTCAAAAAAAAAATAATTATAAATACATTTTTAGCTTTTAAAATGGGAACAGCTGTGTAAGGACTAGACAATATAACTATTGTATCGTATCACAATTCTCGAGGACGTTTCTACAATGCAGGTTCAAAGATATAATTCTATAAATAATTCTTAAAATGTTAAATATTTCGGAAAAAAAACCTTAAATGATTATGCGCTATTACGATATCAGTATCAGCTTATCATATCACACAACCATTGAGTGGATCTCATTTCTGTTTCTTATTTCTGCCCCATGAAATAAATATAAGATTTAGGACGTATCGATGCTAAGCAGCAGATTTGCATTTCTAAATAATGTTGCGTCTATGCAGCAGTACCTCTGCTCTCTTATTTCGGGGTTTATTTATCTACTTGTTTGCTGCATACACGTGTTTGTATCTTGCAGCAGCTAGAAACACGCAGTTTGTGTTTGGGAGAAAGAACGCTGGCGGTGTGATGTGTACAAGGAGCTAATTAATCCCCCGTTAACTCGGCAAAGCAGCTCGTTCGTCCACCGCACAGCGAAAACGTTTCATGTTAATCAGCTTTTCGCTCAGATCAGATTTTCATTAGCTGATAAAGTCTTTATGGCAGACGGCTAAGTCTTTGTGACAGTGTTTAAAAACATAAAGAAGAAAGCCGTATCTGGAGAAATTTAAAACATGGTTTAGGTTTCCAGCTGGCTCGGTGTGTGCTCCTCAAAGGACGGCTTTTTTTTGGCAGCAGATTAATTTTTGTAATCAGAAAAGATTTCTCGAACGCAGGGAGATCTGTATTCCAGAGAGTGTTCAGAGATTGTGCAAATTTAATTTAGTGAGTTTAGCAAGGTGGATAAAAACACTTTTCCAAGTATACCATGGAAGCATGAGGAAGCACTAGCTAGTCGGATAACATTGATAAAAAAATACATATATACGTCGTATATGATATCATGATACAGAGACATGAAACTGCATTTTCCCATAGGAAATAATGTAAATGCAGACCCAAAAATATAAAAAATATTACCAATTTCCTACAATATAATCATGTTTTTGAATATAAAAACAATCAAGACATGTAAATGAATCAAAATATGAAATAAATAGATATTAAATCTCACCTTAATTTATGATTCCCCTTGGCACCGGCTGCTTTAAAAACCAAACTGAAAGTGGCTCCGTTTTCTTCTTGCTTTGAAAACTTTGCCTTGAGCCTGTGCTGTCTTTGATGAATCTTGCACAAAATGCTAAAAAAAAAGACCACAAAAAAATATATATATATACTGTATGTATATATATATATATATATATATATATATATAAACTCACTTCACTTGGCTTTCCACAGACTCAAATAAGTATTGAATGTCTACCGGACGTACACACAACTTAGGTCCGGTTTGGCTCAGTTCGGTCGCTCGTATGGTTTGTATGGCAATAATTTTTTTTTTTGCTAAATTTCAGTTCTTAAAAATTTGTTATGAGTGGCCATTCATATGTAAGGAAACTTGTTACAAATGATAAATTAAGTTTTGGTAAGTTTTCTAAAAAAAAAAATCCAGTATGAGGCAGCCTAGTGCCTTTTTTTTTTTTAGTCAGATGGCAAAGAAATTAGGTCACGTTTATTCCTGTAAACTGTTCCTGGATTTACGTTGTAGAACAAAATATATCTAATTTACTAAAAATCGTTCACATGCATGAAAGTCGAGCACATTTTAAAACCATAAATATACGTATATATATTTTTTAAATGTGCATCTTTCAGCTGATGTTCTGAGAATTCACAGTAATATGAAAAAGTGAATTCTTCAGCAGAATGCGTTTAAACAGAACTCGGTCTGACTCTGAGCTCGGGGATCACTCAGCCATCGTCAGGGTTCTGAGACAGTCCACGCCATTTGGGTTTCAGTACACGGGTGTGTAAAAGGCACGAGGCCCGGAGGGGCATCTGGGGTGCCAGACCGACCCTCAGAGAGATTACATCCAAATCCTGCAGGATCTCCTGAAGGCTCCCTCAAACACAGAGTTCTCCACTTTGTGTGTAAAGGAAGATATTTTGTCCTTTCCGAAGTTCTATCTTGGTGGCAAGAAATCTCATGGACAAATAACAAGAATGCAAATTTAACACAAAGATCAGCGTGAAAGGCAACTGTAAAGACGCTCCTTTAATTAGTCCTCATAACACATTATAACACCAATTCCTTAAGGATTGGCGGTTATAGGGTGTTATAAACATGCATAAAGTCAAAATTAATAAACGCACTTTAAACGTTGCTGTATTGCCTTTTCATGACTAATTATAAGAGATGCGAATCATGCTTTATTAAATATTATATAACAGCGGTCTCTGGCTCTCTCATGAACACCTCTCAGGGCCCAAAGCTTTATTTATTTATTTATTAATTTATTGACTTTTTATTTGTGTTTAAAATTTTGCTTTACGTCCAGTCGCTTTGTATGAGTTTTCGTCTGGTATTTTATTTATTTTCCTTATTCTTGGTGTATTAATTTATTTTTTTTGATTTCCAAATGCCTCCTGATATAATCTGTTGTTTCTTCTCCATCCTAGGAGGTGAATTAGATCCCTTAGTACTCCCTCCTGTAGCTACACGTGCACCCTTCATCCCTCCCCCCCCAACCCTCCGCCCCCCCCTCACCATTATTGAGACCACCAAAGAGTCCCTGTCCATGGCCACTGAGGCGGGCCTGCCCTGCTTGTCGGACCAAGGCAGCGATGATTGTGATGATGGTGATGATGATGATGATGATGTTGATGATGATGCTGATGATGATGATGACTTGGTGATATCTGGGTATGGCTCTGGGGAAGCATATGACTCTAACCTGCCCCCTACCGATGATGAAGATGTTTACACCACCTTCTCCTTGGTCACAGATAAGACCTTATCCACGTCGGCCTTTGAAGGTGGCTACAAAGCTCACGCGCCTAAGTGGGAAGCCAAGGACTTTAGACCTAACAAAGCCTCCGAGCACGGTAGGACTACTACTACCGCGTCTTTTCCCCCCAATCCGAGCCGCTCCACCACCACCACCACCACCGCAGCCGCCGCAGCGCCGCCCAAATGGCCTGCGGGCAAAATGAATAACCGAGAGCTTAAACCCCAACCTGACATAGTCTTGCGTCCATTGCCCACTTCCTATGACGTAGACCGCAAAAAGCCGAAGAGCCCGTTAATAACCTCCCCCATGTTCCGTAATGTACCCACAGCGATCCCAACGGAGCCGGGCGTCAGGCGCGTTCCCGGGGCCTCCGAGGTCGTCCGGGAATCTAGCAGCACCACTGGAATGGTCGTCGGGATAGTTGCTGCTGCCGCTTTGTGCATCCTCATCCTCCTGTACGCCATGTATAAGTACAGAAACAGGGACGAGGGGTCGTACCAAGTGGACGAGAGCCGCAATTACATAACCAACTCAGCGCAGAGCAACGGCGCGGTCATGAAGGACAAGCAGCACGGCTCGAAAGGCAGCAACAAGAAACAGAAAAACAAGGACAAGGAATATTACGTGTGAGACTGCGCGACTGTGAAACGGGTGACGCCAAGGCGTATCAGGAGCTGCGCTGACAGAAAGAGAGAGAGAAAGAGAGAAAAAGCAAGAGAGAGATTTTCATTTTGGCACTGTGCTGAGGCACTGAGCTCTCACACCAACTGTAATATAAAGCACACTATTGTGTAAGCATACCACGATGGTAAATAGCGACATTAGTGACCTTTATTCTTCGATCCGGTCGACGCCGTTATCAGTGTAGAATACTTCAAAGCTACATCATTATCCTAAAAAAAAGTGACTTTTAAAAAGGTATGTGATCCTTGGCATTTTTTTTAATCCTGTAAAAGAAAAAAACAAACAAGAAAAAATCTGAATGAGAGAGCGAGAGCGAGGTGAATATTGTTCTGGAAATTGCAAGCATGTGAGTGACACACGATGTTATAAGAGATGGACAAAATATAGATATATATATACAGAGAGAGAGAAAGAGAGAGATACACATTGTGTGTGAGAATGAGACAGAAGGACTCTTGCCAAAAAATCTATCTATAAATACCTATGAAAGATTTGTATTGTTTATACATTATATGTGGTGTCAATTTTTTTTTTTTTTTTGCTCTCTGCAAAAAAAAAAAAAGAGAAAAAAAAAATCACTGTAGTAAATGAAATCAGACGAGCGAGGACGGCTCTCTGGCGCTCTCGTGGCACTGTTAATCAAACCTCGACCAAATGATTCGGATTTTACAACCGACTGTGACGTTTGAGGAAAAAAAAACAACGAAGAAGAAGAAGAATTTGTGAATTTGAGCGAAGTGGTGCATTTTATCTTTGTCTCAGTAAAGCGACTGATTGTAATGCATGCCATCTTTACACTACGATGTATGACGTTCAGCCGAGGTTGAACAGATCTGCCAGGCCAGTTGATCCATCAGACACAACTTTTCCTGTTTATTTGTTTATTTATTTGTTATTTATTTATGAATTTATTTGATCCTCACCTCTGAACGTGACGCTGCCGCCGCTGCCACCGGATGTCACGTCTCCTCCGCAGCTGGCGCCGGCTTTGATCTTTTTTGCGATCATGATGTATGTTGGTCCACTTCCTCTTGTTCTCTTTTTTATGAAAAAGCTGTCTGGTGCACACTGGCACTCCTACTATAACGCTGTTAACGGATGTCTATACGGAAAAATAAATTTAACGTGAAAAGTGTGAATTCTATCTGTTGTCACAGTCGACTGAAAAAAAAAAAGAATAAAATATGTTTACATATTTTATTACATTATGATGACACAATAATAGCGGTTGTACTTTTTAGGTAGATTATATGTACATATTGAACTTGAGTTGTATTTTTTTTAGTAATT
>JAOVVB010000002.1:2982343-3002883 GCA_028570985.1 Heterobranchus longifilis
AACCTTGAGAGGAACCAGACTCAACAGGGAACCCATCCTCATTTGGGTGAAAACAGATAGCAGGGATTGATCTGCATCATACTGTGTTAGGAGGCTGGAAGTTCAGTATAACAGGAGATGTGCTTCAGTTAATATGGAGTCCAGTTCGTTATTGGAGGCTCAGGTAGATTGTAGGTAACTCCAGTCCTGAACTATCGGGTTACTGCAGTCACAAGGCCTCAGAGAACAACTGTCTGCTTCAGCCGAGGCCAGGACCTTCTACTGTACGTGGAAAAGTGGAACCTTCCCCAGTCAGTAATCAGTTTAAAACATAAAAAAAATACATACATAATACATAATTCGGAAGTATTTCAAAGATACATGGCAGCACAGTGGCTTAGTGGTTACCACTGTCGCCTTGCACCTCCAAGTCCTGAGTTTGATTCCCGTGTGGGGTCTGAGTGCATGGAGTTTGCATGTTCTCCCTTTGCTTGGTGGGTTTCCTTCAGGTTCTCTGGTTTCCACCCACAGTCCAAAGACATGCAGATTAGGCTAACAGCCATTTCTAAATTGCCCGGATTGTGTGAATGTATATTCAATTATATATATATATAATTTTAGCCTGTGGTGACTTCTGACTTTCTAAAAGATCTCCATGACAGAAAAGAGGTGGAGTAGAAATGGTTATGATGTTCAGCATCTCCCAGAGAAACTGAAGAAAAGAGTTGATGTATAAGCGATATTGATACCAGGCTTGATTTAGTTTTCCCAAGATGTCAGGCATCCAATTCAAATAACGTGTTATATACATTAGGAGAAAAAATGTCTTCCATTTAAGCACTGCATCAACATTTTGTTTTAATTTATAGAGACTGTTTTGGCAAACTCCGGCCATTACGTCTCCTCTATAGCGAAATAAATTGGAGTCGGTTTTCCCCCTCCTCGCTGCAGGGGGGTCAGGAGAAAATAAGGAATCTGTCCAGGGTTGGTTTATGTTCCTAAAATGTACAGTGTGAGAGTCTTTCCTGGACTGCCGCTGTTATTTTGAGCCAGTGCCCTACCACCTTCATCCGTGACGTTGGCAGCATCGCCGTGAACAAAAACCTCAGCTGGTCCAGCATACCGGTTCCGCTCGGATAAACAAGGCATAGACACAACTAAGGTTTCTGTTTCACAGCATTTCCGTGGGACACGTTCTCCCCAAAACGCTTCGCTCTTTAGGTTATTTGGCAGCCTCAGCGGTGGAAAGGTTCAGCCAGGAGGCTCGGCGTCGCATCGTTTCAGATGGTGCTGCACATGTTTAGACCCATCACCCAGAGCATGCCTGCAGACATCGATTTAATGGAAAATACCCGCACATACTTACACACTAACTCACCAACACACTAACACACCTGCCCTGCCCTGCCCCACCCTCTAGATATGTTGTAGTCATTTCTCTTTTTTTCTCCCTCTCCTGATTGTATGATGCTTATTTCTATCACTCAAGCTTCTAGATCTTTTTTTGTTTGTTCGTTTTTTTTGCTCATCCGTAACCAATCCAGCTTTAGCCTCTCTTTAGAACTCTCCCACATGTAATGAAAAAAAAGAAAGAAGACTTGCAGAGTCAGGAGCAAAAAGCTTCAGCTTTATTATTTTCTTTTTATATATTTGCAAGAAAGCAGCCGGTTGCACAGCACGCCTCAGGGAAGAAATGCGAAGTGGAGTAAATACAAAAAGCTGATTTCTGCGTTTCTACAGGAACGCTTATTTCAGGTCCGGACAAAGAGGTGTGACGTTTCATCCAACCACAGACAGGAACGCAGGATCCTTTCGTCAGTGGCCTTCATTCACACACCGGTTTGTCTTTGACACAAATGAGCGTCTGTAGTTGTGTGTGTGTGTGTGTGTGTGTGTGTGTGTGTGTGTGTGTTTGGGGGGCTGAGGGTAACAGGCATAAATAATTACCTTCAAAATACCATGTGAATAAACATTCTGTGTTGGACAAATATAGAACAAGTTTTCTCATTCTTTGGTCAAATACTACAATACAATAAAAATCCCTTTTAAATTAGTGCCTTCGTGACAAAATATCTAATAATAATAACAAATAGCTGTAACATTCTCTATACAGGCCATAAATAAATTTATGACATCTTATAATATGTATTTAATTACAGATTTTTGACATTCTGACTTTCTTTATGTAATGCATTGCAGTTTACAGCAACCTTTATTATGCTTTATTTTATATATATGTATATAAAACACACACATAGGGATGGGATCACTAGGGATCATCCGATACGATATTATAACGATACCCAGGTGCTGAATCAATTTGTAATGTCGTTCTGTCAGTATTATGATTTTATAAATATCCCGTACGATATTCTTTGTGAGTTTTGTTACTAGTTTCTAAACAGATTTAGCAAATACTTCCCTCCTACCACTAAGGACGCTGTGCTGCCTGCCAGCGTGTGAATAGTTTAGTGTCCGCCACCTGGAGGACCATAGAGGGATGGCAATGTTTTGCTGATCACAAATTTAAACAGGTATAACTTATAAAAAATAAAAAATAAATAGAAAATAAGTTTTGGAGTCAGTGTGGCGAAGAATCGCAATACGTAACGGAATTATTTTTTTCTCCCATCGCTAATATAATTAATTTTTCCTTGTACAGATTTTCAAATGTTTAAAATGTTGAGTTAAGGAAAGACAGAATTGACAACTTATAAATCAGCAATACGTGCACATTCTCGACGGATATACTATGACATACAGTACATATAATCTTTTTAAGAAGTTGTAATTACGATCTTGTACGGTTAAACCCAGGTGTACTTAAGCACAGCAATATGCAGTTGACTTTCAGCAGTTATTACCAGACAAACACTACTGAATAACCAAGACTACACGTAAAGCTCTGCTTATAATGAATCATAGCAGTATCATTGCTATAAAAAGCCTTATGAATGTATCAGAATGTCTTATGAACATGTTTATACTGTAGTTCATTATTATTCCAGCATTATTAGTGTTTTTTTCTTGGTTCATACTTCATAAAAAAAATTTTCCACTGGGAGCAGATGTGCTAAAGTGGTAATCAGGCATGCAAAAGCGGTTAATATAGCTATAATGGCAAGCAATAAGCACGATTGTCAACTTGCAACATAGGAACAAAAAAATGCTGGACGTAAACATGTCACACATTTAAAATAACAAACACTAACATAGACAAAAATAAATTATATTTCTTGTATTCTGTATAATACCAGGCCGGAGCAGGGCCTTTTTTTCTGGGATCGGCGATTTGGTTTTGAAAAGCGATGCATGATACTGAGCATAAAAGCACAAAATTACATGCTGTCGTTATTAATGTACTATTAATGCAAATGACTCATGATATTGATAGTGTTTATAGGTGTTTATAGTGCATACACATTTTTCCTATCAAAATATAAAAGTCGAAGTGCAATGCTTGGTTTAGTCTCCGTAGTCCTTGTTTAGAACAGAAAGAAACGATTCCCCGTTAATCGCTGGCGTTCACTAATGATCTTCAAAAGATTCGGACGACTCTTCAAAGTTCACGTCACTACTGGAGGCAGAGAGGTGTTAAAATGTCACCGCTTCCCGTAGCTCTGTTCAAGCCAGTTCTGTACACTTTTAAGGTTGTAATAAAAGGGACCCTTCCCTCCCAAATAAGAGATTTTATTCTTCTGTACGATGCACACTCTTTCGTAGGCGACGCCGTAGGCCAGGTTGGCGTTGTTGTCCATGCAGTCAGCCACCAGCCGGCACTGCGGCGGCAGAGAAAAATGCTGGACCAACTTCTGCGCCGCCACCATGCGCTCCTCCAGGTTGCGGTGTTTCTTCACCTCGAACGGGAAAAGTTCCATGGGTGGACCCGCCCATCCATCAGACGGGTGAGCCTCGTCGATGTAGACGAGCAGGAAGTCTGCCACGTCCGAGAAGTTCTCCACCAGTCTCCGGAAGACCGGCAACTGGTTCACGAACGGGGGTCAGCTAGCCGAGCCGAAGTTGACCACCAAGGGCCGATCGGACGATTCAAAGTCCAGCAGGTGACACTCGTCCACTGTCTTTCCATTCTTGCTGCTCCACTGGTCAGAGATCCCAGGTACTCTTACCACTTTGGAATTCGGAGCCGCCACGCCCAATTTCACCTGCAGGCACAGAGTTAGGCTTTCAATCAACAATGGATTTCTTATTCATTATTTAAATAGTTTAGAGTGTGATTTTGACAGAAAACAAGATTTTTACGATTTGAATATACATTTGTGCACATTCAATCGCGGAAGTTAGATCATATGTACATGATATCAGCGTACATATGACATGCATACAGTGTTCCTCCCATGATAAAGTAAGCGTAAAATCAGCGGCGATAAAGCTGGTACTGCTAAGAGGCAACAAGCAATAACGATAGAGACAAAAGTGAAAAAAATTTAGAGAATTTAGAGAGCTAAAAAGATGGCAGACATTGCTCGTTCATTTAACAGGAATCTTTTAACAATTAGCGCGACTCTAAAGAACAAGGACAAGATCATGGAACATGTTTTATACTGTATATAGCCTATTATTATAGTGTTAGTATCCTAGTACTTAGACAATGTTTGCTGGACTTACAAACAAAATGGACTAATGAATGAGCTCCCAGAACAGAACTTGTCCATATGTAGGGGACTTTGTATTGAATTTTTTTTTTTTATTATACCTTGGAAAGAAGTACCACTGATCAATCATTGGTGATGCTAGTGAATGTGTTTAGCTTATACGAGTTAGCTTGCTTCGCTCGTCTAAGACCACAGCTAGTAATAAGCCGAGCAAATAACTTTGCTTTTAAATCAGTAAAAGCCCACAAGAGACACACACAGCTTTAAAGTAACTAAATGCTTTGATAAAACATACATTAAAGAAATCATGTATAGGACGGGGGGAATCTAATGTTACACCGTCATAGAACTTACAAAATACGTACAACGTGTTTTATCCTGATCTAGAATCTAATAAAAACCCGCCGTGTGTCTCCTCCTGGCGCCGTTGCATTGTTTCCACCAGCGCCTCATCAGCCGGGGAATTTGGCGACAGCCTTTAACTGCGGAGCATTCAGTCTGGCACATGTACAACTTACTACTGTCTGTTACGCAATCGCACGCCGAGTCCGGGTTAAAAAGTAAAGTTCCCAGAGACCCAGACTTTTACAACAAATTTAAAGGCCATGGTCTCATGTGCTGCGAGTTCATTGACTGTCTGGAGATCAAGGTTCATCATTCTTTCTACTGAATGGATTTATCTTTGACTGAGAAGCAGGGATAGTTGTTCGTTTTATGGTGTGTACCACTTTAAATGCAAGCCAAACACAGCATACCATATACATATATATATACTCTGATACTGTGTTTCTTTATACCCAAAAGAATTATTTAATTGGAACTTGATGCTAAAGTGCATTGCTAATATAGTTTAATGTAAATGAATCCCAGTGTAACTAAAGCTCAGCTGAAATAAAAATAAACAAATAAATAAATAAATAAATTAGCCTTCATTTTAATTGCTACAACCACCGCAGGCATTCAAGTTCATTCGAGTTTAATAAAACACCCTAATGCACTTTCGGGAATGAAGGGACGAAATTGTTTCAAAATGTTTCCCTTAGAGTGCATGTAGAGTACAATTACTTAGCAATGCACCTTAGCATTAAGGTCCAATAAAATTATTTTCTCATGTATAAAGATACACAGTATAGGTACAAAAGATTTAGCCGTGACATCCTGACGTTAGCGATAAGGAAAAGTACATCATGGTACCTATGTTTCTTCGAGCAAGGTCTCTTAAGAAAGTCCTTAAGTAAGGTCTAGGTCTCCGCTTTTGGTCCTGTGGTTTTGATTCTGCTGTTGTTGTGCATTCATGGAAAAAAGTACCTAACTTTACCTTTTTATTTTGCTCAGGTGAACCCGCAAGCGCACACCTTTTGTCCATTTCAACCAGAAATGTCAGATAGTGTACATTTTATGCCTGATCCTAAAAGGAAATCTTTGTAAAATCAAAGTAACGTCCAGATCCTCTTTTCTGGATATATTAAATATAAAAATAGTGCTCCCTTCATAATATTTAGTCTACCTCCCACTGCATTCTCTAGCTTGTTCTTTATACAGTAAGTATTAGAATTAAGCTTGAATTTTCTGATATCACAGCATCACCATCAGAGACCAAGAGCCATGCCTCCCAGTCACCTTTGCAGCATTTATATTGTAATGTCAATCTATTCAACCTGCACTCATACTCTCAGGTACCAAACTGTATTTTTCTTTGTTATGTTCTTTATGGTACCATTAAGTGTATCTCGGGTATGTACTGTATATTTTCCTTGATAAAAGTTGACACACCTATAATTGGCTTAATGTTTCAGAAGGTCCAGTTATGGACAAGCATACTGTATGTCAATCATTTTTATTAAAGGTACACTACATTTAATTTGGCATGTTAACAATACATACTAAAGGGGTTCATAAATTTATTGTCATGCTTGAGCTTTAAAAATATATATATCCCACAGACCTCCTTCAGTTACAGACTGATTTAAATGTGTATGATAATATTTTGGCTGGAAATTTAAATTCTGGAAATTTCCACTGACTGAAGGTCCAAGTTGATGTTGTTTTTAAATAAGTAAGGATTGGATCCAACTTATTCAGTGCACATGACCAAAATAAGAGCTTAAATATGGCCAACTTAAAAAAAAATGTGATATTTCAGAAAAAAATCCAGCTTTCTGTAAAGTTAACTAAAAAGTTAAAATTAACTTTAAAAAAAAGTTTTTTCTTCTAGAATATTGTTTATCAAACTTATTTGCATGTCTGCTACAATCTCAGAAATAAGGAAAGACAGCGCTGTTGTTCATTGCTTGAATTGTTGTACCTTTATCATACATCTTGTACTTGTAAGGGTGCATCATCAGTCTTCGGCATCAAGCGATTCACTGAGCGTAAAGGTACCAAGATGTAGTGCTGATGTACTAACGCAGAAGAACTGTTGCAGGTTTTACAGTATGCTTAGAAAAACAGTATGCGTAGAAAAGGGCTCTTCAGTAAAGCCAGAAGTGTACTGCTTTTAACCTTATGTGATACTTATTTTCATTGCTTTTAATGCAGGTTTTCTTTACAGAATCTTTACATGTGCCCAAGTTGAGTGCTTCAATGTAAAATGTAAAGTTTTGTAATGAACTAAAATGAATGAATGAATGAATGAATGAAATGCATTGAAATCCTAAAACTTCTATGGCAAACAGATTCTCCTGACTCTACTGTTGTGTGCATTGCAATTTCTACTGTTTGTTTCTCTTCATTTATAGCTGATAACTCTAAATTTAATCAATGTCTTCAACCAGTATGTAGTTTGGCAAAAGAATTATACCTAATAGTTCTTCTATGAGGATGGTCCAAGGATATATATATACACAATGAAGTTAGGCGACAATGTACAGTAGTGTCCTCATATGAGGAGATTCGGGTCTCGAAAGAATATAAAATGACAACAACAAATGACAAATGACAAACTCCAGGATGCGACTCACAATGCTGAATTGTTGTACATGTATTGGTTTACTTACGAGACAATTATTTCTTTTCGAGAAGCATAGTTTAAATCCAGGATAAGTTCATACTGAAGTATCTAATATCTATTGAGTTCATCTATATTATAAAAGCTTACCAAGACAACTTATTCAGTCTATAAATCCAAGATGTTGTATTGTTATGCATCACCTAGAATATTTCCTGGATGTGTCTTAATAATCATAAAGACAAGTTATTTACAGTGTGCACTGAAATGCTGGAACTTCTCAAAAGCACACTTCCTTGACCTAAACAGTAGTTTGGATGCAGACTCATGCTGCAGGATCATGCTGCACTGCTGTGGATCTGCTGTGAAAAGTTATATGCATTGGAGCTTTTTTTTTTCTTCATTAGCAATAGAATGCAAATAAATCAGTTTTTATTTTTGCCCCTAAACCTGCCCCTGAAACAGTGAAACAGCACAGCGCAGGTCACTCGCTCACCTGCTTGTAGGCGTCCAGCAGAAAGCTGTTCCAGATGGAGCGCACGCCGGCCGGGGTGAGCATGCGCTGGTGCCACGCGCCTCCGCCGCCGCCGCACGACAGGCTCACGAGCGACACGACGCGCTTCACGAGCACCACCGAGTCGTAGAGCACGAAGAAGAGGCAGTTGGAGAAGAAACCGGGCAGAATCTGCAGGGTGACCCGCAGGTCCGCGCTCAGCACGCGCATGCTTAATCCCGCAACAGGTGACGCGCACCGACTCCTCACCGCGCCACGCGCATCTTTCGCTTTTTGTTTGTGTTTGTTTGTTGTTTGTTTTTTTCCTTTGGCCCTCCTTACTTCTTTCCCTTTTCCCCCAAAGCCACAGATGCAGAAGGGCTGATGGATGGAAGCAGGACGGGTGCCGGGGTTCTCCACCACAAAAGACACAGACACAGAGCGCGTCACAGCGCACCAGCCACGGGGCCGAGCCTCCAGCACTCCCTGCCCACTTTTTTTTTTTTATATCTCTTTTCACAATAAAAAAAAAAAAAAAAAAGTACCCCAGTTTCACGCAAAGCTCGTTTCATTTACAGTTTGTAGAAATAGTTCAAAACTGATGAGCTTTAATGTGGGGTATTTAAATTTAACATGGGGCAGGAGAAGCTCAGTGGGTAAGATGTTGGACTATGAAAACACAAAACCCCAGCACCACCAAGTTGCCACTGTTAGGCCCTTGAGCGAGGCCCTCAACCTTTGATGCTTAGTATAATGAGATAAAATGTAAGTTGCTCTGGATAAGGGTGTCTGCCGTTAATGTTATCAGTAATATTATTATTTTAGGTTGAAGCCCAGGTACATGTCTGCCTGTAACAAAGATAAAACAACAATATTATATTAGGGTATTAGTTTCCACTGGATTGGTGACTAAATATTAGGAAATTGTACAAAATGTACCTAATTCATGGCAAGACTTTGAATCTAGTGTCATTTCAGTTTACTACAATCAATGGGAAACAGGGGATACATAAAAGTTTGTGTTTACGCCCTGTTTACTGTACACTAAGTAGTACTTCTTTCGTAGTCAGCCAAATACACTCGGAGGGTGAATCACAAATGAGAAATTTTAAAGGTAGATTGGATAAAGATTAGGTTTTGTCTTAAAATGATTCCAGTGTGTTAAAATTCACTTATACCACTTCAACACTAAACTAATCCCAGTAATATTATTCAATTTAGCTTTTCTAATTAATATCTATTAATATCTATTGTTTACATCGAGCAAGTTGCTTATTAGTAGCTTATTTCAAAGTAAATTATTAAATCTGGCACATACTGTAAGGGCACTGTTGGCTCAGTGGTAGGTGTTATGGCTGCCATGCAGAAAACCCGGGTTGGATTCACACCCAGTGCCAAATTCTGGCTGGATAGACAGAAAATTTTCAGAAAATGAAACATAAACATATCATTGAAAAAGTAAGTTCTTACCAATGTACAGACAAAACTTTCTTTTACCTATATATATTAGAAAAAAAATAATAAATGACTTGGCTTTATCAGGAGCGTGTGACAACTCTCTCATGCAATTCTTTGCCTGGAAGTATACATGACCCAGAGTTCAATTAACACTTAGCGAGCACAGAATAGAATTCATTCGGTGCCTATTACTGTAAATACTGTATAGCCTTTCACGCAGCTGTGTAAAAACAAAAATCCAGCAACTGAACATTAACATCAGTAATGTCACTAAATATCCAAAATTCCCAATAATGAAACCAAATCAGCATTATTAACAATGCATATGCACAAAGCCATGCAAGAAATTAATAGACACTTATAGTTTTATGATAGAATGTGTGCACCAAAATGTGTTGGCATTATTTTAAATTCTGTTAGTTTCCTTCTTTTCAGGTTGGAATAGACCCATCTTTAAGCATGGAAAGAAATGACAGAAAGAAAAGAGGAAGAAAATGAGGCTGACTGGTTGTTTAGTCAGAAGGTGAACTGTCTCAGGTAGGAAGGTGCAACTTTATTCTCATTGCATATTACTGGTACTCAGCACCGAAATGCAGAATCGCTATCAGAAGTGCGAATAGTAGTTTCTTTCTACATTGTAGAGAGTTACATTGATCCTAAAGGCATACAAAATATGCAATAATCTCCTTTGAACAGTTAATTTTAAGATGTATTTGCTAAAGTCATTTACAGATGTATCTGTAAAGCCTTCATAACGGCTCCGATCTGTGTGGACACATCACTAGGAATCGTGAAATCTGCTTTTCTACTGTTTGTGGAGTTACAGTATAGTTCAGTTTAAAGAAAAGGGTAAAAATTTAAAAAAACACAAAAAGGTTTATTACATTTTGGTGCATACATTTTATCATAAAATTAAAGGTGTGCGTTTACCTCTTGATATAGAGACATGTTATAGGTGCGGAAACCCCTTGCATGTCTGTGTAGATTAAGGGTACGTTCCTAAATTCAAATTTTATTTGTCACATACACAGTCATAAATTCTTCACATATCCCAGCTTCTTGTTGGTAGGCAGGGGTCAGAGCGAGCAGATTCTGTGTGGAATTCTGGGAATTCTCCCGATGTACTGGGGTATTTTTCTGCCTTACACCAAGTATTCTTAAGATAAGCTTTGAATCCACTGCGACCCTGACTGGGATGAATGAATGAATTAAAGAATGAAAAAAACAATCTTTCATTCACCTTTCAGTGGAGTTTAGACTTTGATTCAGGTATGAAATGCCAGAGGTACGAGTATTTGCACACCTTTACCTCTGACTTGCTCACGGGAGATCTAATTCTGAATTTTTGCTGCTTTTTTGATAATGTTACAGTATGCTCTGTATCAATAACCTTTATTCAATTTATTAAACGAGCAAGGCCATGGGGTTCATGTACTTCTTTATTATCTTATCATAGGTAATAAAGATGGTGTTTGTTTACATATTACTAGTCAGTAAAATTGAAGATAGATTGTGGGATGTGATAAACTATGGACTCTGTGTTTTTAAAAAGATTTCTGGGAATTTCTCTGGGATTTTAAACCATCTTATTTTTCACTCTTTTCATCCAATCACTTTAACATCTTTTTTTTATTTCTTTCTCCATCTGTGTAAGAGGTCATTATTTTCTACTTCAGGTCACGTGCAAGTCATTTTCTTTTTTCCGCTCATCATTGTCTCTTAACTGCTCGCAGCGCTCTGCCTGGGAGTTTGAACCTGTTGAACTTTTTATGTCTTAAATAAGACTTGGATGTGTTCTGAGTGTTTTGACGTCACCGGATGCTTTAATGAAGCACATTCTGATGAAAACGTCAGAGCGTGCAAAAGGGGGTACAAACTTTTCAACTTGCTAATAATTACTGCTGAATTGGGACTCAGTTGCTTTAAAATGTCAGCCAGATGTTAACAGCTGGGGGGAAAATGAATTGAATGTGGTGTACAGTACAGATTAAACTATTGCATTTTATTATTAATTATAATGTTTCTTATAAAGATAGGTGACATCTGTGCTCAGTTTATCACTGTAACATTTGATTGTTCTTTTTTAATCCATCAATCTATTCATTTACTTGTTTTCTTGTTTTTTATTCATCTTCCATTTATCTATATGTGCATCTGTTCATTAATTTCCTTTCTTCATTCATCCACTCATCCATCCTTGGAGCTATTCATGCACTCATCCATCCTTGAAAGCATTCATGTATTCATTTGTTCATTCGTTTGTTTGTTCGTTTGTTCAGTGATTCATTTATCATTCATTCAGCCATTTAACCTTCCTTTCATTTCTTTATCATCCAGGCATCCATCAATTCATTTATCCATCCTTGAAGCTATTCATTCATCCGTAGTGTTATTAATTAACTAATTAATTATTAGAAAATATTTAAAACAAATGACCCATCCATCTTTCTATCCATTCAATCATCTGCCCATTATCATTATATTTATTTATATGTTTGTTTGTTTGTATGCTTGCTGGTTTATTGCTCCATTTATGCATTTTTTTATTTATCTGTTGATCTTTTACTCCAACCATCTGTTCATTTGTCCATTTGTGTGTTTGTTCATCAATGTACCCATCACTTCATCTATCTACTCATCGATTGATTTCATTCATCTGTCCTTGGAGCCATTTATTCACTCATTTATACATTCACTCATACATCCATTAACTTTTTAGTTCCTCATATCATTAATACACCCATTTTAATTCAACCATGCATTCATGTATCTATGCCTTCGTTCATTCATAAATCTATATATTAATTGTGCCATCTGTCCTTCCATCCATCCATCTATTCATCTATTTGTTTGTTTGTTTGTTTTTTGTTTGTTTTTGGTTGGTTGTATCAATTAATTAATGCATTGATCCATCCATCAATTCATCCATCAATCCATACATACATACATACATACATACATACATACATACAGTACATACATACAGCTGTCCAAATGTTCCTTCTTACATTAATTTTTTCATCCATCCATCTATCCATCCATCCATGTGTTTGTTTTTTTTTACACATCAATTTTTCATTCGTGCGCATGTGATGTGCTAAGCAGTGTCTACATTTCATTTAATCCTCCTGTTCCACATTATCTCCACATGTAGCTTCATCTCCAGCATCAGTGTCACCTGGACAAACACAGCTGATGCATTTTAGGAGAGGAATCAGATCCAAACCCTACGAGTCGTTTACATTCCGAATGAATCGTACTCTCATTTTCCACACAGTCAGGAGGTCAGGCGGTCGCCCAGTCTCCCTGTAGTCCTACAGGAAAGCTCTGCTATATCCAGATGTCACAAATGGACAGTATATAACAGCAGCTCTGCCAGGACCCAGAAGTTTACGCTTTCTGTTGTTGTTGTTTGTTTTTTTCAAAAAGGAGGAAAAGGTGTGGTTTGTACTGTAGCTACTATAATGCAAGTAATAACCAGAAATAATTAATATTATTATAAATATTATTATTATAATATTTGTATTTAATGAAAAATTGAAATTTTTATCAAATTGCTGTGGTGTAAGAGGAATAAAGCACTCTCTCAGCAGGGTGGGATGGGAGGCACATAGTGCTCCCACATTAATTACGGCTCTACAGCCAATCATGGGCGTCTGTGAGCTCACGCAAGCGGAAGGATCGGATAGCGCTGTCCTCCGAGTGTGTTACGCCCAAGTGAGCAGTTTGAAAAGATGCGGTTGGCTGGTGTCACGTATTTCAGGGGAACCATGTGATAGTCTTCAGCCCTCCCTGGCTGACTGGTATTAATAGCCTTAATGTGAGAGCCCCCTAGTGACAGGGAGGAACTGGATATGACTAAATTAGGAAAAAAATAGGGGGGGGGGGGGGGTGGGGGGGTACAGGAAAATACTTAATGTTCAAAGGCTAACGAGAGCTCCTCTTCATCACACCACCCCGTTGTTGATTATTTTCTGATAGCACCATGAATCTGACACTCAATTAGAGTTATTTTTAAGATGCCAGGAAAAGTAATGCCTAATTGAAGAGGGAGCAGAATCGAAAGCTTGTGCAGCTGTGATGCTGGATTTCCCCCTAAACGCTGTCTTTAAAGAGCGAGCTGGGATTAATAGCATGTCATTTGGCAGGATAAACCTGTTGACCCGATGTGCACACACATACACACACACACACACCCAAGAGCTGCCTGTGAAAGACGCCCAAACAGCTGGACACACGAAAGAGGTTACAGAGCGAATGCATAGGCCGCTGTCCACCCCGCTCATCAATCCTGCTATT
Organism: Heterobranchus longifilis; assembly: GCA_028570985.1. Taxonomy (NCBI): domain Eukaryota; kingdom Metazoa; phylum Chordata; class Actinopteri; order Siluriformes; family Clariidae; genus Heterobranchus; species Heterobranchus longifilis. The sequence continues at coordinate 2,996,133 of JAOVVB010000002.1, forward strand.
GTTACAGCCCGAGTCATCTGGGAGTCACTGAGATTTAAGCAAAACATATTTTCATACAGCTTTCAACCCCTACTATCCACCGTGTTTTCATTTGGACTGAGATCTAAAGCCGATGTGTTTATATGTCACATCTCATATAAGCACTGTACATACGAGGAGAGACTGATATTTGCGTTTGAGATGCAAATGACTATAGGACAAAGGAATCCTTGTGCTGTGGATGTTGATTGGCTCGGTTGAGTTCTCTCGGTCAGTGGAGTACGCGACAACGCGAGGGCATGTAACCTCTGACCTCCAGGAATCATTAATTATTAGAAAATTAGATGGGTGTTTTTTCTGCTTTTTGTTATATTTTTAACAGTTGCAACTTTTGTTGTTTTTGCAAGTTTAATTTTAGATATAAATCTTTTAACAGAGCTAAAACTACAAGTACACACTCGGCTGTGGAGAGATTTATGGCTAAATACATACTCTAGAACTGCAAAAATAGCAAAATGATCTTAAAAGAGAAAAAAATACATTTTTTCAATACTTGTACGGTGATGGGATTAAATTATTTATCAATTAATAACAATGCCAGTGATCATTTTTCATAATTTATTCCCTTTCATAAATACATGTTAGAAATTAATATTTAGTTAGTGTATCCATACATCACCTTTAACCCTAATTTACATAGGTAACAATTTTTTTATCTAACCTTGTGTTTAAACCTTCTCTTTATTTTCATATTGAAACCTCTGATGATTTAAAAACCCCAAACACATAAGCTTCACTTTGCAGCTGTTGTGTAAAAAAAATGTAAAAATGCCTGAAGGTCACTGCATAATCACGGAATCTTCTGAATTCAAAAACGTGATTAGGGTTCAGGACGACTCCCGATGACGTGCTGCAAACGTGACGCAGACCGAACAAACATCACAGGAGACATGAGGTGAGTCACTGTTCAAACTCCAGCATGAAAGATCTTATCTTTTCATAATGATGGGTTTTGTGGCACCAAAGTGGAATTAAAAAAGCACCATCAGTGTTTTTTCAATGATCTGTTAAGTAGCGTAGACAAAACATAGCACACAATATCCCGAATTAAATGACTCGTGTGAAAAAAAACATACATGGAACAAGAAATCCTTTGAACGTAACAATGAGTGCAGTAATTTATTATGCGTATAAATCATTCGTCGTAATACAAAGACATACTTTATATTATATTTCATGTTACTTGACTAGCAGTTTTAGGGATTGGATTCGCTTACACCAACCAGCCATCCATAAGGGTGTAAAACCTGAACCTACTCAAGGCCAGATGTTTACAGCTGTTTGTAATTGCTATGCGGCTAAAATGCATTTCATACAGGAAATAATACAGGATATAATGCAGTCTAAGGTCTGCTTGATATACGTGACTTTTCCGCATCCCATCAGACGTGATGAAAGTTTGACGAATATTCCTCAAATTAGGAGCATTTTTTAACTGCCAGCGAACTTTTTTTTTAAGGATATTTTTTTTGTTTTTCTTGTTGCTGTTGTACAAACTGTCCTATGGATTTTTTTATTATTATTATTTTATGACTTTATTATTGAGTCAGTACAAAAATATTTGTGATTTTCAAACCAAATTTTTTCCACTACAAAATTAAAAGTTTAATAAAAATATGAGTATGCCAAAAAAGTAAGCAGCACATTATATAAGCAACCACTTTTCAGGCCAAAAAAAGGGAAAGCGCTGCATTTTGCATATAAAAAAGAAGCAGATGCAACAGTCAAGAAACTCTGAAAGAAAAACTTAGTAGCTAATTTGCTAAAATAAATAAATAATAATAAATAAATATCCACATGTAAGCATTTTGAAATATTGTAAGATGTTTTAATTAGAGGAATTAATAAAAAATTATCAAAAATTATTAACACTTTTAAAGAAAGTGGATGTTTTATTCCATTAATCATTTATTTATTTGTTTGTTTGTTTGTAGTTGATTTAAGTTGCCAGTTAATTTTTCTTTACAGATGTCTGACTTGTCTGACTTTTTAAAACCCTCGGTTTGCTCACTTCTTTTTTTTTATCCATTTCTTAAAGCTCTTTATATTAAATCTAATTCAGCATTTATCCCATGTAAGATTGCAATATTTGTTGCTAAGATTTTGAAAAGTTTCATATAATATGATATAGTCTGATAGAATGTGTCAAATCTGTATCGGTGCAGTAGGCTTAAGTCGCCGGGAAGGTTGATAAACATTGAGCCAAATGCGAGAGTTGGACGGAAGACAAGAATTAGAGTTTATTTATTTATTAATTCATGTATTTTGTACATCCAGTTTTCTAAGTACTACATCTAACTGGTAAGTAATAAAATCATAACCAGAATACTTTTATTAGACCTACCAAACCGTTATTCAAAAGCTTGAATTGACGATGTAATGATTTTTCTTGTTGTAGAAGATTAAAATGATTTAATTTAAAAAAAAATTGACAGTTTGTGCCAGTATTTACATTTACAAAAGTGTTAAGCCAAAATATAGTACAGTGGTGAATAAATGCTGTAGTTTATGGATCTGGATATGAAATAGCTTTGGTTGTTTTTTGCTTTGGTTTGATAATATTAGGTGTTAAGTAAGGGTTGGGAATCATCAGCGACCACCCGATACGATATTATCGTGATACCCGGGTGCCAATTATATTTGTATTGCCATTCTGTAAGCATCACGATTTGATAACTTTTCCAATTTAATATTTGAACTTTTTCTGTTTTTTGTTACAATTCTAAACAAACTTGACATGAAATACTTTAGACAGCACCACCTGTAGGATTATAGAGGAGCAGCAACATTTTACCAACTGAAATGCAAATATATATAAATAAATAATCTATTTAAAAAAAAATAATAATAATTATCGTTATTAACGAAAGAATCACGCTACATCCCTGAATCAATCTCTAGTAATCCCACTTCTGAATGAAGAAAGTGATTTAACTCAGTTTTGAATTTTTTTCTTAAAACACGTCACATTCTCACTCATGAGACCAGAGGAGGTAAAGTAAATAACAACACTATGAGATTTTGTGAAAAGATTTCTTTTTTCCTTTATGAGCTAAATAATTAACATTAATGCATGTAATTGGTCTCATCTGAAATTCTGAAGTCAGTGATTTATGACCAGTTTTTTATATTGAATTAAAATATTTTTCATTTGCTTCAATCTGAGCTTTAGTAACTTGTTCATTTTGCGAGAGCATTTTGAAGCCACATCAAGTTGTTTTTTCGTGTTATGGCTGCTAAAGGATGCATGTCTAGTCCTTTGAATGGTTTTGATTATTGTACTGTACTTATAAATAACCACAATTTGCATTTGTTATGTTCAATATACAGAAATCAATATTGATCTTAAATCTTGGGGAAAGTTTTGGGGAATACCATCTTCTCCCTCATTTCCTTCCAGCACCGAGAGCTACAGAAAATTTTACATCTATTTATGGTATTGTGTTAAAACCTGTTATAATGCAATAAAACATCCTTTTTTTTATTTTGTTTGTTGAGGTGTGACCATGGCAACTGTTTTTCCTCTTGAAAATGAAAGTTCTGCTTTATGTAAGAAAAATAAATGTTAATGTCATTTTTATGCATTTGAAAGTTGATCTTTTTTTTATTAAACATCAGCCATTAAATTAACCAGCAGCTTTGAGAATATAAACTAATTAATCTGTTGAATTATACTTACTTTACACTTATACACTTATATGAGCATCTTTTGTAGTCAGCAGAGGACACTAATGATGCAAAAGAGCACTCCATCTTTTACAGCTGCTTTACACAATTAAGTTGGAGTGACAGCCACAGAAAGTCTTCTGTATAGAGTCTCTAAGAGAAAGTCAGGCTTTGTGCCAAAGCACAAGGTTAAAGAAAGAAAGAAAGAAAGAAAGAATGCGTAAAAAGGTGGAGCTGCATGAATCTGCCAAGTTCATCCATCAATAAACAGCTTCCTTCATTAGATGTCCCATTTATCGATTTCTTTCTGCGCAGCTCAAAATAGTTTGTACTCGCCAGTTAAACCAGTTTGCTCAAAGGGGTTTTCGATGTGGCCCAAATGTCTAGTTTTGTTCATGATGAACTGCAATGAGCTGAATAATTAATATAAGGACAGCAAAAACAACAATTAAAGACAACTAATTACATTTTTCCTCCTTTGCAGCAATATGTTTTGAGCTCTTGATTCAATCTGCTGGAGTACTCTATGGAGCTAATTCCGGACCGCTGTCCACCATGGCTAAACAGAACCAAAAGACAAAAGAGCAGTAGTTCCATAGATATACTTTGTGTTTGGAGATTCAGACCAAGAAACCAAAAAAAAAAGAAAAACAAGTGTGCTGGAACCATATTGTTTTTGTCATCCTTCTTTTGAATAGCAAAGAAGAAAAGACATACTGTAGAAACATTAAATTTGGAGGAAAAGTGCTCTATGGCCTCCCACTACTCACATACATGATGGGACCCACATAGGCCTGATGGTGGCACAATACCAAAGGATTTTATGTTTTTGTTTGTATCTTATGAACCTACAATGTTTTTGTTTTTTTTATTTATGCTCTTTTGGTTTTCCCTTGGCTTTATTTGCTTAATACACAAAACCTACTTTGGTGATTTTAATCCTAGGCTTTTCTGCAGAATTGGTGTCACACTATAAGGATAGTCGAAACCTCAACAGATATCAAAATATGTTGACATTTGTAAACAAAACTTCCAGCACATAAAAATCAGCTATTACAGTACAAGGGGCGTTCAAACCAGGACTTTTGGTTGTGCAGAATAACAGAACACATTATACACACTAATGCACTCATCCCAGCATTTCACTAGTGCTTGGATAACATCAAGGTAGAAAGTTTTCTCAGTACGTCAGACTTGTTCATGATTTCTTCATCAGTTTACAGGTCAGAACGTGAGAACTGAACGACTGCACAAAAGATATTATAGTGAAGAAAATTAAATGCTGTCTGAATGTAATAATAATATACTGTAGGTCACGAATAGTGAGTGATTATTAGAAGCTACGAAATCCAGTTATTTCATAAAAAGTGAAATATCTGATCCTAGAAGTGTGTAATTATGCATTTAATGCATGGATGAACTGATCAAGCTGTGCTAAATTCCACCTCACACTTCACTGCGGTGTGGAAGTTTGTCTAATTGCTTCATCTGAAGTATCGTTCTTTTCTCTATTTTTTTTTATCTAGTACAAATATTGAGAGGAGATAATAAGCCTAATTAGATATAGTGTTGGATTAAACATGTCCTGGCTCATTTTCCTGTTCTAGTTGAGAATAGCCCCAATGCAGAATTATCACAGATGCAAGGGTCACTTTTTGTCTAATTATTAGGATATAATTAACAGATTTTATTTTTTTTTAAATTGTGCCCGTGGAGATCATGTCAAATTGTTTATATACCCACATATACACCAAAATTAACATGGTGATTACTACAGCGCTGTTCAATTCTGTATTATGAATGTTGCACATTGCTGGTTCTTATTTACTAATTGCATTTTAAAGCCAATACCGCTGCTGCTGTCTCACACATCATTTCATTTCATACTCCATGTCCTACTCATCCCGCTATATATCTTTTTATATTGCACATTCTTTATATATATAAATTTTTTTTGTATACATTTATATATTACATACATTGTACATATAATATATATGCATCATACATTGTATGTCTCTATTTTAAATTTTGTTTTATTGTCTTGCCAAAAGTGTCTCTTAGTGTATCTATCATTCTTTTTTATGGCCTCTGTAATTAGCCCTGGCATGCTGTCAGTCAACCTCTAGGCCACATCCTGACACATCCTCAAAGGACTGAGAGTGGCGCACTTCTCTCCAGGAAAAAACACCAGGGGCAGACCGATATTCCGCAAAAGGTACAGGGATTGAACTACTGAGGACTGGGTAAAGTCATTTTTATCTGATGAATCCTCTTTTCCGATTGTCTGGGACCGTCAGTCCTGTGTCATACCGACAGTAAAGCATCCTGAGAACATTCATGTGTGGGGTTGCTTGGAAAAGTGGCGACAATTATTTTTGCTGTATAAGAAATATTCACTAGTCTGCTATGTACAGTACTATAATAATAATAATAATAATAATAATAATAATAATAGTGCTGGGGGAGACCTTGGGGGTGCTTAGGTACCCTTAGGAGAGCTGTAGCATATCTCTGGCACCCCGCCAAAGAGTGTGCATGGTTTATTTAGAAATGTGGTGGTTGAAGCACAAATTCTGATCTCTATGCGATGCTCATTCATGTAACATTACTTTTTTGAGATGCTACGCTGTTGTTTTATTCCTCAGTGCGTTGCTACTGTACCTGAAAGCATGGTCTAAATATAAGGCTGAAATGTACACAAACCTGTGTGTGTGTGTGTGTTTATGTGTGTGTGTGTTAGTGTGTGTTAGTGTGTGTTAGTCTGTGCACTGCCCCTGTGTTCCAACTACAAAATCATGCAGGGCTCATCCTTCATCAGTCAATTATACTAACAATAATAAAAAAAAAACATTAACTAGGGCAGTATATTACCGTAAAAATAAATAATTTCCATGCTGTTGTTGTTGGAATGCACTGGACGAGTGGATGATTGTTGTTATATGAACTGGCGAATGATTATTACTGCTATTCTTGATGTTGGATTATAGAGAAGGGAACATAGTGACAGAAATACGAGCTGACTAACCTACTGTATGTGATATAT
>JAOVVB010000002.1:3031612-3044548 GCA_028570985.1 Heterobranchus longifilis
TTCTTATAACAATTTAGCTGTTTAAAGTAACATTGAATGAAACAATACCTCTGGTATGAAGCACTGATACTGGAGAATCCTTCCATAAATGCTAAATAAACAACTCTTACACATTCACCATATGAATATCTATATGTCCCTGTGAGCGAGCTATTACCATAGAAACGATGAACTGTGCAGCATATGTCCCTGACATCCCATAATAGTAGTATTAGTATAATTGCATATACACACATGCTTGCGTTTTTGGAATTGATTGGTTATTTGTTGGTATGGATGTTTGTTTCTTGCACTTGCACAAAAACAAATCAATACCCTGTTGGGGGGGGGGGGGTATACATTCATATTTTTGCAATTGAAGTGGTAAAATGTTGTAGGTTCTCTATGATCCTACAGCACAGCACACTCTAAACTATTCACACAGCGTCCTGTGTGGTACGAGGAAAATCAGAAAATCAGAATAGTTATAAAACTGTGACACTTAAAGAATCGCAATACAAATAGAATCAGAACTTGGGTATTGTGATAATGTCGTACCAAACGTGTGTTGCTTATCTACTGCACATCAGCCAGTAATTACAACAGGTAACAATTTCACTTCATTCCAGGTTTAAAATCTCTTACCTAACCCTGTTGTTGCTGTCTGCTACTGTTCTCCCTGCTTATCAGATAATTATTGAGCATTTAAAAGAGCTGAATCAGGTTTTTAGCAGTTTTTTTTTTTTTTTTTTTTAACAAAGAACAAACTGAAAACAGGAACTGAGAGCCAAAAAAAAAAAGGGTGGGGGCTGTGAGCTCCAGGCCTCAGCATGACGTTACGATCCTGGGCCGACTTCCCAGGCACAAATTACACGTGGTCTAAACGAGCTGCTCATTGGGAATTCTCTCTGTTGTTGCAGTCTGAAAGTAAACGCAAGCTGTTCAGGAAAAACTAAGCATATGTCTATACTTACACAACAATCTGAATATAGTCATTAAAACCTGATCATTGTATCAATCAAATAATTTATTATATAAGAAGCTAGGGATGAAATTTTATGTTTTGGTGGGGAAGATTGAAATATATCAGCTAAAATTTAACATTTAAAAATCGCATGTTAAGAAATAGCATTTGATTAAATAGAATGCATTGGGGGAAATGCAAAAAGAAAAGACAGGCAGTGGGGTGTGTGATCTAATGAACACTGACAGCTGGGGCTTTGTCCAGCCAATCCGACACACACTGCAGAAACCCTGCTGATCCGTCTCTGAATGGTTTGAAGCACGGGCCTACTGAGCGCTCACCTAAACGAGCAGAAAAGTTAGACGGTAAATATATAGAGCTTTTTTTTTCAGTAAGGAAGCAGAAATACTGTATATTTTTGTAGTTGTAGCATGACAAGATGTTTTTTATAGATAGCAGGAACCTGTTCTTGCAAATGTTTCACAACTCCAAATGGACTACTGTATAAATATTAAAGAAGTTAATGCTCAAGCTAATGCATTCCAATGTCCGGTATAGTGTTTTTGCTAAAAATAAAACTAACAATCGCTGTGTTCATGTGCAAACAAATAATCTGACTAATAATCCTGTTTATGGACAGAATGTGGAATTATATTTATAATTATATACTTATTATAATGATATAATATTCTTATTAACTTAATAAAAAAATGTTTAACCTTCTCTGTCCTAAAGAAAGTTTTACCCCTGTTATGAAACACTGACACTGGAGACTCCTTTTATAAATGATAAACAAACATCCCTTTACACAAAAGTTCACCATGAACAATTGCACGTCCCTGTTAGAGAGCTGTTACTATAGAAACGATTATCTGCGCAGCATCCATCCGCAAAATCCACCGTGGCATGGGCCGTCTCAAGCCATGGTCAGGGAGAGATCTGGGGCAGCCGCAGATTATGTATTAATCGTGGTGGTGGTAGTAGTATTAGTAGTAGTAGTAGTATTAGTAGTAGTAGTAGTATTTATTGTTGCTTTTACTGTTTTTACATGTTACATATTTCTAGATGTTTACATTTGTTTATACACCCAAATGCACTTGCACGCAGACACATATACACACATATGCATGCATTCAAATTTTTAGATGATTGTTTGTCTTGGTATTTCATATGTTACATTTGTTTCTTGCACTAAAAAAAGTAAAAATCAATAACCTGTTATTAGAGATGCGGGAAAAATGTTTAATCATTTTTTAATGTGTACAGTATATCTTTGAGGTTCTAATAGTCCCTACGCTTCATCACATCACCTGCTCATGGATTATTGTCCGCTAAGAACACAATATCTTTATTACTTTACATAGTACAGAAAAGGCTTGTTTATCATAATTGTCAAATAAATATTCAGTCTCATTCTCTCTCTCTCTCTCAGTTAACAGCCAACATGCCTGAGTTTTCTTTCTTAAAGCGCTTCTCTATGATAATCTCTTCCCTTCATATAATGCAGCATTATGCCATCTTCGTAAATGTATACAATCCTACACCTAATTAATCTTGTTGTGTGCATATACTGTAGAGTACCAGTCAAAAGTTTGGACACACCTTATAGCTCTATGACCTTTCCTGATTTCTTTTCCTTACTGTAAAACATCCAAATTATACAATAATCTCCTTTGAGCAGTTGATACTGAGACGTATCTGCCGTTTATCCTTTGTAAATCCTTCATAACGGCTCTAATCTGAGGTGCTGGTTGTTAATTGGTAATTTTTGACGATGGTGACTCTAAAGGAACTTCTCCTGTGCAGCAGAGGTACGTTTCGGTCTTGCTTTCCTGGCAAGGTCTTCATGAGAGCCAGTTTCATCATGGTGCTTGATGGGTTTTGCAAATGCACTTGACACAATACTGTTCTTGCATCTTTTCCAGAACAGCTGACCATGGTGTCTTAAAATATCAGCTGACTGTTGTTGTTGTTGTTCTTCTTCTTCAGTATTGTTCTCAAATGTAGAAAATAAAAACAAAAGCACTGAATTAGTGTGTCCAAACATTTGATTGATTCTGTATATACTGTAGCTGTAGAAGTCCGAAAGCTAAATGTAGCACTCTGGAAATACCAGAAAATCTTACCTTGTCTTTCTACCTGGACACTTTAGGGGTACCATTTCTTTTGAGAATGGTAATGTGATTTTCTTTGCGTTTTGTTTGGCTTTAAAATAACCAGTGTCTGTGCTAATGCTAATCCTTCCTCAACAGTAATCACTTTGAAACAATAATTGTCTGGTGTCTCTCTGAGATTTATGTCCCAAACCCATTACTGCCGCTGGCGCTGTGAGCCTAATGTTTAATAAACCTGCTTCAGATATTTTTTTTTTTAATGGCTTTTAACTCTAGTCATTTATAGATGACGTCATAAAATGGATATACATTAACACAAATAAAAAAAGATAAATCTTGTAAGAAATAAATAAGGCTATTAAAAAACAGTTCCTTATATGTTCTTTGGACAACATAAAGCTCTTAGGTTTATAAACAGGTTCTACTTCAGAGCGGGTTCGGCAATCCGATTTAGAAAACAGAACACAGGTGTTTAAGGAAGTCAACAAGCGTAGATAGTGGAAACAAATTATATCTGTGCTTCCTCAAGAGTTCTGAGAAGATGAAGTACCTCTCTGAATGTCCTACTTGCCAGGCTTTACATAGAGCATTTGTCATTAGTTTTTTTTCCCCTAAGAATAGCAGTTGTTAGTGATAATAGTCATTGACAATATAAAATAGTCATCAAAATAGTCATTTTTCAGCTGCTCCCATCAAGGGGTCGCCATCACAAACCATCCAACCCAACGCACAGGTTTTACAGCAAATGTGCCTCCTGACACACACCTGGACTGCATCCTCTGGCTGGGGTTTGGGCGTTGACTGGGAATTGAATGCAGGCCCTCTGCATAGCAGGCGAGAAACCTACCACTATTTCTCCAATGCCCTTTTGTAGCTAAAAGATTATTCAAACAACCTCCTTAATGTCTCTTTGAAAGGTACACCATCTATCTAAACCATCTTGGACAGATGAACTCTGTTGTAGGGTTCTACTTTGGACCATTGCTATATCCCACTATGTGAACCATAAAAAACATTGTCATACAGTACTAAACTTAATCTTTTTGTGCATATTTTATATACGATTTTGTCCAGCAATATTTACACTCCCTCAAAGGGTTGCTTTGGTGTTTTTAGGCATATCACCTTGTTTTATCTCTAAAATCTCTTTTCTCAGAGGGAATTCTGCCATTTAAGGGTTATCTACTGTAAACCTATTTGTGTGCCAGAAGAAACATTTTTATCTAAAATTGTAACAGGTAAGATTAAAGTCTTTCTTAAAGATTTCTCTTCTGAAAAAAAACACCACCAAATAAACTTTAACTGTAATATTAAACCTGGTGCACTATTGACCTTGAGCTCCCTAAATCCCTTGAACCTACCTGAGTTTTTGTCTGGCAGACGACTGATTCTCCACACCACGGCTTTGAAGGCTTGTTCATACTTTGCAGTGCCAAGGGTAACCCGCATAGCCGGTTCAGACCCTGAGATGCTTGTGGAACCGAAACTGGCCCCTTTATTAAAGCGTGCCTTCAAGGACTTTTCTCCTGTCACACTTTCCCTGCGGAAGTTCTTTGCCCATGTTTCAGGAATCGGGTAACGAATAGCCACATTTTCACATGGGATCACCGTTAGAGGGTCTCTATTGGATGAGAACCCGGTTGACATCACTAGCCAAGACTGTAGTTCCACCTCTGCACCTCGAACACTGACAACTGTTCTCAGGGTGAAGGGCAGAGTTTTCTCTGCGTATCCTGTCCGGAAACGCAGAAGCTCAAATCTCCGTCCAGATGGGGGCTCAAAGGAGATAGTCCTGGATTCTGCAAACTCTGGTGTGTCTGCGCACTCATGCAGTCGACAGTCACAGAGACGGATCCAGCGTGTGGTAGTGTTGGGGATAATGTCATGCCGAGACACCACCTCTTTGCCTTTCACCTGGACATCATTGAGACCTATGCAGCAGGGGGATGAGCCCGTTAAAAAGGCAAGCACAGAAATCTGCGTCATTACCAGATGTTGTAAAATACGGTTATCTGTTTTGGACAGAACCCCGTAAAAGCTATCTACAACTTCAACCTGAATCTCCTCTTCAGAGTAAGGCACAGGTGAACTGATGCTGTCCACATCAGCTGACAACACTGCCAGCTTTTCCTGCAAAGCATACCTGAAGCTTAGGAAATCCCTGTAGTCTGTGGTTCCAAGCTTTACCAGTTGCTCCTTCACAGGCAAGTGAACCACGGTGACTTTTGGCTGGATCTTGCGTTTCTCCTTATATACCACCTGGTCCAAGCTGAGAGTATGGACACGGTTGTTCTCCTCATAGTGCTGCATTTTGTGTTCTGAGATCTCGAGCTGGACACTAAGCTGGAACTCCTTGAAGTGTTTCTCCAGGCCTTTCTCGTAGTAGAGCCTCAGCTGACCCGCATCGCTGAGCCTTACAAAGATTGGCCCCCAGTGCCGAGAGGACATGATGTTCTTCTTTTCAGGAATGCGCAGAAGCATGGGCCAGCCATCTTGAGGTGCCATGTGAGCCGGTTCATATGGAGTCTCTTCATCATCCCCTACATCCACAGTGTCATCTGGTAGAGAAGGTTCCTGGTCAGCTTCAGAGATCTGCATGTTTTTAAGCAGACCCAGTTCATTTCCAGAAAGACCTGAGGCATAAGTGCCAGTCCCACTACCACTCCCAAAACTCCCTGCAGTAAAAGGGAAAAGGAAAGAGTTATTTTGGGTGTCAGGATTAGTGAAAGGGGACTCAAACAGCAAGGCAGTAGGTGTCTCCTGGGTTTCATGGTTGTCAGATGATGTCAATGCACTGTTATTAAAATAGGCACTAAAAGGGTTAATATGAGATGGCTGGATATTTGAAAAATCCTCGTGCAGAAAGGGATTCTTCTTGGTGTAAGGAGTGCTGCTGTTTATCAGTGGGCTTTCGAGGACAAACACAGAATCTGATTCATCTGGGGATAAATCCAGAATGGGTCTGTCTGCTCTCTGGTTTTGGATGGACGACACGATCAAATTGCTGTTGGTATCCTGTAAATGAAAACTGTTCAAGTTGCCAGTCCTAATGTTGGATGGTTTGGGGGCATGCTGGTAGACTTGCTCTTCCACATTGTCATCATCATCATCAAACGTGACCCAGCTGGCAAATCGACTGGTGCTGGTGCTTGATTGGCTATTGCTCTGTGCAATGTTGGATGTCCAGTTGAGTGTATCCATGTTTATTCCCTCATCTTCCAGGCAGATAAAAAAATCTGCAAATAGAAAAAAAGTAGGTTAACTCTACATTGCAGATGTGATTTGCTACATTAATACACCACACATTTTGGTTATTACCCTGTTCTTTCAGGATACACTCATTCGTTTCCCTGAACTAGCTCACCGCACATTATTCCTTTATATTAATTACAACATGCAACCATTTCTAAGCAACCACTGAAACATCCAAGGAGCTTTAATTTGTTCAGTTGACCAGCTACCAGATTTTATTTGGTGAACATGGAAATTAACAGGAGCGCGACTTGGTGTTGGGTCACGCTATAAAAGCTGCAGCCATGATGCAATCATGAGGTTCTGTGTGTGTACAGTGAGGTCACTTAATCATAAATGATTCAAATAAGTGCTACGGTCTGATCTAGTCCTCAATTCTTCCTCTTTAATGGACTAAAAATAGACTTAAGAGTTATCTTGAAATCTTCAAGTTAACAATTTATGAGCTCAGTCCAAATTGTATACATTAATTTTCACGTTCTTGTTACATTCGCAACTCAGTCATAACCTGTGATGCCTTATAACCTTATATTTCAGTAGAGACATATGTCTGTTTTCCCGTATGTCATTATGTCCGATGGTAATGTCAGCAGAAGTGAACTTCACCCTCATGTCACAATTTGAAAGGAGTTTTCATGGAGGGATCCTGTTGCACAATGTTTAGCTTTCAGTCATATTTTGCTTGCAAAGAGATTTCGTTTCAGCCACAATGCTGACTCAAAGTTGTGCTTTCAAAAACAAAAAAAGATTAAAAAAGAAAAAAACTCATCACATATTGTATTGTATATCAAAACATAAAAGTTGAAAAAAACTTAGAACTTTAGAATATATATATATTCTTTTATTAAAAATATTAAAATATTTTCAATAAATAATGAAACTGTATAATTTACACGCACACACACACACAAAGTTTTTTCAACTTTTATGTTTTGATATACAAAAAAAAATATACAAAAAAAAGTGTTTTTGAAAGCACAACTTTGAGTCAGCATTGTGGCTGAAATGAAATCTCTTTGCAAGCAAAATATTTTTTGCATTTCATTTTGAGAAAGAAACTCATGCCTCACCAAAAAACAATCCATGAACCAACATGCATGGAGCTGGTGGCCTCGTTGTCTGCTACAAAGCTGAACTTCTTGCCCAATGCACTTTACGGCAAAATGAGTCCTGAATGCTGTTGCTAGGCACCAGCTTTCTGTATTTCAGACCCATTTCCACTGCAAGTGCAGCAAAGGAGAATGACCTCGCTCACAGTGACACACACAAAGCAAAGCACAGCGGCTTTCACATGCGCTTAGACAAATTGATGGAAATGGGAAAAAAATATATATTTTTTTTAGTAATATCAATTTAGATGGATATTTAGCCTTTTTTAGGTTCAAACCCTAAGTCTTATCAGTAAGAAGCCTTGAGAGTCAGTAGCTCAATCAAAAAAAAGTATGATACAAAATAAAAAACCATGCAAGTCTTTTCATGTCCAGACAAAAGCCAAAGCGAGAGCGCTCAGGCTTGTATCTGATATTAGATCAGCAGCAGATCTTATCCATTTTCAGGAGTTTTACAAGAACACCAAGACTCTCAAAACAAACCCAATTTCATGTTTTGTTTTGTTTTTCACACAGTTTTGCCTAGAATCTAACAGGACACTTGGCCTGCTCAAAAAACAGGCTAATCTTTCAACACAAAGGCAACCGGCTGTTACTAAGCACCGGTCTCTCCTGGTATGTATTATCACAATGCCAATGAATGCGCATAAACTAAGTCTGCAAGTTCTTAAAGCAAATTTCCTTTCCTCAAACTTTCAACAGAAATTGTAAGTTATACAGTGCTTTAATAAAACAACACAAGACCTTTTAGACTTTTTTAGTTAAAGAAAGAGATTACCCAGTGAAATTAGTGAAAGAGGAATAAAGCAAGTAAATAAGGAAGCTAAGATCTGAATAACTTCCTTCATTCATGTAAAAAAACAAAACAATACACAAACAAAAACTCTAAATCAAAATGTAAAATTATAACCCTTCGACCCGAAGATTGATCCAAAGCTGAAGAGACTCACCGGCGAGCAGAAGAGCAGACACTCTCAGAGCTCAATCCTGCAGCACCCGAGTAAGGAGCAGGTCATGTGAGGCTCTGGCCACAAAGTTGCCCGAATAGCAAAGCTGAGACATGTAGCTGCCTGTCTCTCTCTCTCTCTCTCTCTCTCTCTCTCTTTCTCTTCCTCCACCCCTCCCCTTCTCTGATAGCCTGCTCTCCAAAAGGTAACTATATACACAAATCATGGATAAACCCATCCCAAAAAGGGTAATATATCTTCATGGTCATGCTCTGAAAAACACAGGCAATATGGGTCGATTAGATCCAGCACTCAAAGTATCCAGGTCATCATAGTGGTTTTAATATAAATGCTGTTTTAAAAAAAAAACAAATCTAACTACGGGAAAATATTACACGTAGGTGCGAATAATAATATCTGTAGGAGCAAACTTTGTGCAGGAGCGGCCGGGATTGCCTGGGCTTTAAAGAAGATTTGTCAAAAATGTCTGCAGGCAGGGGTAGAATTAATTCAACTTTTCACAGCAGTCGGAGGGATTGATAAAACTTACAGGTACAGGTTTACAAATGTGTGTTTGCAGGATTTGTTTCAACGCTTTGCTTAAATTATTGGGATTGGTCAAGATTCTCAATAGTACTAGGGACTGAGATAAAAAAAAAAGTATAAAAGTTATATACTGTAAGAGCAGGCAGGATTGAACAAGAGTGTCTGCAGGAGTGAAAGGGATTCATTTTACTTTTTTTGCAGGAATGGCTATGATTTGTACAACTTTCTGCATGTTTGGAATGGTACTAGTTCAATGTTCTTGATTGGTCAAGAGTGTCTGTGGCAGTGGAAAGGATTAATCTGACTTTCTGAAGCTGTGGAGGGATTAATCCAACTTTCTGAACGAGTGAGAGTGATTAATCTGAATTTCCAAAGGAGTGGGAGTGATTAATCTGACTTTTTGAAGGTGTAGGAGAAATTATTCAGAATTTCTGGAAAAAAAAAAATGGGAGCGATTAATCTGCAATTCTGAAGGCGTGGGAGGGATTAATCTGACTTTCTAAATCTGTGAGAGATTAATCTAAATTTCTAAAAGAGTGGGAAGGATTAATCTGACTTTCTGAAGTTGTCGGAGGGATTAATCTGAATTTCTGAAGGTGTGGGAGGAATTGATCAGAATTTATGAAGTTGTGGGAGGGATTAATCTGAATTTCTGAAGGCATGGGTTGAGTTAATCTGACTTTCTGAAGTTGTGGGAGGGATTAATCAAAATTTCTGAAGGCATGGGAGGAATTAATTTTACCTTCTGATGGTGTTGGAGGGATTAATTGAACTTCCTGGAGGCGTTGGAGGGATTAATCAGACTTTCTGAAGGCGTCTGAGGGATTACTATGCCTTTCCGAAGGCATGAGTCGAGTTTGAGAAACTTTCTAAAGGACTTCTCAAACTCACTTGTGAAAGGTTTGGAACTTTGGAAAAGATTGTCAGCAGTACCAGGGAGGGATTGAAGTAAAAAAAAAAAAAAAGTTTTACATAAATCTCTAACATGCAGCTACTGATGCTCTGGTCTGAATCGTGGAATATGGCTAAAAGTTCATCTCACTTGTTCTTAGGACAGGAAGACAGACACACCTTTCGCTAGCTTGTTGTGTCTCCTGGTCTTTACACATTAATCTGCCCAGAGCATTCTCTCAGCCCTTGATCCTCTTTTTCTATTCATCAGGCTTTAATCCTATAGTACCTACCTACTCCCATATCCATCCTGCTTCACACACTCTCTCATCGGTGCCTAGGGATTAAGGCTAAGGTTATTCTGAAGAGTAGGCTAAAGCTCTGACTCTAGTCTGGTGACAAGAGTTTAAGAATATCAAAGAAGTATGTTGTGCAGAAGCATTACTACAGGGGGATCTAGTAAGAAATGTATGCGTCAGATATGGATTTATAAAGGTCAGAGGTAACAGAGACAGGAAGATATCATATGTGCAGCAGAACAAACTCTCACTTCTGCTGATCACGGCTACCCCAATACTCTCAGATGCTCTTTATAAATGTGTGCATGTGTGTGTGTGAAAGAGAGACAGAGAGAGTGGGAGGCGAAACAGCTGGGTGTCTACTCGCCGTTATATGTCCCACGGGCCATCCCAGCACAGAGCTGTCAAAGACGTAATACACTCCGCTACACAAATGCACAGCTGCATCATTACAATGCACACACACACACACACACACACAATGCACATTCACACACAAAACCACACACTCAGTCAGAAAACACACCCAACCTTGGTCACAGGGTTGGGGAGACAGAAATAAGACACATGAGACGTCTAGATGTCCATGGTGAGGTGTACATCACGGGAGTCGCCAAACAATACAAACAAGCTCCAAGTTTAATTCATACATAACTCAGAGACTAATTCAAACAAGTTCAGAGTCATTTACAAATGGATAACAAGTCAAACAAGCTCTGAGAAAAACACAGATGAACTCCAGGGATACATGTGCTGGACATAATATTAATGAAGGTACATAGATATTATAGCGCATTAAGATTAGATTTTTTTTCAATAAAGTCTTATAACTTGTTAGTGGAATGGGGGCTTATTGGTTAGGGTCCGGGTTCGATCCCTTGGGGTCTGTGTGAATGGAGTTTGCATGTTCTCCCTCTGCTTGGTGTGTTTCCTCCAGGTACTCTGGTTTCCTCCCACAGTCCAAAGACATGCAAAAAAAAAAAATGCTCATAAAATGGTCATAAAAATAAATACAATGGTAATCACCACTGACCTCCACTGTCCCTAGTTGGACTACAGAGGTTCCTACATGGATGGATGGATGGATGGATGGATGGATGGATGGAACTTTAAGTAGTGTAAATCACCTTACTGCAGCAGTCAGAGGGATTAAACTTGCTCTAAGTCAAACACAGACAGGATCTGAATCAAGTTCAATTCAAACAAATACGCACAGACAGACACTCACAAACAACGAATGAGCTCTGGATGAAACTCAAACTCAGGTTCAATGTTTCAGCAGTTCCAACTAATTTGGAATAACAGGGACGCTTACGATAATCAGATTGTGTGATAAGCTCTTTTTTAAGTAAATAAACTGGGATTTTGGAAGCTTCTATAACACTACATCATATATAACTCGCTGCATAATAATAATAAGAAGAAAATGAGGAAGAAGAAAGTGTACAGAGACATTGTGTGTGTTTAAACAGGGTGTGTATATACATGCTTCAAAACAGAAACTAGAACAAACGTCAAAAATCGTACATGCACACACACCCACAATCGACTTCATTACTGTAGCACAGAGATTTTATAATAATTATAATAATAATAATTGAATTAAATCAAATATATTCCATTGCCTGAGGGTAG
This sequence comes from Heterobranchus longifilis, assembly GCA_028570985.1. Classification (NCBI taxonomy): domain Eukaryota; kingdom Metazoa; phylum Chordata; class Actinopteri; order Siluriformes; family Clariidae; genus Heterobranchus; species Heterobranchus longifilis. Next base: position 3,043,349 of record JAOVVB010000002.1, read on the forward strand.
CTTTCCTTCCAGCAGTGATGCCTCAGGGTTTCAGGAGGAGCAACGACAGCAGCTAAGGTGAGCGAGTGCAGGTGAAACGATTCTCCCAAATAGCCTGCCTAAGGAACGAACAACTCACCTGTCAGAGAGCCAGCAAAATGTCTGCTTCCCAGATCATCCTACATTTCTGCATGGAGCTGACGGACCTCTCTCGACCCTGCCTGATAGTTCCCTCTTACTCAAACTTTTACTTCTCCTCTATTCCCGTGGTTCACTCCAGCCTTCAACACATTATACTGTAAGAGTGAATCATAAAGCAGCGTCGGGAAAACACTCGGCTCACACACCCAGGGAGTGGCTCTGAGTCACGGAGAGGTCACACCAATCATGATAAGCGAGTTCTGCCTGGAGCTCAAGCACTTACTGTAGGTTTACATGTTTAAACAACTACATTTTCTTTTCTTCACAAAAGTGCTGACGCTAGAAATTCAGTCATGAAAGTTAAATAAACGGCTCATTATTACAAAAAATTAGTTAGAACATGTTCAAGCACTTTAATTCAAACATGTTGTAACTCAGTGTTAAGTCCCTGAGTTGTTGTTTGGAAGATTGGTGGTTCAAGCCCCAGCTGCCACTGTTATCCTGTCTGCTGCAGGGGTGCTGTACTGTATAATAGCTGAAAAATGTGGGATATGTGAACAACAATCATTTTTTTTATTTTAAGACACGAAAATAAAAGCTGTTCTGGAACAGTTTTTGTCAGAACAGTATTGCAAAACCACATCAAGCACCATGATGAAACTGGTCTCATGAAGACCATCCCAGAAAAGCAAGGCCAAAACCTACCTCTGCTGCAGTAGATGTGTATTTAAATAAGGAGTATATTGTTAATATAGTTTAATTTCCAACATTATATCCAGCATCATAGTCAGGAAAAAAAAAAATCACACCTACTGTAGGACAGAGCCAACCAACTAGGCTTCTTGATAGGGGGCACAGTACAGTCAATTACATATGGTCACATCATGCTCAGGGTGAAGGATTATACCTTATATACTGCACAAAGCGCGTTATAGTCAAATCGGGTACTGACATCGATCAAAGCCATTTTCACATGTTTGGGCCATTCAAGGCAGTCCGATCATTTACATTTACGCATTTGGCAGACGCTCTTATCCAGAGCGACTTACATTTTTATCTCATTATACATCTGAGCAGTTG
>JAOVVB010000002.1:3059584-3070588 GCA_028570985.1 Heterobranchus longifilis
TTCCTACATCTAATAAATATTGAATATTTGCCTCCAAAAAGCACAAAGGCTCATGAATTGGGATTTATTACACAGATTAACGCTGGACTCGGGAATGTCTACGGTAATCCAGGAACATGCGGTGGGCCGTGCCCTCGGATTGGATTCGTGCTCAGGGCAGTGAGTGCACTCCCACCACACCACTAAGAGAAGTGTACACTACTCCTCATGCACTAGGACCCCCTACACACACACTCCTGCTGTCCAGTGCCACAGGGCTGCCCACGGGACACTTGGCCTCATCTAAGTGCATGTGGAATTTTCTTTTCCTTAATCTTGATATCAGCCAAATAAAACCCATTAGTAAATCAGCTGAATTTTTTTGCTATGGCTTTAATCTCCTTTAAAAAAATAAAAATAAAAATAATAAAAAATAAAGAACCCTCAATAACTTCACCTATAAGAATAGGAAAACAAAGTTAATTTTTGATATTGCCACAAATCAGTAGAATTCACCTGATGTCCTGGAAAAAAATAGTAAATTCTATTAAAAGTGATGTTTCTCTTTTTTCCCCTCTCTCTCTCTTCCTCATAACACAGTTCAGTTATTTTTCATGGACTCTTTTTGCTCTTTCTGGCCCTTGGCCGTCCGGTTAGTGATATTGTTCAAACAGGCTCTGACGCCAGCCAGGTGGAGCAGAGAACCTGCTGCCTCCTTCATCTCCTCATCATCACTTTCTGGAGGCTTCTCTGTGCGCCGCTTTTTTAATGGCAGCATGTCACTGGACACTCTCTGTTTGACTTTTGTTAAATGGTGCCACTTGTTGTGCTGCGCCAGGGCCAGAGCGTCCACCGCCCACTCTTTGGGCTCCTTTTTTATCTTGGCCCTGTCATCGTCGTCCGTGTCGCTGGTGGCATCGTGACTGTGGAACTCGGACACGCCACAGTCGAGCTGCGTTTTCTCTCCGGGTGTGGAGTTGGAAGATTTGCCAAAGCTGTAGTTGTGGTCCTCCTTGGGGTCACTGCTGACCAGAGGAGAGTCACAGGATGGCTCGCTTTCACTGCGAATTCTGCAGCCGGCCAGGACAGACCTAATTACACAGCCAAAATATACGTCACGTGGTTAGGAAACACAATAACACGGTGCTATTAAGTATAAATAATTCAGTACTTTATGGTCTACTAGTGTCACTAAAAGCAGTCAGTGTGATAAGAGCTGCTGCTGTAATCATAAAGACTGTCCTGATGATTCTTAATAAATCGCATTCAGACCTGAGTGACGCACATGCAGTCAGGATTAATACTGAAAAGGTAATCTGTATTCAGATCACAGGTGTAACTACAGACTAAAGATCTATTCAGCAAGTTTTTGCGAGGGAAATGCAAAGGTGGTGAAGCTTGCAAGAAACAGAGATATAGTATGTCTCAGTTTTGAGAAACTCTGACTTTTTAATCTTGAGCGATATTGGTGCAACCATAGAGCAACTTTTGTTTAAAAAAAAAAAATTGAAAAAAAAGCTTTGTAATGAAACTTTCATTGGATAAAGTACTGTATATAAATTAATTTGTAAAAAAAAAAAAAAAAAAAAAAGCAGACTAGATGAGTGCTCAGGCAGCTTCTCCTTCAAACTCTAGTCACAAACTCTAGTCTTCAACTTTTTTATTAATTTAACAACAGAAGGCTGAAGTACAAGCCCCACACAGCTTTTAATCTATTTCAACACTCTATTAATTAATGAAAAGTGTTATAATCAGCTCCATCTCACACACACCTCGGTTGAGTCTCTTGTTTATCTGGACTCACTACGTTGTGCACACAAATATATGTAAAAGACAAAATATTAGAGATGGACTGGATCAAGTGCTGTTTTATTCACTGCTGAATAACGAGTGCATAAGCCACTGAGTTTAATTAAACCAAGTGTGATTATTACAATTAGTACTAATCATGCTGCAAGATATTCACTCGACCCCTAATTAGTTAGTGTCTTTTAATTCTATGCGTTTTGTGTAAAAAACATAATAGAAATCATCTGATTGTAGCAGGTCTTAATATTGGGCAAATGAACAACAATAACTTTTTTCACCATGCCATTATTTATTTATTTCCCTTATTGCTTCCACTGGATTTACTGTTGATCATCAGCCCTTGTTGAATTGATTATTAGCAGGTGTGCAGACCTCTATAAAAGCAGAAGTTTTGACAGATTGCTTGTCTGGAGCATTCAGGTTCATGTGAACACAATGCCAAGAGGTATAGAAGTAAGCAATAGTCTGAGAGAAGCAATTGCAGTTGCACATAAATGTGGAAAAGGTCATGAAATAAATTCAAAACAACATAACCTGTACATAACACCACACGTTCTATAACGTAATGATTTATAATCTGATCCAGTGTCACCAGAAGAGGATGTGTTCCCTTTTCTGTCCTAAGCATCCTTCCTCAGTGAGCTTTTCCTCTCCCCGATCTCTGCTTCATGACAAAGTCTATTGTTAAAGCACTGTGCAAATCAAACTGAACTGAATCGCTCAATAAACTATGTAAATCATTGCTGTTTGCTTGTTTAATCTTTATCAATTCCTCCACAAATCCACTGCTTTGTATGCAAATATCTGTCTCTGAATGTATAAACCTGGTCAAGCTCTGCCATCCTGCTCTCATAGCCTGCTCTGGTTTTCTTTGTAAAACACCATTTTTATGCAGTGTATGAAATTTCCGGTCGGATTTAGGTCACACTCTAACTAGGCCATTCATTCCTTTAGCTTTCTATTCTCCAGTACCTGGACTCGTGTTCCCGCTGATGCTGTGATGTTAAAGGTTCAGTGAAGCTGTAGTGTAAGAAACATGTGTTCTGTTTTGCAGGAAACGCTGTTGGTTCGCTTTCAAGGAAAATTAAGCTACTACAGTATTTTCTCCAAATATAAACAATGCAGTATATTTTTCTAATTAGAGCTGCAGGTTGTAGTTTTTAAAAGTTTTGTAGTCCTGTAATAATCACATAATTTCAAAAACACCTTTGAAAACTTGCAAATTTCTTATGTAATGAATCTAAATGGATTTATTATAAGCTTTATTATTAGCTCCAACCCCTTACAACCCCTGCTCAACTCAGTCACACATTTCTCAGCAGCTCCAATTTCTCTTCATCTAACTCCAAAACCACAGCGAAGACAAGCAGCCTCCTCATCACCAGCGTTTTTATTTATCTGCATTACTCAGAATAATAAACTATAAGAACATCATTGCAGTGCGGAAATTATTCGTAGTTGATTGTAGAGGTGTGCAAGTGGTTCATACTGTACCTTTTCATAAATGATTATAGAGTCCAAACCTATGCTGAATTCCTTGTTTAGTGTTGATGTCAAGTGCTTTTATACCTCTCATAGAGTGGGCAGAACAAATCCTCTAAAATGGCTAAATCTTACCCTCTGCGCTACAAGCTTGATTTTTTTTGTTGCTTCGAGGTCTTATATGTTTACTGTCCATTTTTGTAAAACTGGATGATAATTGCAGGCAGGAACTGTAGATGGGGACTGGGGAAATGTCGGACCACACAAGCTATAGGATTGGATTGGTCACTTGACTGAAGAAGTTTTACCTCCTGGAGCTCCGATGTTTACTGCTGGGACTGAATCTGTGACTTTTTACGACTGTCACTTCAGCATGTGTTTTTGTGAACCTGAGATAAGAAACTGGTCTGGTGCTGATGTGTGTGAGATGTGCTGTTAAAGCTGGTTTTATTTGCATCCAGTAAGCATTATCCTGGCCATATTGCTGCTGTGCTTCTCTGGTCTGAGCTGTAGGGTTTTTTAGCAGACCAGTCCACTGTGAGTCATGAGCTAATGAAATTAAACACGTCTCACAGCCTTGAAATGTACTTCAGCTTTGAAGCACCTCTCCAGCTGACCGACAGCGCTATTACAAACCTAATTAATGGAGCTGGATTACAAAACGGCCTGATTTTAGTGGAGAAGTAATGCAGAGAAATGGCACAGGAGCACATTTATTTCCATTTATGTCCCTCATCAACAAAGCGCAGAATTACTCTAACGAAATGCCTTTTCAAGCAGCTCAGTGCTGCTGGTCAGGGTCTAGTGAAGACTGTAGGCTTCGCCTTCTGTCCCACTTCCTCATAAACATTAACATCAGGGAAACTAAAGTAGAGAGCTTTTCCACATCCTGTCTCATTTCTGGGTTTCTGGCTGATGAATTATAGCCGTGGTGCGAAGGGACACAACACACATGCCATCATTTAGGCCGAAATGCATTGTCACTCATTTCTGAGGCGCGTAACACAATCTGTTAGTTGGCATGCTAACATCTCAGACACAGCACATTGGAAACGTGTGGTTGTATATGCATATTTGAGTGATGCGTGAGTGTGTGTGTATGCGTGAGCACATATGCATGAAGGTCACACATTCTATTAAAGCGAGTGATGTTCTTTACAGCAATGTGTTACAGTGGAGAGTAGAAAAAACGGTGGGGTTTCTCAGGAAATGGGGTCCTGTGAGCATACCTGGAGGCCCTGGGGCATGACTGTTCACACACACACACGCATAAACAAACACGTCCACACCTGTCTCTCCAGGAACCTGTTCAGGCTGGCAGCTCCGATGGTTTCTCTGTCACTGTTCTAAAATCCTACCATTCCTTTATAAGGAACCTGATGATCTGATCAAATGAATGGACAAAACCATTAACACATCTGAGGAAAGATGAGGAAAGGACATCCTATTGTGCGTGCGTGAGTGAGGAAGGTCGCACTCAGGAGTCTAGGGCTTATGAATGTTTTACCTGATGAAAGACCATCCAGTCACTCCACTCAGGAACTACTTCCTGTATCTGATTCATTATTCATCATTGTGTATTTCGCTCATTTCTACAGAGTGCCCAGGCCAGGCGGGTTTGGCCATAACAGAGTTATTTTACCCCACCTTACAGTGTGGTGTTTTAAAGTGGGCTGAAGACATCTACTGCTGGTAGAGTTTTATCAGTGCTTTCACACAACTTTTTTAATCTAACCACTGGCCACAGTTCCCAACTTAAAGGTCCTATATTTGACTATTTCTTTAACAAGTGTCTATGCAGATGAGATACTGCTGAGCCACACCGCTTTCAGAGGTGAGCCGGGGGAGGGACTCTTTTTATATGAGGTCACATTATGGGGAGAATCTAATTGGTCCGTTTGATCAATACACACACGGAAGAAGGACAGGGTTTAGTGTTTTGTTTGTACACGCACATGTTTGAATGTCTAAACATGACTATAATGTGAATGTTGCACGATAGACTCTTTAACTAACGATAGACTCCCTTTAACTGTCCCAGTAGACAATCCAAGTAACAGAGGAAGAACAAGCCCAAATGTGGAGTGGTGGATTAGTGAAAAGAGGTGGGACTGACCTGACGGCGGCCGCTCTGCTGCCAATGGGATTGATGGGAAGAGGTCGAATTCCTGGGAAGAGGCCCGGGCTCATCATACAAGCTCCGTTCCGGATCACTCCCTGAGGGACTGGGGAGGAGAAATGGAGAAAACCAGCATTAATATGAAGCCATGTGAGTATCTACATCACCAACAAACATACAGCATGCACACACACACATATACACACACACACACACACACACACACACACACACACACACACACTCAGACACACACACTCAGACACACACACTCAGACACACACATATGCACAGCCCTCAATGAGCATCACCCCACACAAACACTACGGCATGTGAGTACATGCGATTCAGCCATAATCACAGATGGCACAAAGATGAATGCGAGTCATAAACAGACATAAGAGAAAAATCAGCGGGAGAGGGAAATATTGATTCATTGCAAAGCTACACCACCGTATTTGATCACTGTGACCCAAACACCATTAGCATGCGCTATTAAATGGCTTCCACTGTCTGTTTTGCACATCACCAGCACGCTTTTCCAACAGCCAGGCAGAGAAAGGACGATTTTTAATTTTGCCCCTCATTCTAAAAATAGCTGAATTATAACTTCATAAAGGCGGCAAGGGAGAAATTCCTCTCAAAGAAATTGTTAGGTTTGGAAAATGGACCATAAAAGAAATGATTACAGTAAAGAACAGCAGAGTGTAAGAGAAGTGAAAGTAACAGTTAATGTGAGGAGTTTGTATTTGATCAGTGTGTGTCTCACAGAACGGATCTTTTCAGCCTCTACTCACAGAACTTGGGCATCTCAGGACGATTTAAAGACATGATCAAGACAGCAGCGTCTATACAACTCAAGAAACAGCTTGACTCCACTTACTTCATCTGTGTTTCACTATTTAAGTATACTGAAGTGTAAGATTATCCGATGTATATAAAATGTAAGTAAAATCGCCTGCAAAAATATAACAACTGAACTTAGCATGTTTCCTGCTTACAAACACAACTGGGACCAAAGAGAGCACATTTCCTGCCTGAACCATACAGAAAGTGTAACTAAGTGACTAAGTGACATCTTCCCCCAAAAATGCAAGAAAATCCACATGGACCACATTAACTTCCAAAAAAAAAAAAGTGACGGTAACCAAATGGCCCACATCTAATAAAGAAAATATGCAAACTGTTAATGGAACTACATGCACCATATTTCCCACCCAAAAGTCAGAACTCTCTGTTCTGAAAAGAAAAGAAAAGGAGGAGACTGAATGGAGAGTGCATGAAGCCCATAAGAGCAGACCTGAACAGCTCATTGGCTGATTCTGGGACGAGGCGTAATTTCACTCCGTCCAGGAAATGGCCTCTGATCAAAAGCAGATGGCAGACGTAGGGAAAAAAAGGAGGAAAACAACTATCCGCACAAATTCCAGCACACCCCTCTTCCCATTAGGAAGAAGCACAGTTGCCTTGGCAACTCCTCTCTCCCTCCCTCCCTCTGTATATGCCATACTTTCAGAAGTGTGAGGTGCAGCGTGGAAGAGAACAGCTGCGCTGGGATCGGCCCTCTCTGCCCCTCACAAAGGTGAAGAGACAGCACGACTATGCGAGCGCATGATGTGATGTGACAGAAGGACGCAGCCCTGGTCCTGATTAGCAAGGATGGCCGACCAAACTGAATGCTTAATAAGCTTACTTCAAATGAAGCCATCAGCAACAATAGCAAGACACAAAGGACAACCAGGGCCTCTTCAGGCAATCATGTGTGTGTGTATGTGTGTGTACAATACTGTATGTGAGCAAGGAAGAATTTGCGTTGTATGTTAAAAGCGATCAGAAAATGAACAAACAAGCATTTTAATAATTTAAAAGCAATAACTTTGATTCTACCAGTAAGCTTTCTGCTTTTTGCATATGTATATGAACAGTATACCAGCTGGCATTTTATTAGTTTTATAACCAAGTTCTGTTTGTCATTGGAGGTTGATTAATTTTCTAGAACAGCAGCTCTGACAGTAACGTGGCTGAAAATCACAGTTTATATTAATATGCTAGTTTAAATACGACATGTTTTCTCATTCCATCTCAGGGAGTTTTTCCTTCCCACTGTCGCCCTCGGCTTGCTCATCAGGGACTATCTGACCATTTTGATTCATACACATTCAAATTCCATATAAACTTAAATAATTCTTTTGATTATGTAAAGCTGCTTTGGGACAATGCCAATTGTTAAAAGCACTATACAAATAAAATTGAATTGAATTTTCCATAGATCAAAGAGAAGCATCAAAGTGAAGAGGATGTTTATGGAAGGAGTATCCAGGCTTATGGAAGGCAGTCAGGGGTCAAGCTGTAACCTTCTACTTTCTCATATTAGCACTATGAATTAAAAATGTAATAAAATAAAACACAGAAATAAGGGAGGCTGACCAGGAAACGAGGAAACTTAAATAAAAAAATAAAAAATAAAAAATTACAATAAAATAACCCAGAAACGCATGAGCCAGAGTGACTCCTGTAAGGCTCTGGCTTCAGTACAAACACTCACGCTGAGAAACGGAGTGCTTCTGCTGCTCCACAAGCGACAAAAGAGCCAATCTCGTATCTCGGTGGATCTCAGAGCTTGTGGGTAGATGCCCTGATCCTCTCACTAAAGCCACGCCGAGTGCAAGGAGGAAAATGATGCCATCCATACGCCTATGTTTTTTCTCTACATCCTATTCCACTGAAGTGTATTAATGTGCTGGGCTTATGGCCTTGAAAAAAGAGCCTCTGTGAGATCAATCTTCTCTCTCTCTCTGTCTTGGGTGTTAAAACTGTGATTTAATTAATTTTCCATCATCATCCAGTTGTTTTAAACTTTTCTTAAACATACTAATTAGTACATCCCAAGTCTGACTCCTAGTGCTGCAATACCATGGCTTGGCCAGCAGGTGGATGGTGTAGAACTGCACATTTGTTTCAGAAAAAAAAAAAATCAAAGTGCCATGAAGATGACCTGCACTGACTTAGTACGCAAACAATTTCTCGAAGTAGGAACTGATTGAAATCTTAAATTTTTTAAATCTGTGTGCGTGTGTGTGTGTGTTTGTGTGTGATTTCTGTTGCTTCTCTAGCAGAAGAACACCTAATTATCCAATGGATCTATAAAGATTGCTTTTTTCAGAGTGCTTCGCTCTCGTTCTTGGGAGCAGTGAATTTAGAAACTGCTTTGAAACTGTCTTTACACGTCTTGAGTTTAGAATCAGTGCTGTATGAGATACAACTGCTCAGAGCTCTCCATAATGGTCCATCTTGGTGTTTTTGAATGAGGTTTGGCTCTACCGTCCTTGAGCAAACAAGGCTCTTTGATGGAAAGTCTCTTGAAAACGATGCGTCTTTAACATAAGACGTTTGGAGTGCTCTCAGCTCACACAATAAAGCATGAGTCTGACGGCGGTGTGGCTTCTACATCTCGGCCCATGACATGCACGGCTGGTTCCACAGTGTGAGCTTCTGACTACATAAAGGCGAGCGGCGGGGTTCCCGGTTCAGGAGTGGGCCGTCTGAGCCTCGGGCCTCCTCACTGCGTTTGTGAGCTGACATGCTCCTCTCTCTCTATAAGCGCCGGTCAAAGGGCACGGGCAGAGCTGTGTGAGGGACTGAGAGAGGGCCCTGTTTGTTTATGGCTTCTGTGTAGAGATGAGAGTTTGCCTCGGGGACACAGAGCTCTTTCACCTCTTCGGGTGGAAAGAAAAATCAACATGGCTTGTGTGCTGGAATCTGGCTAGACACCACACTGAGATGTACAGATCACAGATGTGCAGCTTAAGCAATTATGCTGATAATTCTGAGATAAGAGGCGTATGGATTTAAGCACATTTCGATATAGCGTGCACACACGCGCGCACACACACACACACACACACACACAAACATAGTCTCTGACACAGAAAGTAAGAAAAGGGGAAAAAACTATTGTGTTGTAACTGGAAAAAAAGCTGACCAAAATTTCTTTAAAGGAAATGTAAGGAAAGGAAAGGTAAACTCTGCGTGTTCCAGCTAATGAGGTTAATTTGGGCTTTTATGAATGCAGTCTACAAGAACAAGTCTAAATACTGTAGTTGGTGAAATTCTAATGCCTTCATGCACTCCAAGAGCTATTGCTAGCATAAGCTTGATTTTTACCAATCACATGGATAATTATTGCTGGTCCTGCTCATGCAGCTCTCATTAATTCTATACCTTACTTGGTGAAAGTCTTTAGCCTCAGCTCTTTGGAACAATTGGAAAAGACTTTAAGATGGATCAGCTTTTACACTTTCGCTTCCTGTCGATGATTAGTTTCCTATAACTGTAACATTTTCCAAATGTTGTAAGAGAAAAGAAAACAGTGATAAAGTGCTAAAGAAGCAGTGCGAGTGCTTAGCAAAAGCTAACTAGCAAGTAAAGTTTACTCTGCTGCTTGTCAATCATTGCTTAAACATTCCCAAAAACCTTTTACAGCACTCTCATTACAATATTAAGCCACACCCACTAGGATAATCAAAATGAAAATTTGAACAACACATTTTAACATTGCAGCAATATCAGAAACACAATCAAACAAACAGCAAATCAGTGGCGAAAGAAATGACAGAAATGCACTTAGGCACAACTTTCTCAGCTTCTGTCTTCCTGCATTCGAGTTTTGGCAGTGGGGTCGCACACTGCTCCCAGCTGCTCCCATCTTTTCCCCACAGCTGGAGAAGTGAGTTGCTCTGCCTGACCTGAGATCAGATCCAGGAGGGACTATGCATCCTGCTGGGCCATGAATATCTGATGGGGCACGGAGTTCAGATTAACCGCTGTTCCACTTAATGGTGATACGCAGCCGTGACAGTGTGACAGGAGAAGAAAGCAGAAAAACACAAGGCATTCTGCATTTATACACCTCGTCACGTCACTTCATTTCTCCTCTACTGTGTCCTCTGCAGTAGAGTCTCTCAGAGAGAGAGAGACAGAGAGAGAGAGAGAGAGAGAATGACGAGATGTGTCTGACAAATATGCGGCACTCTATAAATTTGGCACCTGCTGTAGCGCAAATAAAGCCTGTGCATTTAGTTTAATTCTTTCCCCTGATGAACGACCGGCTGCAGAGTGGACTGTAGGGAAATTGGGTTAAAGAAATATAAAAATATTTTAGTGTGATAAATAGTGTGGTAAACAGTATTACGCAGAATGTAAAATGTAGCTAGCAGCTTTTCCTACAACAGACATTCTGGGTGAAAATGTGGGTGTTTGAGAGTAAACAAAAGTCGAACGCTGAGCTCCTGACAAGGTCCTGCATTTGACTATTTCTTTAACAAGTTATCACATGTCTCACAGCTTCCCCAGTGTGTGTGTGTGTGTGTGTGCGTGCGTGTTAATGCTCCAGCTGAAAGACCCGTCAGAGAGTGTAACTCAAACTTCCTCTGTTTCACTCCTCCTCCAAATGAACTGTTTCAGTGTCTATGAAAAATGGCTACTGCTGAGCCACGCCTATGGAGCGATATCCCGGACAATATTCAAAAGAAATTGCAGAAATTACATTTGCAATTGCGTTTCCCATATGTGGACGCACAAAGTGTGCCATAATTCAAATGCAATTGCAAACTTTG
>JAOVVB010000002.1:3084342-3099848 GCA_028570985.1 Heterobranchus longifilis
TGTCCAAGTGCAAGTTGATCTTGGAGCTAAACTATTTGCTTTGGGTGAAAGCGCCATCTAGCGATCATTGTGTGTCATCAACAGCTTCCCATTCAAAACAATAGGCGGTCAAATGACCGCTGTACCGCGTTATAAGTAGGTCACACTGGAGCGGCGCTTCTAGTGTTAAACTGTAACTGTAAACTATAATTCCATTGTAAAAAAAATAAAAATAAAAAAATTAAGTTCCAGAAATAAGACGTTTCTTTGGAATTGTCGCTTCCAGACATTATTAAAGATATTCCGGTCTGAAAAGAAGAAAACTTATAGTCCGTCTTTCTTGTCTGCATATCGAGTACAGCACACAAAATTACAAAACCTTTGTTTCACAGAATCTCTATTTATAAAAAGTGACTTTTTATACCAACAACCATGCCATGCTCAGTCACTTGAAGTCACCTTTGTTCTTCATTCTGATGTTTGGTTTGAACTCCAGTAGACCATCTTTACCAAATCTACAAGTTGCTGCCGTGTGATTGAATGATTTAGGTGTGTGTGTGTTTGTGTGTGTGTGTGTGTGTCAGTGTGGTTGTTGCATGCCCACAATCCTTCAGCAGTAAGCATACCTTCTAAGCTTTGCACGCACTGTACCCATTTCCCAGTCTTTAAAACGTATCAGTAATGATACTGAAGCCAAACAGACTGCTGAACTTATTAAATATGTTCCAGTGCACTTAGTTGTCTGGAGACGTTTCCGTCCTCCTTACCGCAGGAAGCATTGACCTCAGAAGCACAGTCTGAAACGCCAGGAGTAAATTCTTCTAACCACCTCGCCTCGGTTTCCTGCAGATCCTTAGCGTGCAAACTGTGCGTGTGTGCGCGCGAGAGAATGTGAAGAGCAGTCTGACACCCATGCCTTATTAGCAAATGAAATGATTTGTGCTTTGCAGTTAGCTTGGCACTAAACATTGTCTCTAATGGAGTGGGTGAAGGGAGAGAAGATGGGGTAGCGCGTGTGTGTGTGTGGGGGGGTGATTTTCCACATGCAAAACACAACACCCTGGAGTAAATGTTCACCCTGGCACAAGATGTCCACACACATGTAACCTCTCGCTCTTAGTCTTTCTCTCTTTCTCACAAAACCAAACAAAAACACAGGCTGTGCCGCCCACACACCAGTCTGCCTCCATCTCTATTACACACTGTTCTCATCAAGCTCACTCTGAAATCTTACTTACAAATGATTTCAGCTCACATTTATGTTTATTTTTGTTCATGCCTACTGAATCAGAATTTCCCAGCATTTCAGATCCTGAAAACAACCTGAAGTGTTAACACACGAGACGCGTTTAGCGGAAACCTCTCATTAGAACCTGAGCGAGCGTAAGCATCAAGCTGATTGGCCAAAATTATCATGGCCCGAAGGACGAGAAGAGACTCAAGGGTCAGACTAATTGGCTGCCTTCCATCGAGTGCTCTTCTCTTTTGCTCCTATAACGATCAGACGGTTATGAGGGCGAGTTCAGAACAGAAAAGTGGACACTCTGAGGCAGAAACTTGGAAGGGACGAGGAGCTGCGATTTGAGGACGCCACATCAAAAGGCCAGGTTTCAGCAGGACATCTTGTTCTGTTTAAGGTGTTCATCACGTTGTGGAGATCCCGGTGGTATGCCAGATATCAGACACACTCTCGGGGCCAATTAGCAACTGCGGAGCTCCTATTAAAAACGCTCAGCAAATGAGCTGTCAGTGTTGCTCAGCTGAGAAGCTGCATAATGCTAAAGCAGCGATGGTACTTGCTGTTCTTCAGGTCTCTAGTCAGTTTAAATGACGTCATCGTGGCGCGGTTGTCACATTTATAAAGGACTCTTCTGGGACTTAGGGAGAAATTGTCCTCCCATGAAACTAAATTATAAATTCTGCTTCGTTTTGTTTAAGGTTCTTAAACATATGATGATCTTCCTGGAGACGATCGGTCATCACCAGCAGATGCTGTGTTTAGGATTTCGTCCTTCCTTCTTCATATCCAACACATTTAAGGCATTCATATGTCTTCTTCGTCCAACACACTGAGCTAAGCTGTGATGTAATTTCTTAACCTACTGTAATTATTTTTTTTTGACTGAAATGGAAATAAATCACTTCCTGTTTCTAAAGGTCAACATACAGTGTCGATTCAATACCCGTCAGGCACATTATGTGAACATTAACCTTGTTAAACCCTATACAGTATGTACGCCAGGTACTAATATAAATCTTCATTACTGTTCTGTATAATTAAGTCTAGAAAAACATCATAAGCAGGTACGTGAGAGAGCACGGTAAACAGAAATTGTAGTAGAGTGTAATAAATACACAGTGCGGTTTAAATGGAGCATAAAGACTGATCCAAACAGCATTTATGCAAATACAGGAAGATGACCTGGCTGTTCGTGTAAGGTGAATTAATATCAAGTATACTCTCTCTCTCTCTCTCTCTCTCTCTTTCTCTCTCTCTCACTCTCTTTCAGGGCTGAGGTGGTGCTGGGCAACATCATAAAGAAGAAAGGATGGAGGTACACCGATATCTTTTTAATTTCCTCTGTCCATTTCTGCGCTCAGTGAGACGAGTACTGTACAGTGAAATATTAATGCTAGCAGCAACAGCAAAGCGTCTCAGAGCACCAGGTTATATATCAGACTCTGTTTGTTCTCTTGATGCGGTTAAAGCATCTCCTCTCACTTATTAAAATCATTTTGGAAATTAAGCGATTTAATCTCACAGATCACAGTTTAAATGATAAAGGTGAAAGTAACTGTTCTTTCTAGTTTTTGAGAAATTTATTCATATTTTTCTATATTTTTGTATTTTAAGCTACTGGGGAAAATATTAACTTTTTTTCATTTACTGATTTCTCTCTTGCTTTCTTTTTCTCTGTCACTCTCTGTGTGTTTTGCAGACGCTCCAGTTTAGTGATCACCACAAAAATCTTCTGGGGTGGAAAGTATGTTCTTACTGATCTTTGGGTTTGTTGTAACAGAGCTGAGCTGTCTTGGAGAATCTGACTTCTTGTTAATCTAATATTCGTGAAGATTCAAATGGGTTTTCTTTCTGGACGCCAAACAATATTGTGTATTATTATTATTGTGTATTTAACAGCATTATATTATAATGCTGTTAAACCCTGTAATAACGTGCATTAATACTTAATACCTGTGCTGTAGTTTACACAATGTAAGGGAACTGGCCATGCTTCGGTCAAACATCAGGGTCCAACCAAAGTGTCATAATTAATTACACCTTGTTAGTCTTGGTTTTTTTTTCCCAGCAAAATATCAGTGATAAGACACAATTATTTATTTGTCCAATCCGCATGATTGCTTGACTGCACACGGGGTGGGTCAAGGGTATCTGCTTTACTTTTGATTTACAAACATGAACAATACAGTTAATATAATTATAAGCTGACTCCAGGCCATGTGACTTATTAATTGTCGAAGAACTCCTACAGAACCCCTGGTTACAAGACATTTATTCATTTTTTTAATAATATTTGTCTCTTTATTGATGCGATAGAATTATCTTTTCCTGGACTTTCCACTCAAATAGGATATTTTATTTCATATTACTGTGTTTAGGGTTAGACCTATGCAGTTTAACACTTACTCTAGAGTCTAGACCAATACGGATACCTGGGCTTCAGCACATCCTATTTTAAGAATCTTGTTTTGTGGTTTATTTCTATATGTAAACATTAAATGTTGCTGTTTTTTTTTTGTTTTTTTTAATTGACATAAAATACAACAGTCAATTCGGTTCCTCAAATGACAAACATTAATGTTAATCACTTACTGTATGAGTTTATCACTGGTGCTAAAGACGCTTTACAAACGGGATTTCTGAAAAGCTGTTAGTAATGTGCATGTTTATTAAGTCATGCTGTTGTCATGTGGTTTGTTATTGAGATTGGTTATTCATACCTCACACTGCGGTTAACACTACCGCAGGTGTGTATCAGCTCGCGATGTCTCTGCTTGACTCCTACAGCTGCGCTGGCGAGCGCTCACTCATCCATACTGCTCAGAGTAAACCAGTTGGAATGAACCACACGCCCTGAACAGAGCAGGGTTTCCTTGTGCACTATTCAGACTTCTAATGAGAATATAAACATACAGTACGGAGAGGCACATTCGACTTCAGAATTGTATTAGTAAGACCAATTAAATACTATTGAACAGTTTCAACAGCCATCTTATCTGAAACATTTGAGGAGGAACACAGAACCCGTCATTTGAATGAACACGATATATAGTTTTAACAAGACTGTGTATCTAAGTCTTAAGCACCATATTATATGCTGTACCAATTTTGTTATATATGTTTATCTTGTCTGCATAATTATGTACAAAATCATTCAGTATAAAACATTTCTTATAAAACTGCACAAATCTGTGTCTAAAACTCCTGATTTTAAGCAATGAGTTTTCACTCTGAATATTGACTGTTTATTGTTTTACTCTTTATTGCTCTTTATTGAAGTTTCTTTTATCCAGAAATGTTTTTAAAAGCATCTTTAGCTTATGCCATATTTTTGTATGTGCCCAAGACTTTTGCACAGCACTATAAGTAAAACAGCTGTTAGGTTTTACTGAGCTTGCTGGAGAAGATACGTTCTTCAGGTAACTTTGTCACACTCGCTCCTTTCTTTTTTCATGCAAATCCCAGGAGCGTACATTAGAATTTTTGTTTCCATCTGAAAACTGGTCTGTCTTGTACTATATATTTTTCTTTACAGCCATGCATATATTCTCTTGCAATGTTATTTATTTATTAATTTTTAAGTTATATTTGGAAATACTGAATGATTTTGTTATGATTTTATTATCACATAATATGGTGCCTAAGACCTTTGCTGTATAGTAAAACATATACTGTATAGTTAAACATCCCAGTGCTGTTATACTCCATACCAGCACTCATGGAAAAATCTCTCGCCAAATCAAATTGCTTGATTGGAACTAACTGTTGTTTAATAACGTATGTTTGTAGAATTGGAGAGAGTAACTGAACTGCATTGTTTTTACACTCTTTCAGGGCAGAGACTGAAAGAGGACTTTCCAGGAAACATATAATAGAAGGTGAGACTAACTCCAGAACCACACACAGCACTGTGGCCACTGTGTAACAGGGTTACCCTGATTAATTCTGAGAGAGAGAGGGAGAGAGAGAGAGAGAGAGAGAGAGACGTTTTAAGTGAGCTATATCTCTCACTTGTAGAAGGTGCTCAGAAGGGGGCAGTGGTGGCTCAGACCTTTAAGGCTATGGGTTACTAATCATTAAATTAGTGGGGCGATCGCGAGTTCGATCCCCGGGTGATGCTGTAACCTCTCGAGGCCGGAGGTCTAGAGAGAGCTGATTGGCCGAGCTCTTTCAGAGGGGAGGGATGAGAGGTACTTAGTGCTCCCACATCAATCACGGCTCTAAATTAATCAGGGGCGTCTGTGAGCTCACGCAAGCGGAAGGAGCGGATAGCGCTGTCCTCCGGTCGTGTTACTCCGCCCCCCAACGGTGCGTGAGCGAGCAGTTCGAAAAGATGCGGTCGGCTGATGTCACGTGGTTCGGAGGAAACACATGATAGTCCTCGAACTTCCTGACTGAGTGGTAGCAGTAGCCTTAATGTGGGAGCCCCCTAGTGACAGGAAGGAATTGGACACGACTAAAATAGGGAGAAAATGGGGGAGAAAAAAAAAAAACATGTACAGTACCTCTTGTAAGTGAATGTTGTCCAAGTCGTATGCGCTCTGGACTGCTTCCACCATCCAGCTCTCTGGTGTGATCATGTTCAAAGTGAGCAGGGGGGATTCTGGGATGTCAGTGAAGCGAGCCATTGGGCCAGGTGACAGTGAGTCATTGCCAAAGAAAGTCAGATCGGCTTCCATGACAAAACGATAGAAGCTGCAAACAAAAAAGATATTACATTCAGTAGTACAGACACCATATGCGTACACATACAGACACCTAGAACAACTCTTTCACAATTTGAGCCCTGGAATATGGCTGTACCACCAGAGGAGGGGGAAAAAATCAAATAAAATCCATAGTTGTGATAATCTGATCATTTAGGTCGTTAACTGACTTAATTTTATTGCCACATAACGTTGCCCGAGTCTAGACCTGACCAGATCATCACATAACACTGCCTCCAGAGGGCACTATGAATAATGATAGTTGCATCGCTTATGTGTTCTTACACGGTCGGAGCCATGACTTTAGTATACAGTAGGATCAATCTAGGGCTGTAGCTATCGAATATTTTAGTAATCGAGTATTCTACCAAAAATTTTATCGATTAATAGAGGAATCGGATAAAATGTACTTTCGCTTAATTAAACAGCAATGTAAAATATATCAGAGAAACAAAGATTAATTGGTTATTTTTTAAATACATACAGCATTATATCAAAAATAAACATTGTCATTATTCACAATACAAGGAATAGCTTATAGTTGACTGAGATGAATTAAGTGCATTACAGTGCCATACATTCTTATTTTAAAGATATTTCTCAGATGCAAAAACTAAAAAAAAAAAGGAATTTCAAATGACAAAGTATCAAAAAATAACTAAGGCACAAATTAAAATAAATAATTATACAAAAACACTAAGTTGTGCAACTTCACTTTCAGGACTAAAAGTTTCTAAAATTACAAATTTACAGGCATAACTTTACTGTCAATTTCTGTCGTTTTCTCTTGCTGGTTCTCTTGGCTGGTTTCTCTTGAGCTTCTCTTGGCTCGTGGATATTTTTATGATATTATGCTCCATCAAATTAATACACAGCGAACTGTTTGTGTCTCCTTCCGCTTTGTGGGTGACGTAAGCTCTTCTTCCTCGTCTGTGTTTAGTAGCGGCTTGCATCCGGAAGCGCCAAACAAATAATTGAGCAAAAACATAACATAAGCTTTTAAAATTCATTAAAAGAAGCTTTGAGGCAGAAGATTTTGCCCCGATCATTTTTTGTAATCGAATTACTTGAGGAATCGTTTCAGCCCTAGATCAATCTGGACTCATTAGATCACATTACTTTTTTTCTACTGCTCCAAAGTCCAATGTTTTTGCTCCCTAACGAACTAAAGTCTTTTTCTGATGAGTCTCACTAACACTCATCAGCTGTTTAATCCTACTCCTGTGATTTCCTATTGCTCTGACTTTCACTATTAAACACAGCTCTGGTTTCTACTGTTGTTTGTTTATGATTTAGAGATTTTCTCGATAGTTGGTTCAGCACTATCGTTAAAGGTTTAAATAAAGTATTGGACAGTTCTTAACCCGATTCCGAAATCTCCCTAGTCTGACATTGATAAAACTGTGTAATTTGTTTTCAGCCAGGCAGTCTATTTGACATTAAAGAGTCAAAGCGTATACAGATTAGAAGCCCACCTATTGCTATGCAGAATTAGTCAAATCCTCCCACTCAGTCCATCAGTCAAATACACTGTGTAGAGCACAAGCTCTCAACCCCGGTCCTTCAATTCGGAAAAAGTTGTTAATTACTGTCAGTGATTCGTTAAAATCATAGATGCTGGGAGTTGAGAGTTGAGAAAACACTAAAATGTGCAGAACAGGCAGGATGAGGGGTTAAGGACCACTAGTGTAGAGGAACATAATACACGGCGGGCTACATTTAGTAAAAAAATTTCAGCGTTTTGTGGTAAAAAGATCAACTTGATCGCACTGTCCTCGACGACAATAACAACATCTTATGACCTTTGACCATGCCAATCCTCTGACTTATCACCCATCAGGAACCTCCAGGATTGGTCAAAAAACTCAAAACTAGTTAATTCGCATCTTTCAGGCTTTTGAAACACA
The DNA here is from genome assembly GCA_028570985.1 of Heterobranchus longifilis. Classification (NCBI taxonomy): domain Eukaryota; kingdom Metazoa; phylum Chordata; class Actinopteri; order Siluriformes; family Clariidae; genus Heterobranchus; species Heterobranchus longifilis. The sequence continues at coordinate 3,092,175 of JAOVVB010000002.1, forward strand.
GTGAAACCTCGGATTGATGAGTAAAGATTTTTATGAATTTTGACTTGGAATTTACAATTTCAAGCCTTGGTTTACGAGTACTGAGTATCACGCATGCGCTCCTCTTGCCTTCACACACACACACACACACACACACACACACACACACACATACACACACACACATACACACACACACATACACACACATACACACACATACACACACACACATACACATACACACATACACACATACACATACACACACACACATACACATACACATACACATACACACACACACATACACACACTACACCCTGCGCTGGTCAAACCACGCGACAGCAGCCACTGCCACATCCAAGACCACTGACTCCTCCCCTTTCCCCTCTCTGTCCCACAGCAAACCCATGAAGGGTCTCTGTTTTGAGTTTTGACTCCCCTCGATGAGGGAGACAGACTAATACAAAGCACAGATCGTTATTCTTTGACAGAATCGAGGTCAGCACGATTAATGTCTTTGCAAAAGATGCTTTTTTTGTGGACAGGAAAATATTTCGATTGTCACTATACTGGGCTTCATCACTGCGGGCAAAAATGGTCTGGAATTTTTTCCCCCTTATATGTGACTTACTATAGATATACTGTAGATGCAAAAGTATGTGCACCCCTGAGAACCACAAAACTGAAGCGTTATAATTTCCCTAAGAGAACTAAGAAACCCCAAATCCTTATCCAGCATGACAATGCCTCTGTGCGATCCACAAAGCCAGCTCCATTAAGACATGGTACGTTAAGTTTGGAGTGTAAGATCTCATGTGTCCTGCACGGAGCCTTGACTGAACTCAACACCACTGAATCTCTTTGGGATAAACTGGAACAGGAGCGTCCTCCAAACATCCAACATCAGCACCTGATCTCACTAATGCTCTTGTAGCTGAATGAGCACAAATCCTCACAGCCATGCTCCAGCACCTAACGGTAAAAGTGAACAGCCTGAGGTGTGAAATTCTAAATAAAGTCATATAACATTACTTACAATGTAAAAATCTGATGTGTTTTTTTTAGTGATTTATATTCTACTATTATGTACATTTTTATTATACTTTTATAATATAACCATAATAAAATATTATTTATACCTATCTGAGTTTCTGAAATCTCAGACACGAGCAAAGAGTTGTTCAAGTTCTTGGAGTCAACATGGTGGTCATGACGGTGACATGGAAGCAAACTCCTCCTCTGTTCTCTATGTTTACATGTAAAACTTTAATGGTAGGATTATTTTTGCACAACTTGACAAAAAGATTCCAACTCAATATTTAACAGAATGCAAACACAGCAAATTCTGATAAAAAAGAATAAAAAGGAAAGAAGGTGAAGGAACAGATTTAAAAGTTAAATAATTCTATTGGTGTGAAACAGGAAGCCATTAGTGTCAGGTCATTTCCTTTTGGTTGCTCTGATTTCTCTGACCAAGAAAAGAGAATTGGATGAAATGGTGATACAGAAAAAGTATAAAAGTTTGCACACCTTTTAAAGGAAAACAAGGTATTGGGTTGACAGATATTCCCACATTATCACAATCATGATCATGAAAATTTAATGTAATCAATTTAAAGGCATTATGAAGCTTATTTCATATAATTCAATATAATCTAAGACTAAGAGGCTCACTGCATTTTTTTTCTTTAATATGCTTTAACATTTTTAAAAGTTCTATCTTGTTACAGAATTTACACACTTTTCAATGATTAATACTGTATTTATGTTTGCATATAATCTGGAAATTAGAGACGGGATGTAAACTTTGGTGCAATTATGTATCTTAAGCAAAGTATGGCCTTTATAGCAGCTCAGCTGCCTCAAAGGAACACACCTGTAAACCTTATTAATTTATGTTTTAGATTTACACAGTGCATTTCTTATTTGCAAAGACAGTTTTATAAAGTGTGTAACACAAAGACGTGAAAAAAGTAGTAGAAAATGTGACTTTTTTTCATATGAAGAGAAAAGTCTTCAGCTGAGATGTGAAAGTGATGATAAACTGTTCCACCAGCTTTAGTTGCAAACTTTGGACAGAGCCAAGTGTGAACCTGATTCTATTTTGTGGTTCAGCAGTGATGGCAGAAATGAAATTCCAACAATATGTTTTAACTTAATAAATAAATAGCACTCACTTACTGTATCTTGGGAAAAATTCTCCCTCAACTCGGAAAGTCAGGACGGCCTCCTCAACCACGTCAAAATTACCCCTTAACGTTCTGCCCAACTTTGTAAAGCAACTGCTCAACTTTTCTGCTCAGCTTGGTAAAGCACATTTTATATCATATTATAGTATTTGTTGAACTCAACCTGACTGAGGTCTTCTTTACCACTTGGTTTAGGTATGTTATGCTAAGAAAATCGAACGTCGAAAAACATTTGTACTGTTGAACCATTGCATAAAATGTTAGCATTTATGTGATAGCTCATGAGCAATAACTCAACCGTTTGGAAGAGTCCTATCCTGGGGTCTGTTTTGTGTTATTTATAGTTATTATTAACAATTGTTCAATTATTGTAATTGTTTATTACATTTATTTTTATCAACTGATTATTGTTATTATTGCACCAAGGGAAAATGCAAAGAACTGTTTTCCACTGTTTTTTTTTTGTTTGTAAGGATGTTAAAGGGGAAAAATAGCTACTCATATTAACAAACAGTAAACACATGAATTCACTTGTAAAACCTAAAATAAAGGAAAAGATACATTGCTCATCACAGTTAGCTGGCTAGCCTAGCTTGGTGCTAATCAAACATGGAGGCATCCATGTTTGTTTCCCAGTTTGTAGCCGAAAACGATGCAAGTCCAAGTTCTGACTTCTTGCTTCTGAGATAACCGTGCGCTCGCTCTCTCTCTCTCTCTCTCTCTCTCCTGATATCTCATTCCCAGCTGAAGCAGCCAGAGCAGATAACACTCTTCTCGGCATTGGCTCTGCTCTGTTCTCCTTCTTAATCGTCTTAGAGTATATTAGTTAATTGAGAATTAGAGCACACAGAGAAAGCAGAGGAGCTTGGCTTCGAGTGTGTTTGTCTACACGCTGCATTTAAACGCCTTGTGTCAGTCTGTTTCATTTCCTGACTTAAAATCGAAAGCGGCCGCTTTAACATGCTCCGTGTTCCCCTCGCTCGTGTCACACACCTTGGATCAGACCCGGCACTTCCTAATAATTTACCGAGGGATAATGTAGGCTCTCTGCTTTTTTATGGATACTTTAATTACAGTTTGTCAGATTTTTTTTTTTCCACTGAGAGTGATTAAAACCAATCTCAGATTAGGACGAACAACTTCATTAGCATACCAGTCGCCTGGCAACTAAAAAATCCCCAACTTTTACATTCAGGGACTCTTTGGTTCTTGTCCTAGTCTTATTAGCGCTTTATTATTTATTATTATATTTTTGTTGTTTTTTCTTTATTTTAAAAGCTCTTTAATACACACACACACACACACACACACGCACACAGTTCTCTTGGACGCTGAAACTCTCAGTCACACTCTCTCTCTCTCTCACACACACACACAAATACACATCCGGACACATGCACGTACACACACACAAACACAGCTCGAAGTTTTCACCGCTGTTTGTACCCCAAGAGCTGCACATATGCTTTGTATCAGGTTACATCTACGGTATGCGTTGCCATAGAAACCGCATGCCTCATGACAGACGACCCACCATTTCTTTTTCTTTTTTTTTTATCAGCTGCAAATACAAAAAAAATTAAACAGTCTTTTATTGCTCTTGCAGTCTCTCCATGCAAGGAACATCATAAAAGCAAAAAGCTCTGCAATTATTTTTTTCAGACAGTAAAATTTTACACATTTAGAAGCAAGAACAATGAAACAGCTAGTAATGGAATCTGCATCTGAGCTCTCAGATATAACCGAGCTATTGTTTTTAGGGACGCAAATCAAAACGAGTCCGCTCTGGGTCCACACAAAATAACTAGCGTGTTAGTAGGAAAGGAGCCACGCCCATGAGAGGAGACTCAGAGACTGATGTGTTTTATGTTCTGTACTCCAGAGGAACATGCATTCTTCTGTGCTGGGTTTCTGCTTTTTCATTTGAACCACATGTGCCACTGGCAGGAGACTCGCTGGGTTCTGGGTCGACGCCCTATCTATTTTTAACTCTAACGGTCTGTGCATCTAGTCCGTTAATGCAAACAACTCTAAAAAAACACTCCTTCCTTGAACAGGACTGAGGCATTCATTTCCAAACAAAACACTTTTACTTCATTCAGTAATCTCGTCCAAAATCCCATTGCCTACTCCTCTTAGTCTGCAATCACAATTATGTTTAACTAATCTACAGTCTAATTGGTGCTACTCCACACTCTTCAGCGCTCCCACCCCTTCCCCTTACGTCTCACTTTTGCCCTGAGCTGGAGTGCCTTTCTCCTGTGCTCACAATGGAGCCGTCCTTGAGGCCGGATGCTCTGTGGACTCGGTGCACAACTAGTGGAAGGAATTTCAAACCAGAATCTCTCAGGAAGAAGTGACCAAAGTCAAGAACTCATCCAGCGGTGCTTTCAGGGCTCGCCTTTAAACTCTGACCATACCTAATGGTGGAAAAAGAAACTAGTGGAAGAAATCTTTCCCATAAGGGATGTCTAGAATTGTTTGGGCTGGTTTGACTGTTCCATGACTGAATCCTCCACCCACAAGAGCAAGCTTTTTCCCCCTCACACACCATTCCCCAGCCACAGTCATACTAATGAGAAATCCAGCATAAAAGTAGTAGAAAGAGGAGCAAAAACTGCACTCAAAAGTCCCAGAATGCAGTGTAGCTATATGACACAGTCGAGACTTCTAGCTCGGCTTGAGAGTTAGCAATCTACAAGGTGCCAGCTCTGGAAGCTGATCTCTTTGAGCAACATGTACAGATGAGAGACTAAAGGAAAAATCGCTGCAGCATCGCTGTCTTCAATCAAAGATAAAGAGAGAGAAATCCCACAGCACTGTAAGTAAGAAACCAATAAGCAACATGAAATTAGAGCAGGATTACAAAAAAATATTTAATTACAAAATGTACAGAAGTCGTTGAGCGTGGATTTTTTTCCTCACTCAAGAAGTCTCCAAAACTTTCAGGAACACCTAAATGAAAGCAGCTTGTGTCTCGCTGAGGAATCGGCTTCGTGAAACCAGCTGGAGTATTTTCCATGCGCTGGCTGTTGACAAACTTCCAAAAGAACAAAAAAGCCCCAAAGAACAATAAATCTACAGAGACACGCTTCTACTCGCTTGCATTCAGCACTCACCAGCGCCCACAAAAGAGCCGTTACACTTCTCCTCCCTCTAATGTGCCCCGGAGAAGGAATAATATCACACACAAGCAATGGGTTTATCAAAGGAAACAACCCATCCACAGTTTCATTCTGTCAATGCTCAACACTGAAATCCCTATTGATTGCAGCGCCATGAAACTAAATACAAAAAAACTGTTCTTTTCAGCGTTTACAGCAGCGTGAAATGTGATCGGGGCTGAGCGATCACTCTGCAGATGCCAAAGCGCTGAGGTAGAGGCTGCGTGTCCTTGACTAGGAAAATGAGGAAACTGTGAAAGAAATAAAGGAGAGAAGAAAAAGAAAAAAATGAGAAGAGAACAGAAGGGAAAAAGAAATGAGAAGAGAAAGGATGGGTAAAGCACAGGAGAGACAAGAGGAGAGGATGACAGAATGGAAAATGAGAAGAAGAGGAGAAATGAGAAAAGACTACACATGTGAAGAGAGGACACATTAAAAGGAAAGGGTTAGAAAATGGAAAGGAGACAAAAAAAAGAGAAAAATAAAAGAAGAAAAGAGAAACATTTGAGATGAGAAGAAAGAAGTTTGGAGGAAAGGGTGGAATAATGGAAAAGAAGATGAAGAGAGGAAATGAAAAAGAAAAGAAGATAACAGTATGGACTGTATGTGGAAGCTCTCTCTCACACAAACACACACACACACACACACACACATACACACATACACACACACACATACACACACACACACACACAAGGTTTGTGAGTGACAAGTTTTACTTGGTTTATTTCTTTTGGCTTCTCAGGGTTTTTTTGCCAGAGGACAGAGAGGACAGTTCTGTTAAACACAAAGCTCTGTCTCTGTGCTTTTTGTCTTTTTTTTCCTTTCTTTTTCAATCCAAACACATCCATTTAAAAATGAATCTCCTCCAGCTACTGGACCTCCAGTTGTCATCTCGGATAATTCACGCATGTGTGCATCTTCGTAGAGATGGACAAAGGCAGGTACAGAAAAAACTCCCAAAAATAGTCTGGAAGCCGTGCGCCGTTGCCATGGAGAGTCGCGTGTTGCCAGGGCGATGGCGTATTTCTCTCCTGCGCTAATGGCCTGTCCTTTTGCCAGGCAACAAATAGCCTCGTGATGCAACTGCACCTGTCTCTGCCACGATGTGTTACCATGGAGGCGTGCTTGTTGCTGTGGCAACCATCACGCTCATAACCCTACAAGGGCAAACGTGTGCGGCAGGACTCAGAGGGCCAGCTGTTTCACCTGCTCTCTCTTTCTCTCTCTGATGCTTTATGGTTAGCGTGTTAAGGAATGTGTATCTGCCTGGGCCTGTTTTACACGCCCCCATTTAATCACTCTCTCTCTCTCTCTCTCTCTCTCTCTCTCTGAGGAGTTGGACCAGTACCCGGTACCTGGGGTGCCACCATGGCTGTCTGCCCAAATTCAAGCACAGAGATGAAACAGACGGCTTCTCTAATTGCATTTACTCTCCAGTTTCCTTACCCAAACCCTTTACATGATATTGAACAACAAAGCATGACTGTTAATATAAGGTCAGTACTGAATCACTATTAGATCAGGAATTAATCATTCTTCTTATTATTCTGTATTAGTTCAATATCAGGCCAGTATCAGGTCATGATCAGATCAGTATTAGGTCAGTACTGGAGTATTTTAAGTCTATATCAGTTGAGTATCAGGTGAGTTTTAGATCAGGATAAGCTCAGAATTAAATCAGTATTAGGCCAATATTGGGTCAGTATAAGTTCAGTATCAGATCAATATCAAGCAGTATCCAATCAGTACTGGGTCAGTATAAGGTCAGTACGTTATCAGTACCAGGTCAGTACTAAATCGGTTTTAAGACTAAATCAGTGTCAGGTCACTACTGGATTACAATCAGCCCAGTATTGGATCCATGCTGGATCAGGATCAGCAATGCATTGGTATCAGGTGTATTGTATTGCTTAATCCAGTGGAAAATAGAATGAATGCATCATTAATTGTACCATTTTTATCTGTGAGTAAATAAAAATAATTATAATTCAAGGTCCATTTAAAGCTGATGGAAAAGAGTAAAAAGTGAGTGTGTGTGACTCAGCTGATTTGCGCGGAACACTATAAAAAGCTCCATTCTGCTTCCTGTGAGCCGCAGTGGCCAGATAAACACTTTATTACACGCTGCTACATGCCGGTCCGCCATCTGGCCTGAGAGCAGGAGAGGAAGTCGAGACCCTGTGTGTACTCCTCACCCTTATATGCTGCACACACTACACCCTGCACACACACACTACACCCTGCACCCTGCACCCTGCACCCTGCGCGCGCACACACACACCCTGCGCGCGCACACACACACACCCTGCGCGCGCACACACACCCTGCGCGCG
>JAOVVB010000002.1:3108075-3121420 GCA_028570985.1 Heterobranchus longifilis
ACACACGAGTGTGCGTGCGCATGTGCATGCCTAAAACACAGGGCAGCCAGATCGAGTCCTGCTGAGATGCAGTCCCTCTAAATCACACACTCACAAGCCTCCATGGTCTCGCTTGGCATGCATGGGCCATGTTTGTTCTGACACACTCGCCGCATGCTGCGATTATACCCAAGCAATATGGCCTCCCCACCAGCTCAGCATACGGCCCAGAGCCACGACCAGCCGCTTCCTCCATCGCCTTCCTGTTTCAACTCTGTCAGACGCAGGTTTCCCTGACTTGTGGTTTTTTTATAGAGTTTTTGTCCATACTTTGGTTTTAAACTGATGGACAAAAATATCACAGAGTATGTGTTGGGTAACCCAAATGACCTCGTCATTGCATAACACAGGGTTATTTTGGTGTGTGTGTGTGTGTGTGTGTGTGTTTGTGTGGGTGGGTGGGAGCAGCACTAATAATGCTGAGTACAGGGTCTGTGAAAGAGCAGCCTAGTGACGCCCCAGCGCTGGTTCTGCTGAGCTTGTGCGCTCTGAATTCCCATGACGAAAGATAAAAATAAAACAGAGGCTGTGCTTTAGGTGCAGTGGCAGCCAGCCCTGGTCACTTCCACCCCAAAAAGAAACACACAGACGTACCGGATGTGTATACAGTATATAGTGGGTACTACATTGCTACAGGATGCTGGACTCTGATTGGTTGTCAGCTTGATTATTTCTCTAAACCAGCAGCTCTGACAGGACTGCAGCTGCAAATCACGGGTATGTTTTACTTTAAGCTTATCAAAAGATTATTGTTGTTTTTTTCCCTAAATATAATTCATTACCAAATTGCTGTTGTATATAAGGAATAAAACATCAGGACAAAATAACATGTCTGTGAGTGCACATGTCTGTGTAAATGTAGGTGACTTTAGGTTGTGTGTGTATTTTTATTAGCTACATAGCTTTTTTTACCAGCTGCATAAAAACACAGAGAAGTGCAGGTCTCAGTGTGTTACAAAAACAAACAAACAAACAAACAGTTGTCTCCAGACCACTTTCTGAAGGTGTCTGTTTCATCTCGGTCTGGACTCAGGATTTTATTTTAAGACCACACCTGTGGCAGGGACATCGCTGTCTTGCACATCACTGACTCATCTGTCCAGTCTCTGGTTTATTTACTAAGAACCGATAATAACTAATTTAATTTGAAAAGTTTAATATAGTTAACATTGCCCTCCATACAGTATTTATCATTAGAAGAAAACGCAGAGCGGTGTGTAACTTCTGCCATGCAGCGATCACTGAGACGGCGGGAGCACGTCAGAGTTCATCAGCACTTAAAGGAGACTTGAACCCTGACTGAGAAAGTTTCTTTCTAAAGCTCTAGTTTTTAAAGTGCATAGAAATCATTATTACTTCAAGCTCAACACATTGGATTATCTATATCTAACTCCTAATCATTAAATTGAGATTCCCCCCCTCAGCAATATACACACTTCACTTTGTTGCCTTAAAGCCCGGTGTATCGGTTACGCACTCTCCCTGAGATGAGTCGAGTCCTCCGTGTAACTGCTCCACTGGTCACTCTGGCATTAAACAGGAAGGCTTTCTGATTGGCTCTTGATGATGGACTGTGTACTGGAATAAATGAGGGATTAAGTGGCTTTAAAGAGGTTTGGTGTTGTTAGAGATTATGGGATGATGAAGATCATGCCATATTGATGGATGTGAGATTAATTTTAAGTAAATCAGACAACAATCTGCAAACAGGTATCCGCCTATAATGATAACAGGTCACAGGTGCCACAAGGCCGGGGACATCCTGGATATGATATCGACTCATCACAGGGGACAAGGGCACCCAGTGAACCCAGGGAAACCCACTCTGCACAAGGAGAATGTGCAACCTTCACACACACACACACACACACACACACACACACACACACACACACACACACACACACACACACACAATGCAGACAAGCCACTAGCTCTAACCACTACGTCACCATGCCACTTGCAAAACATGTTTTTTAGCACTGGAGACTTCCAGAATCGATACATCCATATTTCAACACAGGAAACTTTCTTTATTTTTATGTCAATGAGCTGTTACCCTCGTGCACGGATTCACCCTCACGGTTGCCCTCATGCTCCCCCTCGCCCTCACCCGCTCGCGTGCCACAAGAGCAAAGACAGCTTTTTATTTTCTCCCAATGTTAAGCAAGGTTTATGAGCCTTGGCTCTGGGTGAGCTGCACTGACCAAGTCAGAGCGGTCCTCCCTGTCATTATGTAAACACACACACACTCACTGAGGCTGTAGTGTTTGAGCTTGTTGTGAAACAGGAAGTGGTGAGGCTCTGCTGACACACACATGCGCGCACACGCACACAGACGGAGAAGAAGAAGGCAGAGCACAGTATTGATCAGGCCAGTCTGCAGCGTCAGCACGTTCTGGCTCACTGACACACACCACCCCCCTGAAACACTCTGACCAGGACTACATGTGTGTGGTGCGGGGAGTCAAGGGGATAGGATGCAGTGTTCACTCACTTCGCCCCGCCTCCTTGTTAACATCTGTTCATGCACAACACAACAGCTGGATAACCAACACACTAGTGCGCAGCTGGGCTTAATAATCACCACCATTTCAGGGGGTGGGGGGGGAGAAAGAGAGAGCAAATGCAAATATATAAAAAATTTTAAAAAAAGATCCACAGATCGTAAAAAGTGGATGGTTATCTCATGTCATACACACAGAGCAAGACTAAGATACAGTGTATGTGTTTATGCCATGGCTTCTGACAAGCAGTCTGATTAATGTATGGTTTCCCCTGTTATTCTGGATGCCATGGAAACCGGGGTTACACAGGTATGCAGGTGGAGGCTGGGTGGTGGTGCGGACGCTAAAAACGCGAGCTTGCTGCTTCACCTGGGCTGGTAACTCTGCTCGTCTGATACAGCGTCCTCTTCACCTCCGCTCAATTATTTAAAGAGATGCATGTTCAACATAAAGGAGTAAAGACCTGAACACTCACTCTCTCTCTCTCATACACACACACACATTCTCTCTCTCACACACACACAAAAAAACTTCCACCTCTCTCTCTCACACACACACATTCTCTCTCTCACACACACACACACACCCTCTGTTTTGACATGCATATTTGTCACTGTGCAGTGGTAAAGATACATCATACAGCTCGGGGTAATTGTAGGCCTGGTTGCACAACCTTGTTGTGAAACTTTCTTCCATTCTTGCCGTGTCTCCTGACTACACTGCCCCTACTGTTTACATGTGTATGGCATCCTGTGGGCGAGTATGGACGTGTCATGCTAATTTCTCAGGATGTTTCATGCATGTGAGTACATGACGTTAAAAGCTAGTAAAGTTTTCTCTTAACACTGAAATTGGAACGTGTGACAGATCTCTTACACACACACACACAAATACAAGCTGCCTCGCACTGCCCAACGCCAAAACTAGCACCTAAAAAAATGATAGCCCTTAAAGCCCAGAGCATTTTAGGCATTTATTGAATTACTGTGTTTTAATAACTGCATGGGGTTTGGATTGTGCAGTGTAGAGTGACATGTGCTTTTCTTCAGCATAGGCCAGGGGTTCTCAACCTTTTTCCTGGAGTGTTTTAGTGTTTTGCCCGCTCTAATGTTGACTAATTTACTCTTTTATTTTGCTTCTTTAATTTGCCTCTCACTGCTTCAATATGGAGTGTGGTGCATGAATACACAACACATCCGCCGTGGACTTAAAACCGATTTAGTCTGGCCATTTACTCTTTCTTAATTTAAGAAAAGACTGTTAATTAGTTGATTAGTTAGGTCCAGGTGTGCTGGGTGTTAAAACTGGACCAGTTCGTGTTCCTCCAGGACCGGGGCTGAGAGCCACTGGCCTAGGCAATATGATGAACTGAATTTTATTCATTGTAACCAACCATACAAACCTGACTGAGCAAAAAAAAAACAAAAAAAAAACAGGTCACATAGGAGAAGAGATCGCACAGACACACATGATCATGTGTTTTTATGTTTGCTTTCGGGGTGTTTCTGTGACCAAAAATAATACGAGCATTTGGTGAGTTCGACATTTTTGCAACGTCTTTTCCATACTCTAAGAGTGATCAAAATTTTACACCTTACAAAAGTAATGATCACTTCGGTTTTACGTGACAACCAGAAAACCCAACTGCACAGTTTGATGTGTGAAACCTTCTGTGTCGACACACACCGGCACGACGTCCGTATAAGCAGCTGTTTTTCTTTTTTAAATCGGTCACTGACCAACGCTGTGCTGCTTGAGTTTTAAGAGTTAAAGATGAAAAAGGTGGCGTGTCTCTCAATCCCGTCTCTTCTCGGAGGAAACTAATTAGGCGCCGTTCCTCAGCAAACCCCGGAGACCTGCGCCGCCGTCGAATGTTTACTTATTTACTCTTTTATTTTGCTTCTTTAATTTGCCTCTCACTGCTTCAATATGGAGTGTGGTGCATGAATACACAACACATCCGCCGTGGAAGTGGAATTAAAACCGATTTAGTCTGGCGCGTTAATTAAGTAGGTCAACGAGGCCATGCAAATGAAAGGCAGAACTGAAATTAATAGGCACACGGACGTGACCTCCTAAATGTTTTTAAATATTGTGCATTTACTTGAAATATGTATTTACTTTCAGTGTGCAAATGATAGAAAGCAGCTGCTGCATCATCACTACAGCGCTCAGGAATGCTGGTTTACATTCATTAAGACCAGTACATTAATGAATGAATAAAAATAAATAAATAAATACCCCTCAGTAAAATTACTTCAAAGGACCAGAAAACCCCACACGTTTTAACCAATCAGCAGTGAGCAGTCCTAGAAAGCACTGCCCCTAACTACTTTCCAGCATGCATACAAAAACTTCAGGGAACTTTCACATTAGACACGATTGACTTGTACCATGCCCAGGAACGATTGCTTACCACACCTCCCCAACTGGCCAGCATTCACATTATTATTTTTCTCACCCTCCAATACAGCAGGTGGCAGTATGCACCTTGGTGATTTGTAAGCCACCATTAACCACAAGAGAAGAAGAGAACAAAGCCGTCAATCTTTGTGTTATGCCTAATATTATCGATATTTCGGGGAAATGTCATGAGTAACTCTCTCAGGTGCCTTCCTACTAAATTGACTATGGCTGTGTCGGTCCGAGGATGACGTGTAAGATTGGCGTGTGAAATCCTGCACTGATGACGTCAAGTCCACTTACGTTTTCAGGTGCGATTGGCTTCCTTATATGATTTGACCAGTTCCCGAATTATCTCTGTATCGTTCTTATGACCTCCTCTTCCAGCGGACTCGGACATTCTCAGTGAGTTTGGGGTCAAGTGTTCCCGGAAACGATCCCGTAAGCGCCAATGTGAAAACGCCCTCAGTAATCCACGCACTTTTGCAGATACTGAGGTTTGCATGTGTGAGCGCGTGTGCAGTCAAATACAGGTAGGCGGTGCTATGCTAATGACTCGGCTGCGTTCACGTGTTACTGGGAGCGACGTGTCTGAAGTGGTTTATATCTAATCCATCAAAATGCAGGTACTGACATCAACTCAGACACACACACACACAGCATAGCACTGATCCTCGACAGATTCAAAAAGAATAATGAAGACTGTGAGTAGGGATTCATAACCAAACAAACAAACAAACGCTAAAGAAGTAGTGTAGAGGATGACCCACTGCCCAAACCTGTAGTCACCCTTTAACATCGACTCCACAGTGTTTCTTTTTCTCTTAACTTACATGTGTGATCCTTTGTAAAAATTACAAATTAAAAAAATTTATAATCCATGTTTGTTTATTCATTGTAAAAATTACAATGAATAAACAAACATGGATTATAAAAGAAAAAAAAAAAAAGATTCATAGATCTTAACAAAAAGAAATGAACTCTAAAGTTAAATACAAATAAATTATTTTTTTAATTATATATTTAAATTATAATTTAAAAAAAATCTAACAAAAGAATCCTAAACATGATTAAATCAACACAAACAAATATTTCGAAGGAAAAAGAGATCTATATAGTGGAAGGTGCTTCAGATTTCCTGCGTTTAATGTCACACTATTTTAGCCAACAATGCGTGTGTGTGTGTGTGTGTGTGTGTGTGTAGCAGTGAAAAGGTTAACAGAATGACACAGATCGAGGCTGATGTGGTGTGTGTGTGTGTGTGTGTGTGTGTGTGTGATGAAAGAGGGAGTCCAGCCCACCCAGCTGCCTTAACATGACTGCTCCATTACCACTGGATTAGCACCACATACACACACACACACACACACACACACACACGTAGCATGCTTGCACACGCACACACACAAGCATGCACGAGTACACTCGCAGCAGTTTCTCTGTTGCTACAGCAACAGCTTACTTTCCATGTCAACTGCAAAGCTGTTTCTATGGCGACGCATACACAAAAAAAAATTCTTTGCACTGCAGCCGCAGACCAGATGGCAGTATGAGGAGTCATGCAGATCGGCTTTACTGTTCCGACTGGCACACACTCACACACACAAACGTACAGTACCCATGCTGATTTGATTAGATTTTCACAGCAGTGTGTATGTTGGGCAAATTTTCCTCGTTGCTATTTTTGCACTCTGAAATGAAGGCGTCTGCGCAGACATGGTTAAACAACAGTGGGTGTGGCACTTGCAACCAGTCAGCCATTTTGGTTCAAATTGGTGATTAGAGGGGCGTGTCCAGTACCAGAGTGTGCCGTTCATGTTCCATTAAGTGCATTAAGGGCATTGTATAATTAGCAAAAACTAATTAAAATACCAAACATCTTAAACTTAACATTAGAGACCAGGTACTAGGTTCTCAGTAGCAACAAGACGACTAAGAGAGGTGTCTAAATCAGCGAAAGGTCTTTGTTCCATTTTACTCAGCGTGATGGATGAACAGAAACAAAGTTATGCTCTGATTGGCTACCTATTGGCTATTTATTAACTCCAACCCTGCCTACTTTGTACAATTACATCTGTCTGCATCTGTGCATGTCTTACAGTGCATTCTTCAGGATTCTGAGGATATAAAACGGTGCTCTGCTCAAGCAGTAATCATGTACAAGTCCTGTAGTGTGGCGGTTAAATAAAGAGCCTCACGGAAGACAGGGCTCTCCCTCTCTCCCACACCGCACTGAATGATAGATGTGGCATGTCCGATGCAGTAAGAGTGCCCTTACCTGACTTCTGTCTTTGTCCACTTTCTTAAAACACTTATTGAGCGAGAGGTTGTGTCTGACGGAGTTCTTCCAGCCGGTCGGGGCGTTGGCGAAATAGGGGAAGTGCTCAAGGATCCAGTTGTAAATGTCTTTGACGGGAAGTCTCTTGGAGGGCGCGTCCTCAATGGCCATGAAGATGAGGCAGCTGAAGGAGTATGGCGGCTTGCAGTTGGGGTTGTGCTTGGCGTCGTAGGCGAGGTCGGAGGTGGCCGGAGATGGAGGCGGGTCGTCGTCGGGCTCCTGCACGGGGCTCACGCTCCTCAGCACCGGGTCGCCGAAGCTCGTCAGCAGGTTCTTGCTCTCATGCAGCCAGTTGAGGTTGGTCAGCTCCTCATCCTCAGCACCTGATTTCTCCAACTTGATGGTGGGAACGGGCAACGCCAGCTCCAGTTCGTCGTCTTCACACAGCGCCCGAGTGATGGAGCCCACCTGGTAGAGCTGGCTCAAGCCACTCGCCACGCTCACCCCGGAAGCTTCCGGCTTCTTGCTGGGAGGCATGACCGGACCCATTTAGACCACGGCTCCTGTGTGAGAAAAATAAAAAACACATTCAGCATCTGGTTGAGGTAAAATCTTTCTTTTACATCACTGCATTTCACTCAAAATCACCTTCCACACCCTCCAGGTGTTAATTATGAGGAAATGTCACAAAGCTGTAATTAACACTGTCTGTAAGGGAATTTCACAGGCTGCAGAGTATAAAGAAATAACTGAATTATTGATGTCGCACTTCAATAACATTTGTTTTAATAACATTTTCATTTTCATCAGGGATATTTTTAGCTCAGTGTTTTCTCAACAATCAGTCACTCTAAAACCACACCAGTTTTCATAAACAGGATCAGAAAAAGAAAAAACTCAAACTGCCCCATTTTTAATTAAGGCCTAAAAACTTTGTGTAACAGAATATATATATTTATTTCAGCCCAGAGTCTTCACCTGCTTCAAGATCAGCATCGTTTTTCTAAAGCTAGGGGAAAGGTTATTATTTGACCATGTTAAGAAGTATTAATTATATATAATAAACTTTTCTATTTAACTTCTATTTTATATGGTAGAACAAAATACATGAATCATATATTACATCACAATGCTTAACTTTGCACCAGAAATTTTAAAAAAAAAAATACATTGCATATACACTACAGTATGTGTTCAAATGTATGTGCACCCATGACTACATGTTCTTTTGGACATCCTATTCCACGTGATGGTCTCCACTCTTCTGTGAAGGCTTTCCACTCTGTGTTGGTGTGTGACTTTGAGGATTTGTGTTCATTCAGCTACAAGAGCATTAGTGAGCTCAGGCGCTGTTGCTTGGATGTCGTTCAGTCAGGGCTCTGTTTAGGACACTTGAGATCTTCCACTCCAACCTTAACACACCATGTGTTTACGTAGCTGGCTTTGTGGCTCGCACAGGAGCACCATCATGCTGGATAAGGGTTTGGGGTTGTTTAGTTCTCTTCGACGTCCTGTACCCTACAGTACTTACAGGACTTACAGTATGGTGTGATGTTCAGGGGTGAAAAGACCTCACCCCACCCCACTGTGTACTTATTTACAATTACATCACCCGCCTGAGTCACCTGTGTGTTCGGCACTAAACGGATCTACTTAACTGGCTGGTCAGTCGCTGTAGATGTCAGTTATACAGTAGTATATATCATTTGTGTAACATCTACTTAACAAAACTAACAAAAAAAACATGCAGCACCAAACGTCTGCTCTAACCCGTGTCCATATTAAAAACAAACAAAAAAAATGAAGCAAATGAAAAACTTTTTTTTTTTGTACCTTGTGCAAATTAGGAACGTTTTTCAGCATCTTTGCTTGTTAGCGATCCAGCGACCATTTTTAAACACAAAAAAAAAACACACAAAGCTTTACATCATTTCAAAGAAGGTTTCCTTCTGAAGGCAGGACTTAATGAGAAGAGCTGGCAGAGTGATCTCATACACACACACACACACACACACACACACACACACTTCTGAGGAGATTTATGGATTGATAATGGAGCCATTGCGCATGACTGAGATTCCTGTGTGCTCGCGTTACGAGGGGGTGGCGTGAACATGAGCTGACTTCCTGTCTGAAGAACTAAACAACATGGCCTAAACACACACACACCACACACACAGTAAACCCTTCTGCTATGCCACTAAGTTAAACACACTTTGTAAAGACAATTCTTCATTAACTGATTGATCTTCAGAAAGTTTTATCCTCGATCTGGATTCTATGCCTGGAATATCGGGTGTGACACTCAGACGAGACACCATCTTTCCGTCACAGAGCGTCTTGGACACACACACACACCAATATTCTCCGCAGAAACTTCTGTTTAAAGTTGAACAAGACATTTTAGTGCAATAGAGTTTTTGTATTAAACTTCTGACAGCGAGTCAGGGCGCGCCTTCCTTCCTCGAACACCTCCGCACCGCTCTTCTTATTTTCACTTCTCTTCCTGAATACACTGCTAGGAAAGAAATAAAAGATTCCTAAATTACATTTTTTTTTAATTTTGTTCATTATTTTTTTTACCAACTCAAAGTTACTGTTTAGAAGCATAACACATCCCACATCCTGAAGTGTTTTGGTCATCTTACACGCACCTTTCCCACCATTCCTGATTTATTTATTGCAAAACATCATATCGATATTTATCTGTTTATTGCTGCGGTAATAGCCGTGGAACAGGGCATTGGTGGCCATGCAGAAGGCCTTGATTAAATTCCCACCCAATGCCCGAACCCCAGCCACTGGATGCAGTGCCAGTCCCAAGCCCGGGTAAAATAGGATGGTTATGTCAGGAAGGGCATCCGGCTTAAAACCTGTGCCAAGTTGTGTACGGATCGGATGGTGACCCCTCGACGGGAGCAGCCGAAAGACCGACAACGACAATAACTGTGGAACAGCTCATGTTATAGCAGCTATAAACAGTCTTTCCTTCACCAGTATTAAAGTTAATAAGACAAAAATAAAACAGCATATCACGTTACCAAGAAACTGTCACAAAGTGTAAGCTCAGATAAGAACAAACATCTTCCAAAATAATAAAAAGAAAGAAAAACCTCACCATATGAATGACTCCACATGTTTATTAAAAGTATTTACATGGCGAGTTTTACTGAAAAAAACATTATAAATGAATATATTTTTAATCAGCATCCTCTGAAAGATCATGAGTTGCACGTGCAGTTTCTGAAAGATTTTTAATAACTTTAACACACATGACTTGGTCATATTTTTGAGATCATGCTAATTGTTAGCTAGCTCGTCAGCGGGACTGACTCCAGCGCTCAGTGATGTGTGTAAGGCCACGCCGAACCCCACGGGCCTGTTTTATCAGCGTTATCACTGAGATCCATTTCTGTGTGATGCGGCTGAGTCCTGAGGGCCTGCGGCAGTGGGACGGGAATTCAATCGAATCCGGAACAACGTGATAAGAATACGACAGCAGGGAGAGTCAGGGAAGCTCTGTGTGGCAGTGTGACAGGGATCACGTCCAGCTAGCTTACACACACACACACACACACGTCTCTCCTATTCTCTCTTTTAAACGTTAATTCATTAATGTGCAGGTTTACACTCTGCGATAAAGCGTCTGCCGGAAACACTGACACACCGAAGCCCCTATTAGTCCTCGAATTCACTTCATAAAGGACGCCTTTCTAAACATCGATTCTCTATTGACATGAAAATGAGCTCACACACTCGCTCGCCCGCTCTCCTAACCCGAAACCAAGCTGACAATCTCGAATGTTTTTTTGTTTTTTTTCCCAGATGCTCTTACGAGCATCGGCAATTTAAAGAGCAAAAACAAACTTTATTTAGCTTCATTACGGCGAGACCGCAGCGCCAAACGCAAACACTGGAATCATTCATGCAAAAAAAAATCAATGCACTGCATCTCTCCGGCGAGGAGCGCTGATGTAGCTTCGCCTGCGGGTGGGGAGCTGCGGTCCCAGGAGTCTCTGCACTGAACATTATATTACAACTGACAGGAAAGTAATTTAATTGTGCCGTTGCCATGGTGACGCAGGGCTCTGTTTGGGCTTAATTTACTGCCAACTGCATTCCAAGAGACTTCACGCATCATTCCTGACCAAATTTCCCTCTCTGAAGAGAAAAAAAAACAATTTGAAGACACTTCACGTGTGCGGTTTGTGATAGCATGTATTACTGTAACATAGATGCAGATGCTCTCTCTCTCTCTCTCTCTCTCTCTCCATTTCACTCAAAGTGTGTGTGTGTGTGTGTGTCGGGTGTTAATATAGGTGATGAGGCTCAACAGGAAATGGTGCTCTGTCATTAGGAAGGGCTGAGACAGCGTGGAGTCGGTGAAGGAGGAAGCAGGACGATGGCCAGATTGCTGTCATTAACAACATCTCCTTTCATCTTCTCCAGGATGGACTTAAAGAAACAAGCTACACCGCTAAAGATCGAGTGCGCTAAAAAGACGAGTGCTTCAAGAAAGTGCATAACAACTTACTCCGCCTTAGGACATGGACATGGGCACCCATCATGCCTCAGGGCACAAGGGCATCCTGGGTATTTCCAACAAACACACCACGGCACCATGCACATAAGTGTGTCTAATCAGTGCTGTTTCATCTCTGTATTAATCACTTTATTCTTTTGTTTCATCTTTTGTGATAAACAAAACACGTCCTCGTGCCGTGAACTGTGTCATATCACTGATAATACTCGACACTGACAGTACGAGAGCACAGGCATAGATTAAAGGTGCAGTGAGTGATTCTGGGCCTGAGCCTGAAGGCATTTAGATGTTACATCAGAACAAATGAATAGCCACACCCCTTCAACACATTCATTCATTCACCTAATCCAGGAGACTGAGGACACCAGGCCACCCTGGGCCAATCCATTGCAGAGCACACACACACACTATCTAAGGCACCGAGTTACTGATCGGAAGATCGGCGGTTCGATCCCCAGCTCCACCAGGTTGTCGCTGTTGGGCCCTTGAGCAAGGCCCTTAACCCTATCTGCTCCAGAGGCGCTGTATCATGGCTGACCCTGCGCTCTGACCCCAGTTACGCTGGGATATGCGAAGAGGGAATTTCACTGTGCTGTAATGTATATGTGACAAATAAAGGCTTAACTTACTGTAAACTTAAACAAAAGCATCAAGGTTTAGAGTCATGGATGTTCACTGTGATGCTTACTCTCCTGTCCAACCTTGATCGGTTCTGTTTTATCCATTTATATCAGGAAATGCTTTTTTAATTAAATATGAAGCTAATAATAAAAGGTATGTTGTGTGAGTGAGGAATGTACAGTGGCCTCCAAATTTATTGGCAGACGAAAAGAAAAATACTGATTCCCAGCATGAATATTTTGGGATGAATGCTGTGTGACGCCAGCCCTGGAGAGAATAACAGCACAGTCTTTTCCTGTGATTTCTAACAAGGTTGTAGACACTTGTAGAAGGATCTTGGTCCACTCCCACATACAACATTTTATGCCCCTTTGTGGTCTTTTGTTTTTGCGCATGTAGATTCATAGGCAGAGTTCGCAATTTACAGTGGGGGACAAACATTTTAGTCTTTATAAAACATTTACTGTAGTGTACGCATGAACTCATTTCACGTTAAACTGAGAAAAAATAAACATACATTTTGTACATGAATGTATACATTTGTTTGGCTGATTAAAAATTTTAATCTAGTTAATCACAGTCATAGTCTGTGTGTTTAATACTCACATCATCACTTTTACTTGTATTATAAGCATGCAATGTTGGAATAAAGAAATGCATGACAAACTGGTTAGAGGAAACAGATTATACCATTTTATAATATCTCAAACATTAACATTTAACAAATGTTAAATTAAAATCTCTTAAAAATCTCTTCTGCATGCAGTGGCTGGGTAGTATTGGGCGTGGCAACTCACCCACGATGGGGCTTGAACCCAGACCCTCAGATCCAAAAAAAATCAACAACCTAGAGTCTTCGCCACCTGCGTCACCATTCCCATGTCTTACATCTAGTGTATTATTGTAAAAATAGTTCCCCTTGAATGGTAGCTCAAGCACACAACTTCCATCTCA
>JAOVVB010000002.1:3133762-3146365 GCA_028570985.1 Heterobranchus longifilis
ACTACTTCCTTTGGCTCACCATAACACACTTGTTTCCCTGGATTTCTATACAATGTGGCTTTGATGTAGTAGAGCAGCGACAGATTAAACAGCTATAAGCCATTCTGGACTTACACAGTCACTTACACACACACACACACACACAAAGAAAACAAAGTCACTGTGGACAGGGCACTCATGGGAGCCTCCGTGTTGCATGTCTGTTGTTTTTATGTCTTCTTCTTTCAGACGGAGGACGTGTCTGGGATCGCCTGCTGTCCCGCCAAGTCAGGGCTGATTTTAGCGGATAAGAGCTCTGGTCTTGGCACAGCCAGGCGAGCTGCTCAGAGACTAATTGCAGCCTGTAATCTGTACTGATTACTGGTAGAGGAGGCGCCAGGTGTGCATGCGCACACGCGCACACGTGCGCGCGCGCACACACACACACACACACACACACACACACACACAGACACAGGCAGACACACACCTCAGTACAGTCTGACACAGCTGCAAAATGACCAGACAAACAAACGCATGGAATAACAACGCTCTCTCACACAAACACAAATTCACACCCAATCATGGTTCATATCTGTTGTTTAGTTTTCACTTAACTAACACTTTGATCTCACCTTGCCATGTGTGCAATGTGTGTGTTTACATCACAACAACTTTTCACCCTAGCTACTGCCACAAGACCGAATGGGAGGCGGAGCTAATGGGAGGCATCAAAGCGTTGTCACTTTGTAAAGAACGCGACATTCAAATTAGAAACTTTGAATCATTTTAAGGAGATGTTTATTTATAACTCATAAAAAGAAGGAGTCTCCAGTGTCAGAACTTTCCACTTGCAGGTTCTCTGTGACAGGAAAGAGGTCGCTTTCCCACAACGTCACTCTAAATGGATAATAAACTGCGTCCTTCTTTAATAAAAAGAAATCTTGTGAAATCATCAGGTAGACTCACCATCGCTGCTTGTTTTTATATAAAAGCTTGAAAATGTTTTATTCCTGATTTACTTGAAAGTCTTTGTGCTTTAATGTTTCCACACAGAACTGATTAAAGATCCTGGGGTTGAGGAAACGTCAGTATCTGATCTAACACAACGACTTCTTGTTTTTTTAATCTCTATTCCTCTGACCACAAAATATTCACACTTTTTCCAACAAATGTGTGTTTGTAAAGAAGCTCCTCGGTATTCCACTCCATCCGCGCCGCGCTGCTCCTCTGCTGACGCCCCTCAGAGCTTCCACCCAACTGTACATGAGGGAAAGCGGGATTTGCATTCACCAGACTTTTCATAAAATTTGCTTAATGTTTTACACTCCGCTGGATGGAGACAGAAAGGTACGGCGGAGATAACGGCCTGGGAGTGTGTGTGTGTGTGTGTGTGTGTGTGTCTGTCTCTGCTTCATGCCATCCTCCACCAAGGCTACAGGTGACAGCTGACCGCATGCTGAGCAGAAACCCGACGCCCATGTTTACAGCTCTGTGCTGTACTTAATCTTTGTGTCAGATGACAATTTATTCATGTCATTCCATTACCGCGCTGTAAACTGTCCCCAGTGAAACACTGCTCCGCTAATCAGTTGCCTCGCAAACAAAATTACATTTCCAATTGAATTTGTTTCAGCCCAGGAAAACACACACACACACACACACAGGCAGTTGACGGGACAGAGCAGCCGGCTGGACGTATTGCAGACGTTTTTCTTCTGATAATTGAGTTAAAACACTACAAAGCACGAGGGAGCAGTGGCACGTCGAGGCCTGGCAGCGTGTGTGTTTGTTGAATGGGAACAATTCCACATTCCAAACAGTGCATCTCTCTCTGTCTCTGGCGCTCTCTATCACCCACTCCATGTAGTGAAGTCGTCTACTCGGATGTCTCCAGTCTCGTGGCCGTTTTGCGCTTATCTTCTGCAAACACCAGGGTCGGCCAACTGCCAGAGGCCCAAAGTTTGCTCTCGCTGATAACACCATGGCAACAGGGGGAGCAGCATAGCGCCACTTCTCCTGGCCGGCGCGTGTTTAAGCGATCACTGGGTTTACTGGGATACTATTTTAAAATGTATTAAAACATGTCTGGTGTATGATGCTTGAACTTCCTCATTTACTTCTAACTGATGTCATGCAGAACATTTAACAATGCCAGATTAAATTACAGTTCACACACACATGAAGCCGAGAGCCTGAGACAGACCAGACCGAGTCCTCGCTCCAATAAAAGCCTAGCATAGTGCGAACGGAGGTTCACTAAAGGCAGCATGAGTTCAGGGCAACATAAAGCTGTGTGAAAAAGGGGTGCTTTAGCTTATTCAAAACATGTTCAGAATATTCTGTCATCCCTCATTGGCTTTTATTCATGTTTAAGATCATTATTATTATTTAAATAGTTGAGGTTTTATTATTTATAAAGCTGTTTAAAGACTGTTGAAACCCAGTACAGATGTAGCTCAAGGTTACATCTTGAGAAAGTTTCTTCTTTCCACCTTCTTCCTTGTCTTGCTCATCAGGAACAATCAGATAATTCTAATTTATACAAATTTTCTCACACATTTCATACTGATTTCCCTAATTTTCTTTTGATTCTGTAAAGCTGCTTTTCAACAATGACCACTGTTACAAGCATTATATAAATACAATTTAATAAAATTAAATGTACATTCCATTATTCATTTCACACACACACACACACACACACACACACACACTATTGCACACCTACATACAGGAACACTGACGAGGGATCGAAACTGTACCGCAATTTAGAGAATTCAGATTTATGGAGAGGGAATTTTAACAATCAGACGTCCTCTTTGGATGTCATAGATTCAGACAGTAGTGTTTGGTAGTGACATCATGATCATATGACCCTATTCAGACACGTGAAGCAACCAAATCCTCCCAATGCTCTTAAATGTACACATGAGCTAACAGACACACACACACACTCCGGTCCAAAACTGTGCTAGAGAAAAACACAGACATGAGACGGAGCACTAAAAGGATTCAAGCTTGCAAACAAAATTTTAGTCATAGAGAACAATTTGTGGTCGTCTGTGCAGCGACCACGCCAGCATCATACAGTGTGTTTTCTAGGAAATGCCACAGGCTGCTCAGGCTCACAGTAGACTCAAAAACCAGGCTTTAGAGGTTTCACCATAGACCTAGAAGTAGTGTTCCAGTCTCCTCCTTCCCTTCATCCTCCTGTCAGGCTCCGCTTATGCATGCTGAGGCGCCCTCACCTTCAAGACACCCGTCTCGGAATAAGCAAGGTCATTAGTACGATTTCAAAGTCACTCTTCTGTCGTATTAAAGAGCGCTCGACAGCAGCAGCTGAAACGAATCTGGCTGCCACAGAGAGGCTATTTCTACTGACAAGGTGTCTGTGTCTAATCCCGAAGCGCTCCTTGCATTTCCACAGTGAAAGACACGGCTCTGTGTGGGTTAGAGCACTGAAACCCTATGGACCGGCCATGTTAGGAGTCATTGTGTTGCCATGACAACAACTTAAGCAGCTGAAGCTGCCTGAGAAAGATACAACGGCTTTACTGGAAGAAGGCGCAATGTTACTAAAAGTTTTGTTTGTAATTTGTGTAATGAAAGATTTGACGTTGGGTGGGTCTACATCAGAGATAAAACAATTTATAAACGTCACCCTATCCAGTAAGGCTTGTACTCTTTCGCTGGAGGAAGTGCGAGTTGGTTCCTCAAAAGGTTTGCTTGTTCCCTGAACCTTCTCTAGCACCTTGTTAGTAGAAACCGTGAGAGCATGGATTATTTCCTTCACGCCTAAGTTGCTGATGCAAATATTCTGGAGCTGGAACTCAGGACTGCTGAAAACAATGCCACTGTGTTACATCAGTATGTTGCACATGAGTGTACTGTATAAATATACACATACTGACACACTCACTATGTCAGTTTACTCATCCACAGAAACAGCACCTCGCACATAAGACTGCTGATGTATATATATATATTTTTTATTTTTTTTCTCAAATCATCAAGTGGACGGTTAGCGTGCAACCTCTCAACACTCTCACCACACACACACACACAGGCAAATCACTATATAATCCTCATCTCATTCATATAAGCATGGTTGTGGGTTAATTTCTGGGAATCGGAAAAGGCCTTCTAATAATCGGCATGACCGCGTTGGGTGAGGCATCGCAGCCTGCTTCGTCTCTCTCTCTCTCTTTATCATTAGATCTTTTTCCACTTTAATCCACACTAGAACTGCTTACTAGACGTCACTGCACTGTCTGCACTGTGCTATCCTGTGCTGTGTGTAGTCTAGAGCAGATCTGTGCAGTCTCCTGTAGGTCTGTGCTGTTTTCTCTCACACTGGAGGATCGCTTTTCAACCTCTACTGTTCCAGCAGTATATAGTTAAAATGACAATAAATCCACTTGACTTGCTCATTCAGGAGGCTGGCGATGTGGGAGAGTCGCCGCAGAAATTGAGGACCATCCCGCAAAAACAGCTAAAGTGGGTTCGGAGGGCTGGAGAGAGAGGGAATGACTATGCTTTGTGAGCAGCCAGGGTGTGTGCGTGTGTGTGTGTACATGCTTATGATTTGCGAGCTGATTTGCACATTAAAGGGTGAAAATGTAGCACAGCTTTGAGGATGCCACAAGCAAGAATTTCTACTTTCTGAATAAATAAAGAAGGCTGACGTGGAACCTGAGGTTGAAAGTGATAAAACATAACCTTTCTGAAGCCATGAAACAATGCAGGATGGGAACAACGCTCTAAACGTGTTTTGACATTGAGAAATATCACTTAGTCTTGGAAAGCACATACTCCCCATGGTTCATCAGGAGGTTCAGGCTGTGTGTGTGTGTGTGAGAGAGAGAGAGAGAGAGAGAGAGAGAGAGAAAGAGAAAGAGAAAAGAAAAAAAAATAAAGAGACTGAGGTCAGTGGAGAGAGATACACGGAGAAAGTGACGGTACTGTGATGGAGCAGAGAGTGGTTTGTTCGGGAGAGCGGCCCTGCAGCAGGTGAAATATATCACTGTTTGTGTACTTGGCAGTCCGGCTGTCTCCTTTCTGACACGGCAAGAATGAAAGCAATCCAAATGAAATATGATGCTGATGATGGCTCGGGAGTGGAAATGGAAATGACTTGAAATCTCCTGAGCTTCCAGAACAGGATCTGTCTGGATGAGAATTTGGAGCTCGTCAGGTTTCTCCGACAATCAGGACACGGAGTCCACCGGGAACAGCCTGAGACGAGCAGGAGATCCAGTAGGATTGCATGAAACTGGGCGTAGAAGGACGAGCGGCGCCGCTAATAAACCTCCTCTCCAGCCTGTTTGACTGGTGTGCAATAAAACATGAGTCGTCTCTGTTAGATTGCTGCCAGACAGCCAAACGCTTTTAAGTTAGTCCACCTCGAGTGCACGAGTTCTTCTGCAGGTCCCGCTGTCCCTCTGAGTAAAGTCCAGTGTGTCCTTGATGTTCAAAAATATCTTAATAAATATTCAACCCTTCAGAGGACTGTGTGGAAACCTTGGCCTGTTTCTGCTCATTACAGTTTATTACACTGATCTTTTTTAAAGCATAACATTTGTAATATTAAAGCTGTCTCTAGACCTGACATCATTTCAATTAATCAAAGAAATTATTATTTTAAAAAACTCATTAGATTCCTTTCAGTAAAAGTTGCTAGATTCTTCCCTCTAGATTCCTGCATTTTTCTTCCAGCCCAGAAATGAGCTCCGTCTCCAAACAAAAACAGAGCTGCTCCACTGGGACGCTTCCAAACTGCACGTGATGTCTAAACAGCACATATGGGTTTGGGGTCCAAAAAGGTTGAGGTTTGTTCATATGCTCAGTTATAGATTGAAAATCACAAAACTCTCTCACCATACAGTATACAGTATTAAATCTTAAAGGATGATACTATTAATTAATTCTGCATTCGGAAGGTGTTGAATAATTGTCTAGACCAGCAGCTCTGTCTGTAGTGCAGGTCTGAATCACAGGTTTGTAGTAATTATTTACTTAATTACTTTGGGACTGATCCTATACAAATAGAGCTAACTTTAGTTGATTATTTCCCTGTAACAGCATGCACAGTGTTTTATTCCTCACACATCAGGTTCCAGCTCCTGAGTTCCAGGTGAAGGACTACACAGAGGGGTCAGGTGTCACTGCTGTGTTTTTACAAGCTCAGCTTTGGATTAAATGAACTTGAGCTTGAGCTCCATCATGTGTGGAGTGAGTTTTTCCCCTTAGTGCTGCCAGGACACCAGTGAAACCCAGACAAAGAGACAGACATGGGAAAGAACTGAGCAAAAGAAACCAGTAAGACAGAAGTGCTGGTCTCCCCAAACCAACAGAGATGTTTTATTCATTTAATGGATAAACAGATTTTCTTGAAAAAAAAAAGAAAAAGTTTGCATCACAGTCAGGAAAAGAAAACAGGATCTAATCCATCTATCTTTATCATGTGATTCAGATCTATTCTTAAATCATCAACTAAAAATATCACACACATTTCCATTTCAGAAACGCCTCCCTGTTGCAGAACAGTCTAATCAGACTCCATTGTGTC
The DNA here is from genome assembly GCA_028570985.1 of Heterobranchus longifilis. Lineage (NCBI taxonomy): Eukaryota > Metazoa > Chordata > Actinopteri > Siluriformes > Clariidae > Heterobranchus > Heterobranchus longifilis. The sequence continues at coordinate 3,140,313 of JAOVVB010000002.1, forward strand.
ATTTTATTTCCTGTCAAGTACGCAGCAGGTGCGCCGGCTTTAGGGGAAAAAAAAAAAAATCGAAGGGCAGATTTGCTTCAACTCAGGTGAAGAAAGTGAAGTGTGGAGTATAGAAAAGACGAGAGCGAGAGAGAGAGAGAGAGAGAGAGAGAGAGAGAGAGAGGGATGACAGAGCGGGGTTTATGACACGGCTTTGTGTGGGTATGAGGCTCTGGCTGAGACAGTTAATAAGTCTCCCAGAGGGAAAGCAGTCAAGGGTCTATCATTCATTAGGCAGCCTCCATCATCACACACACCTTCCAGACGCTTAATCACTAGGACAGAGAGAAACGTGAAGGTCACAGAGAGAAGAGAATACATGGTACAGGACACAGAGAGAGAGAAAAGGGAGAGATGGAGAGACAATGCACGGCCTTGTTTTTTTTTTTTTTATAAAAAAATAAATAAAACATGCATGAGGAAGAGAATTCAGGAATGGAGTTGAAGCAGAGTATTTCAGTGTTCTTGCTTTGCTAATCTCTGTGATGTGACTTGAAAAGTAAAAGCACTGTCAATGAAACTGAAACGTGTCGTCTGAGCACCGTGAGCTTCGTCCATATTTACAAGCATTTCACTCATGTATTTTCTACCTCACTGATTTGTTTTGCTGTTTGATGGATCTAAAAGGGCGGCACGTCCGGGGCGGTGACAAGCTGCTGACTGCTGTTAGAAGATCTCAAGCAGACAAAAGTTCCTCACTTCACTGCCCCAAAATAAAAAGTGCTTTTGACCTCCCGCTCATTTGTTTTTTCACCTCTGAACTGTGACAGACGTCTGCATAATTCCCACTTGGGCCACTGGGCATCCGTCTACTACAATGCAAATCCATCCCACCGGCTGAGCACTCGAGTCTAAAAACGTATTAAAGCCCTGAAAAGAACTGACGATTGTACAGGGACATGCTTGTAACTCGTACCCAGAGCCGATCAGACTGCACTGACAACCGTATCGAAAAATATAATGGCCACTTTTTATGCAGGAATTTGTCTGGTATTTGAATACGAAAGAAGTTTGGACAGGTGGTGGTGTTGTGCAGGCGTAGACTGGAGCTGGAGGCACAAGATCGTGGCTTTTTTCATGAGCTGTGATGACAATAAGCAGAACTCTGGCTGCAGAGAAATTGTCAAGGTATCGAATTTCAAAAAAAAAAAAAAAAACTAAGAATAACGGAGGACTGAGATCCAGAACTGCGTCGGCCATGACAGTTTGAAGAAAACAAGTGGCTGACACATTTCCTGCCAGCAAAACCCTTCCTCCGATAACACAACGCTCCTGTCAACAGGAAGTCTTCTCAGCGACTGCCTCTCAGCACGCTACACAACTTCAGCCCCATCTCCCCCTCCCTCTCCTCGATGTTCTGGGGGCGACCCGACGAGACAGAGGGGAAAGACGAAACCATGAACGGGTGTGTGTGAGCCCTTAGACCTTCAAACGCTCTTGGTCTGAGAGACAGGCTTTTAAAAAGCTTTGCACAATGCTCCTGAAATCAATTAAAGTGCAGAGACTGGGATCAGCATTACACACGGCGTCCCATTACCTCAGCGCTCAGAAATAACCTCCGTCAGCTTGGAGGCAGGGGACGATTTTAACATAGCCTCAGCTCATGAACAACACACTCGCACGCATATATACACACACACAAGCGGACAGACGGCCTTTTGGCATGGGTCGCTGCCTTAAGTCATGATAAAAACATTCAGCCACAAAAACCCCCTCATTACCTCAAAGATTTGAAACCCACACACACACACATACACACACACACACACATACATATACACACACTAGCAGCAAGAAAAGTTCTTCAAACTTGTGTTAAGTGCTCAGAGCATTTCAGTTTGACCTTCGTGAGGCAGAAGCTGTTCTGTTTAAACAGCTGCTAATGGGAGCACTGGCAAGGAGAGAGAGAGGGGGAGAGAAAGAGAGAGGGAGAGAAAGAGAGGGAGAGAGAAAGAGAGGGAGAGAGAGCACAAGAGAGAACGTGAAAGAGAAAGGGGAGAGGGAGAAAGAGGGAGACAGCTAGAAAGAGTGAGAGAGAGAGAGCGAGAGCGAGAGCGAGAGAGAGAGAGAGAGTAGACGCTTTCTGCTGGCTTCTGTGATGACATGCAGCCACGTTTTTTTAGTATGAGGGGCTTATCTTTGTCTCTATGGTAACTGTGTCTCTGGGTTGTTATTAGAAACCCTGAACTTCCTGTGCTTCTGCAGAATCAGCCAATCAGCTGTGGCGCTCTCACAGGCGGGCAGAGCTCTCTCTATAGGCAGCCAAGACCGGCCGCATGGGAGGGCCATAGAAACAGAGGGTCAGGGAGAAAAAAAAACTACTCCTGGCAGGAAATAAATCAACAACAACAACTTAAACAACAACAAAAGCAATTGCTTCTCCTAAAAAGCACAGTGCAAAGATGAGGCCTGGTGCAGAAGTGTGCATAATGGAACTTTCCAATGGGAATTAAAGTCCAGAGCTATTTATAGTAAAAAGATGATGCATGCCAAATAGACAGTGCCGCTTTTTTCCAGAAGGACATTACTGGCTTGTTTTTGTTTTTTTGTTTTTTTTAAACTTAATGGAAAATACAAGGTCAGCATTTTAAATTCCAAGAAAGATGTGGTTTAGAGACTTGCAGTCAAACAGCCAAAGAGAGAGAGAGAGAGAGAGAGAGAGAAAAGAGTCCAGCCCTGACGGCTTTAAAGCCCTGACACTTTGTGATGTGTGTGAGAGTGTGTATTCACACACACTTGCACTTGAGTTAAGAGGCAAACACTGGCAGGCTTAGGCTGAGCACGCGCTTAATGCTGCTGAATGCTAACAAGCGCAAGCTCAGGATTAGCAGAGCACAGAGACAGAGAGAGACAGAGAGAGAGACACAGAGAGAGACACACACAGAGACAGACAGAGACACAGAGAGAGACAGACAGAGACACAGAGACACAGAGAGAGAGACAGAGAGAGACAGACAGAGACACAGAGAGAGAGACAGAGAGAGACAGACAGAGACACAGAGAGAGAGAGACAGAGAGAGAGAGAGACAGAGACACAGAGAGACACAGAGAGAGAGAGACACAGAGACAGAGAGAGAGAGAGACAGAGAAAGACAGAGAGAGAGAGACAGAGACACAGAGAGAGAGAGACAGAGAGATTGATCAAGTATAAATAACTAAATGAAAGAGGAACTCCTGAACAGGAACGGGCCGAGCGGAGATCTGCCTGGGCGCAGCTGGCCGGGTGAGACGGCAGAAATGAAAGAAGAACCGAGATGCTGATAAAAAAGCTCAGAGGAAATAAAAAGCCCTGCACTTCTCATGTAGACCTGAGGATGAAAAACACTGACACTCTGCACAGTTTCCTATCATAAAGTATTGGCACTCAGACTGGTGAGGCTCTTCCCTGGCTCCTCGGCTCTGCAGATGTTTGCACGCCTCCAAACTTCTGTTTGTTTATTGCATGCTGAGGTTTGGTGACGAGACTCGGAGCAAAGTTCTGCAGGATTAAAACCCCAGAGCTGACCTTCAACACGCACAAAAGCATGAGAATGTCTGAAAAGAGAGGGAGACCGGAGAGGGAAGGACGTGGGAGTGTAACCCGAGTGGGCTCTCTCATGCGGAGCCAGCCTGGACCTCACACTGTTCACACATGCATGGGCTCTTATCCCCTCAGTACCCTTCCACAGAGATAGCAGCATGGCCCCCTCACATGCGCGCGCGCGCGCACACACACACACACACACACACACACACACACACATACAAACACGCTCCGGATGACCCCGGGAGCCCACGGATCACAGCAAGCAACCCACAATGAGCACTCAACAATAAAGACCTTTGAATCCTGATCTTCTCCTGATTGGACGCCTCCTCATGAGCTCCAGCTCCAAAGTGTTTAAATCCCACGGGTTAATCCGTCCATTCCACAGACTCAGGATTGTAGCAGGGAGCACAGTGGGCTTGAACATTCACTCCGCTCCTCTCTCCTCCTTGTGTCTCTGTGTGTGTCTCAGTCTGTCCCCTCCTTCTCTCTCTGCACTCTGTGCTCCTGTCTCGCTCCGCTCTGGAACTACAGGAGCCTGAAGAGGAGGGCAGCAGCAGCAGCGGCGGCGGCGGATACAGACCTCTGGGTCCTAGTGCCTCATGGGTTCAGTGAAAGGACGGCATTGTTCCTGTCGTGTGTGTGTGTGTGTGTGTGTGTGTGACCCTCAGCGACGCTCCTCAGACAGCCGAACCCCAGAGTGTTGGAGCGGTGCGCTGGAACATAGCAAAGATCACTAATTCTTCTTTTTTTTCTTTTTTTTCTTTTTTTTTTACATTTTTTTTATTTAGCTGAAAGTGCACACTTTGGTACTCATTTTAGGCAAATTCTCATTATTATTTAACTTATTGTCAATTATCTCATTCTCAATTCATTTATAAATTACATCTAATTTTACCAGAAATCACAAGCATGAAATTAAAAGCACACCTATTATTAAAAATTCACTTTTTAATCATGTTTAGACGGGCATGATGACATGATGACAAAAAAACATCTCCTGTTTTTTGTTCTATTTTTAATTCTTTTTGACGTTTAAACAAGCTCATTAAATTCCCCCTAATGTGAGCTCATCTAAGAAGAGCCTTGGCCTGTTCTGTGGATGGGTGTGGCTCAGCAGTAGCTCATTTACATGGACACTGAAACATGTGACGGAGGGGTGAATTAAAGGGAGTATGAGGTTAAAAATGCATTGTCTGAGGGTTAGTTTAGCTGGAGCACTAACACACACACACACACACACACACTCTGTGGTTGCTCTGAGACCCATGTTAGGTCAATTATGGGACCTTTAAATATGCATACAAAAAGGCTGTCCAACCGCACAGCAGATCTGGGTGTGGCTTCTTTCTGTCAGACTTAATAAAGCAAAGTTCAGATCCACAAAATTTCTCAATACCAAGGTGTAACATGGAAATTTTTCCTTGCTGATTTTTATTGTTGCTTTATTTTATTAAAGGAGGAGTTTGTAATGTTTAGACACCTCTGCTGGCTGTGAGGAGAACTGTGATTAAAGCAAAAACACTGACCAGACTTCCTGCTTCCCCAGATGTTCCCATCCCTTCCGTAGAAACACCACTGCTTTATAATTGGGGAATCGGGGAGGACCTGTGTAGTTCTGTTTTTCTGATGGCATAAATAGAAACTAAACAAGTATAAAGCAGGTTTTTCCTAATCTATCGTCTTAATTGTGTTATTATTACAAGTTTATAAACACTTTCAAAAACAAACTTTAAACTTTAAAAAGTCACAAATTGCAGCTTAAAAGAAAATAGTGAAGGAAAGCAGATATGTGAATATGTGAAAGCAGAAATAAAACTTGCAAAAATATTATTTGATCATTAAGAGAGTCCATAATGAAATTTTAAGAGTACAAGAATATTGTCTAAGCAAAGCTACATTTTTATGCTCTTTGCCTTCAAAACATAAATCAGGAGGGTAATTTAGTGTCATAACACTGCCACTAAAACAGCCTGCTACACAATGCTAAATGTGCTAAATGTGCTAAATGTGTATATTGCATGTTTTAGTAAAGCTCTGATTATTTGCAGCGCAGTAATAAAAAAGCTATCCTGGAAGCTAATTGTGCCTGTGGAAAAAAAAAATCCTATTTTAAAAACATTGCTCTGTTAGAATGATTGTATTTCCTGCCTGTTGTAAAGGGTTTGTTACCAGAAGCAGAGGCGAGCAGATCATTATTAGCGATGAAGCCATTAGGGAGTGTGCAGCTACTGCAGGCGAGTCTATAAATACCACAAGCAACAGAAAAGTGCAGGCGGAGAAACGAGCGAGGGAAAACTCGGGCTGCCTGAATCTGTCAGGAGGATCGTGCTGAAGGCTTCCGGTCACACCATCACCGGCTCCTCACCTCTGCGGGGTGCAATTTTACACTTTTACAGAACTTATAACTGCTTTTCACACGTAGTACAATGTGCATTAATAACTGGTTCAATTGTAGGTAAAAAAAAAATGTAACCAAAAAGAAGAA
>JAOVVB010000002.1:3151138-3164581 GCA_028570985.1 Heterobranchus longifilis
ATTTATTTAAAGTGACTTGTGACAGAGTGATTTGATGACCACAAAGTGTAGTTGTGCAGTGGCCACTAGTGTAAACGTACCTCCATCTCTTCTGCTGTTCTCTTCCACATAGATGGCAGTGGTGTCTGTTCTGCTCACACAGTCTAGCTACCAGTTTACGCATTTTGTATCACTTTCAAGTTATATCTAGTCTTGGCAATCTATACTCTGCATTTCTTAGATCCTCTACAGAGCATTTCAGGTAGTTTAAAACCAGGAACTACACTGCTTTGGTACTGCTTGGGATTCTATGCTAACATGATCATTTGCTAGTTTTGCTACACTTGCAATAAAATGAATGTGAAATAATTCTGCACACCATTTGTATCATTATTTTATCATTTTTAGAATTATATTTATAGTTGTCCCTTTAATCTCTGTACTAGACTGTGTTTTTGTACAACTGTGTATAAATATTTGAATACAGATCTTACGACACAACAAATCAGACTTTTTTCAGTTGTGTGTTAGAACACCCTGTCGATGAGCGACAGAATGTCAAGACTGAGGTAAAATAAATATTTTCAGCATGGCTGCTTCATATTAACTGAAAAACAAACGCTTCAGACCAGAGAGGTCAAAAACGACCAGCAGGATGAGTAAATCAAACAAAACAGAAAAAAAGTGCCAGGAGAGCAAGTCAAATAAAACACTGACCCAAACCTGTTGCAGCGGCAACGTGCTCTTCAGGGACAACATTTTGGCATGGTGCGTGCACAATCATTACCGTTCCTGCTCACCCTGATCGGTTCACGTTGTTGGACCAAAACCAACAGCAGATTAAAGTACAAATGAGAGGAAAGGAGAGTCTATTCTCTGTGCAATGTCACATTTCCCATGTGTAATGTAAGTGAGAGATAACGCTGAACAAAGCGCATGATAACAGAAAATAATGGACAAGCGGGAGGTTATTTTCTGCCGTTTCCTCCGCCATGGTCTTTATTTCCTATTATTGGGACGCACCGTTATCTCACTTACACCATGACCGCTTAACGTTGTTTAAACAAATTGATGCTTTTTAGCTATTTTGCTTCCATGTAGCTGGATAATATAACAACAGTGCTTCATTTTATTTCATTAACTAGCTTTCAAGGCTACAAATGTTGTTACTATGGTTACATATAAACAGACATTTTTCTCATCTGCATGTTCTTGCTTTTAATGAGATTTTGTTTCAGTCTAAGAAGCATAGCTACAGGCCTAACTGTTAAAAACCCACCGTGACACAGTGACATCACAACGAAAGAGACGGTCCAGTTCAAGCCCAATCTCAGGTATTCCTCTCATATTAATACAGCCTACATCAGCAATGTGTTTAATATGATGAAAAAGAAAAGGCCTCATAAAAGTCACTCGATCCCACTGAGAAAGAAAAAGGGTTCAGCCACTGACTGCACACCAACAGGGCTGTCTCTATGGCAACCAAACTCTTTCTCCTCTGCTGTTACACGTCTGGATGTTTACTGTCAGTATAATCTGCTCAGTGTGTCAGCAACAAATTATCATATTAACATGCTCTAAATACTAAGAGAAAAATATGCACTGATTTAACACTGTCTGAGCGCACGCCAGCGTCATCATGGCTTCCCTCATCGATTTCCTGCAAATCATATTGAGAGGCAGCATTATTGGGGCCGTAGCCTGTGTGCTGTTGCTACCGTGCGTGTCGATTTTCATGGCCTGGAGTTAAAGGGATAGATTTTCATCACATTTTCACATTTATGAAGATTGGCCTTGTGCCAACAGCGAGCCAGTCGTTCTGATAAGTACAGCTTCATAGGTTGACTCGTCCATTTTCAAATCTATTTCATTATTTTCATCATTTTTGCTCGAAGCCATGTCTTGCCTGTTTCTCATCACTGCCTACATGTGAGGCATTTTTAACAGGACACGACTCTTCCACTTCTTTAACTCCTTTGAATGTCTGATTCATTTACGCCTGGGGCAAACCGGTTCCTTTTAAAAGTGGGCCAAAAGCAGGGGGCCAAGCACGATTCTGCTGTCCAACTAGAGCTGGAGAGAAGACAAGCAGGATTAACAACATAGCACTTTATCCTACGTGTTTCTGAAGTCAGGATCCTCACATGGGTCTGTAGGAGTCTTCACAAAGCACTGACCCCATCTTATTGATTAGCATTATATATGGTTATCTGCCTCTTCATGCCTTTATCGCGCTGCTCGCTCACCCGCTAACTCGCTGCTGGTCCTTCTACAGACTGTGCCATGGTGTGTTGGGATGAGAGTCACAGTTGTTTCATTTTAGCTGTGGAACCAGCTCGCTTGTAAATGTGTTTTGCATTGGACTGCTACTGCTGTGCATTTCTGTTTCATTTCATTCTTTCTCATAATTCTGTCCAGAGTCAATTTAACTGCTGAGTGTCCTCTCTCACACAACAGCTAAACTTCTGTGTTTTTCATTAAGCGTGGACCCTTTTCTGCAATAAATGGTTGTATAGCTATTAATTTTAAACTATTATCTATTCAGATAAGACGGCCAAACCAAATAACTCTTTGTGTTGCTAACCCCAAGGAGGACGATCTCCAGGTACAAAGAATCCTTTTTACACTTCTCCAACCAAAATTAGCTTTTCAGCACAAAAAGATATTGTACGTGAATAATAATAAAATAATCCATGATGCAGTGGTGCTTTACCATCCTGAATTTCTGTAGTGCTTTATTCCTTTTACAAACACAGAAAGTGGCACTTAGAGCTGGCACTACTGTCAGTCATGCTCTTAAATCACTAATCAACACCTTGATATAATGATAATTCTGCTCTGTGTTGATTCTGTTTTTGTGGCTCCTCAGTAAGAACTAATCCCTGACATTTATCCAATCAGGACAATGTCAGAGATTTAGAAAGTAGCATTCAGGCATTGTAGATTTCAGAATACTGAAAGCAGGACCTGTATTCATTTGAAATCGCTGACTATACTTTTAATAAAAGTGCTGCATATTGCACTTTAACTGGAAGGTCCTTTTTGCTGCGGTGTGCTGAGTCAAATATACTCCACAAATATAGTCACAGGTTGAGTTCCCTTTATTAACCTCAAAACATTCCTGCTTTACTCCGGGACAATGCTCACTAATTATATTTTACTCACTGTAGGACTGAAGAGCACCCTAAAATCAATCTGCATGCAAATGACCTGAGAACACTCTGATTTCTCCTTTTGCATTTGTCTTTTTTTCTTTTATTAAAAAAAAAGAGGTGAATCTTATTATGTCTCAGCTGACTTGTTCATTTTTTCAAGTCTTTCACCTCCCACCAGACGGTGCTCGCATTTATGTCTCCTGAGTAGTTTGTCCATTTGTCTGTGTCACCATTTTTGTCAACTGCAGTAAAGAGTAGGCCGGTTAATCTTCCAGTTCAGCTGGAACATGGACACTGGTAATTAGTAGGCTCCTGCACCATGAATCACTAACCAGTAGGCAAACCACAGAGAATGGACAGACAAGCCGAATCAATCGGTACTGGTGTCCCATTCGTAGGGTCATGTAGTGGAATTAATATAATTGACCTTTGGCAGAAAACTGACAACATGCTAAAGTGCTGAGGAGCAGCCAAGTCACACATCATTAATGCTGACTGGAACAGCGGCGATGCCCTGTTCATCTCTGTGACATTGTGTAGGGAGCTGTTCTCACTGCTAGATAGCTGCTAGACTAATATTCTCAGAGAAGACTCATTTGTAGCTCACAAAATTTAAAGTGCAGTTTGTCTTTTTGGAGTGATATAACATTATTATAACGAGTCATTAAACGTATGTATTGTATCTCATTCCAGTGGGTCAGAGCACAGAAAAACAAGACAGGTACATAAAGGCATATAAATACATAAGTAATTTCATCAAGCATGAGAAGAGTGAACAAGACTTCACAAACATGCAAAACCTTACAAAACAGGCCAATAGGAACAGACAATAAACCAATGAGGGGTGGAATCAGGACTGGAACAAAAGACAAACTATTGGCACTTGGTGGTTGCTGAGGTGAAACACACAGCCTTTTAGAAATAGATATCTTCATCAGGAGGAAAATAATATTCAAAGCAAATATCTCTTAGACACGTTTAGTGAGGAAATAAACCAGAATTAAGCAAAGGCTAGCAGTCTACACGCGCATTCCTCTTGCTTTAAACTGAACATTTACTGCTTATACAGTACCTTGTAAGTAATCTCTTAAAGTAAAGACAGATGCAGAGCTAATTTCTACCCAAACCCATGTCACAATATTGCAAATCATAGTAACTTTGTATTTGGTATCTTTGATCTAGGAAACATAATGACACCGAACATTACATACTGCACCTTTAATCCCAAAGCTCTGCGCTGCTGAGTTACAGCCTCGCCTGCATGTGGAGAGATATTTCTGCCTGCAGAGTAAATACAATATCTGGAAATAGTAACGAGTTCACGAGGCAAAAAAAATCACAACAACTCCACAATGAATATCTTTCATACAGTCTTTTGAGCAAGTGTTAAACTAGTGTACAGGAACAGTGTGTCCTTGAGCCCGCATGAATTGAACGCGCTCGCTGTGTGAATGAATACACGGCATGAAATAATGAATGAGCTGTACAAATCTGATGAATGAAAGACCTTCACCTTTGCAGAGGAAATTACTCTTCTCCCTCTCCAAACAGACAGAGAGGTGGCTAAATAAAAATGTCTTAACCAGCCTTTTTTCCTCACCGTACCTGTAATTATGTATTAAGGCTTGAAAAAGCAGGCAGTGCCTTTTCCTGCGCTGGAGTATTAAAGGCCGATAAGAGGTTCTTAGAAGCTGCCGGTGCCATTTACCCGGCGAACTGTATTACTGTAATATGGATATCAAGAGGTCATGCTCTGTTTGCACATATAATTACAGCTCTGACTTGCACCGAGAGGCGAAGTCATGACAAGGTGAAAGCATGTGTGTATTGGGGGGATCAAGTGCCTGGGTGCTTTGTCCTAAATATCTCACCTGCAGAGGACATGGTGTTCCCTAAGAGTATCACACAACAGCCTCTTAAAGATGATACAAGATGCCACCCCATTAACCGTGACTTCAAAGAGTAATTGGCTCATTAATGCAACTTCAAAGACTAATCAGCGGTAAATTCTTAACTGACTGATGATATATGCGCCTTTTTCCTCCCACATGAATCAGACAAATTAATTAATCATCTAGAAATAATGATCATCCAGATCAATAATGATCAACTCATCGCTACATGCTGCCAACTGATTCACTCCGTACTCAATGCATTAACATGCGCACTAATGACACGATCGTTATCTGATTCTTCAATTACCAGATAAACAATAAACAAAATACATGTAATAGCAGCTGATACCGGATTTTATCCCACAACACAATTCTCAAATCTGTATTCTGGTTGGTGGGAAAGTGTTGATTAATTTTCTGCAAGAGCAGCTGTGACAGCAGTGCAGCTAAGGTTGATACGAATACACTCATTCAAATATGTTTCCTTTCCTTTACAAATAAAAACAACTGTTTTGAAGAAAAAACATAATTGTTGATACAGTGAAGGTTCGCTGTAGGGAGATGTTTATGTGTCCTTTATGAAAGGAGTCTCTAGTACCAGGAGGAAAGCGGTATGTTTAGAGTGGAGTTCATGCTTTGCAGTTTGTTTTTTCCCCCTTTTTTCAAGAGAGAGAATAAAGAGAGCCTGGTAAGGGAACAAATATTTATCACTGCTATAACCTAAGTGCCAACAAGAACCAACTGGTTTCTTGAACACTCCATAATAGTTAGGCATATATTTAAGTGATAATATATATATTTTGTAGAATGGTAGAGTTTTCTCACTGGCATACTGACTTCCAGAATCAGATTTTGTACAAGTTAGCATATTTATTATATTTTAGAACAAATGCTGACTCCTTGGAGATTCAAAGCATTATTTTGAATATTGTCACTTCTAGGACCTTTTAAATATACAGTACATTTAGCTAAAGATGAGAAATGGATTTTTTATATTGATAATATGCATAAATATTACACTATCATTAAATTCTTAATCTTTCACCAAAAAATCTGTATGAAGTGAGAAATAAAGTTCCACGGTGACATCCAGAGTAACGATCTTTACCAGTTTGGTCCTGGAGGTTGATCTGATTTAAACCTGGAAATAACAACGAATAATGTTTAACTATTCATTTTAACCTCCTTAAACCATGAAATTAAAATAAAAAAGGTTTGACTTATTGTTATTTGGTGTGTGCTCGCCTCAGGTACTGAGAACTTTATGAGGCGTCGGACTTTTTCGGCTGTGCGGCAGAGCGTGAATAAATCCGACGCAGTTCCCCTGGAATCCTTTCCATTACATTGGAGCTCTTGTGCAGCTAAATTCAGCTTAAGGCCTTAAGACAGAGAAACGTATCTATAAATCATGTTTAATAAGCTCCCTGTAGGAAGATCGATATACCCGTTGCACCTCAGAACTTCAGAGTCACAGTTAACATTTGTCAGTGACGACTGCTCCCAGAGTAACATTTGTTCAGAAGAGATATTTTAAAACAGAGGTGTGAAAAGGGAACATGCCGATTTATCAGTTATCGCTATTTCCTTTTCTTATCCATCTCTATCTAATAGATAGCAGTATATCCTAAATAAAAAAAAACTTTTAGAATCCAATCTGCAAAATTTTGTATGGGTCGGGGTAAGATTTCATAGTTTTACTTAGAAATTTGTTTATAGGAAAATATAAATCAAATCCAACCACACTGACCTTAAATGTGATCATGTTTGAAAGAATCTAATTCTGAGGAGAGATAATAAGAGTCCAGGAAAAGGTATATTTGATTCTTCCTGGCACACGAATCAGTCGTTATACTTTATATAGCAGTCATTAGCATGTTTTATTTTTTATTTTATTATTCAAATTAAAGAAAAATCTTGGACCCTAGTGGCTTTTATGCCAACATATTTACACGTAGGCCTGAGCTTCATATACACAGTATACAGTACTTCTTAATAGAATTATGCCACTTAAAAACAATCAAAAGTCAAAACAAACAAATTATTTTTTCTTAACCTCATTTCATCTATTTATCGCAATCGCATTTGTTGCCCCCCCCCAATATTCTCTTTATATTAATACAGTCAGTGCACCCAGGATCCACTTGTACAGTACTATTTGATAAATTTCACTGTGTACACCACAGTGCTGTTAAATTCTTAATCCCTAATTGTCAGAAGGTTATCAGTAGCTCTGACAGACGTTCATTGGGAAATCACAGATTATACTCATGGCATTTGAATTTAAATTTCCTGAATTTCTGAACATCTGAATTTCCAAAATTGACTAAAAGGTGAATTTGCATAGCACATAGTCTGCCTTATATTAACTGCAATCAGAGCTGGGATATTTGCCAGAAATACCATATGACTATATCCAGTATAAGTTTAAAGAACTTATTGAAATCATTTACAGAATTATGGCAAAAGTGTTAAACTGAGGATATTTTATTCCACCTACATTCATTTCTATTTGTAATTTTTTTAAAAGGTGTATAAAAATACTGACAACAGTGTATTGTAACATGCTAATGTTATACCAAAATTAATATTATATCATCATCTTGCCCAACCCTTACTGCAAACAAAACACAAGTGTGGCTGATGGATGTAAGTGGCTCTCGTAACTCCTAGTGCTGTGTATCTAAGCACATCTAAGTTATGACTGAGGTATCGGGGGGCTTATTTCTGCTTTATTGCAGCTGTAATTAACACTCCATTATGAAACACAGAAACACAGTGTGTGTACTTCCTGTCTCCTTTTCACCATGTTCCTCTGGTAATGATCATGTTTCTCCTGGTCATCTCCATCCCTGAGCATTTGGACCTGATTACTCTGTTATCGGAACAACTTTTCCTTCACAGTGACACTTTAAACATCTGATGGAGGACAGAGAACCGAGCAGGGTCTCTCTCTCTCTCTCTCTCTCCCGCTTTTCCCTCTCGGTGTATCTGCAAGCAGGTAGAACAGGGGAGCAAGGTCCCTCATTTGTATCTGTCAAGGCTGATTAATGATATTTCATCCTCTCCGTGTTCTCCTTTTTCTTTTCCATTGCTTCTCTCGCTCTCTTTTTTTCCCTGTTTTTCATCCACCTGCTTAATGTGGGAGCTGGTTCAGAGTGGGGGTGCAACTTCATTTATTGGGACACGTCATGTTTGTGCCCAAACTTGGCATCCCTGTGCTTGTACATGTTTGCTTTACAAGTGCTTCAGCTTAGAGAACATGTATACAGTGTTTAATAATGTCCAGGTTGTCATGCTGATTCAGCAACCTTTTCCTCCCCACACATACACACACACCAGCGCACACACGAGCACACACACACACATAGTTATTGAGCTATTGCAGTAGCTATAAAGCCCCCACTATCTCCGGCAGTCCAAACAAGCAGCATCTCTCCCTCTCTCTCTCTCAGTGCAGGTCTGCTTTTCTCTTCTTATGATGACTAAATCACTCAGAGTTCCAAAGGATCTTTTCAGCAACCCTAAGCCACAGAATTAATGTCTTCAAAAGTTAAAGTTTCTTAGTTGCAAGGAAAGTGCCATCATCAGGCTGGCATACATCATACACACATTTCATTTTCAACACAACACCAAGTTTTTACTGTAGGGGGCTTGGGCATTTTACACACACACACACACACACACACACACACACACAAACACACACACACACACACACACACATACACACACACACAAGTGTGGAAGGTGTGGATTAAACCAGCTTTCTCCTGATCATTTTTTCCACAGTGGTCCATCGCTGGGAATGAGCTGTGTGTGGATTAAACGTGTATTTGATTAAAAAACTATTTGATTATTTCTTTTTTTCTCCTCTTGCAAGTCCATTTCTTTGCTCGCTGCCTCCTGAGCCCCTGGTGGATTTGCTGGGGAGAGTGCACACACGTGCTGTGTCGTACAAACGAGGACTCGGGACTGATTACAAAAACAAATTAATCTTTATTCAGATGGGAGTGCAGTAAATCTCGACAAAACACAAACATGTATTTACAGTTCCATTATCGTGTGTAACAAGAGTGGTATAAAACCCTCAGCAAGAGTTTGCCTGGGCCTTTTCTTAATGGCTGCACAGCGGCATTTTTCAGCAAAACTGATTAAAAATGCAATCTGATTATGAGCTCTCGTCTTCAGAACTCCAAAGCAAGCCGCCTGTTCCTCAGGTGCAAATGGGTTTAGTGGAGAAGGATTAGAAGACATCTAGCCCTCGACATGCTGTGTAATGGGTTTGAAGTGACTCAATGGCAGATACACAGGAGTGAACGGGAAATACCTGAAGAGCTCTCAGCTGTAAACCCACCGGCAACGCTGATTTGAGTGAGGATTGCACGAGTGGAGAGAGTGAATTAGACCTGCCGGGACTGGGTTCATCCTTAATGCAGCCTGTAAGACGACTGTACAATAGAAATGTGTGTCTGCCTATTACTCGGCACAGGCTCGCGCCCACCGGATCGATATGACATCAAAGCTCATCATCAAACCCGACTCTCAGGCACTGAAGTTCGTCTGCCTTTTAACAAAGAGGCCAGAGTGCACTTCACTAATGGCTCATTGCTGCACATCAGGAAGTCAGGAGGATGAGGGGAGGTTAGAGCCTACAAAAGACTGCGAAACCAGTCTGAATCTGTACTTCTGAATTTTAGCCTTTTCTAACACAGCAATAGTTTTAAGGTAATTTGTAGATGATTTGAATTAATGGTGTTCCAAAATATTAATAATAACTACACTACATATTATTCTATAATACATTTTAAAAACAGCTATTGTAAAATTGCTAGTATATGAGATTAGAAAAAAAATTAAGTATGAGATTGTACCTGTATAGGCATTCAGAGAGAAAACAGTAACTCTGCTTCAAAACACAACCTTGTTGGTGATAGTTAACAGCATAACAAAGAGGGCTTTATTCATTACCTTTCTGAACCAATCCCTATAGCAAGTCTGATTGACTTGCATTGTGACCCACAATCACAACTCATATGCAGTTAGTTTTATACAGAAATACTTTTCCAAAATAATGAAATGTTAAATGTGACTGTCTTAACAACTCTTATCCAAACACCAACACATATGATCAGAGTCATGATCAGAGTTTTGAGTCCTGGGTTCTATAAACAAACAAAACCCGACGTTTTGTGAATTAAGATATTTTTCTACTGAAATGTTTTTCTTTCTGTTTTTTAATCTGCTGTTCCACAAACCTTCTGCTTCACTACACTGTCTGAGCTGTTGGCAGCCCATAACCCATAATGTCCTCAAAGTCCTTGAAGCTGATGTGTCCATCTGAGTCATGGTCCATGTGTCTGTCAGGAGATAAAATTCACCCAGTTACTGACGGCACACAGAAAACTCTCCCCATACAAACACATTATAATAGGCCTGATGGTTATTTCCAGCTTTAGAAGCAGATATAGTCCTGTAGGCAAGTGCGTAATCTTGTTAGTTGATGGATCTTAAGTGCAAGTGCACAGAAGCCTGAAACACTGAGAAAAAGCCAGAATGCCACAAACACAACACACACACACACACACACACACACACACACACACACACAAGAGAGGCAGAACACTGAAGGCAGTATTGAGAATGTACTGGGCACAGATCTTAACATGAAGCAGAAAACAGGAAAACCGAAAAACATTCAGTTTCGTTTCTCAAATTCAATACACCACTCTGTCTTTAAAGTCAATACTTGTCATAGTAATCAGTCTTGCTGTAATTCAGTCCTAGCTGTAGGCCTGTGGCACTATTAGTTTCAGTCATTTCCAAGGAAATTATTCAGAAACCTGTGACAAATCCAGCCAGTGGAGCTCTGCCATGCCCTCAGAGCAAGTCTGCAGTGACTATCAGAAGTGTGCACTCCATTTTGCTTTCACTGTCCAATCACATCAGGCCAAAGTCAAGCCTAATATCTTAGAAGGTAGTAAAAAATCTTGCATATATCTGTGGTCCAGACAGTCCTTCTTTATAGAAGAGAGCCAAGCAAAAGTCAGGAAAGAGTAACACAAACGTCAAGTGTGATGCTACTTAATAATCAGGAGATACTCCATTTTTAACAGGTCAAAGTACACCTGAAAGAAATGCACTTCTGTGAAATGTATTTGTGTTCGTATGGCTGCTGTGTTAGCTGTACAAACAGGTTTCTGATTTCTCCCAGCTGTAGTAATGGCTCAAAAATTGTGCGAAATGTTAGCAATCAAAACCAACCCAAATGCAACTCAAACACCTTTACTAAACTCTGCTCTTACAAAATAACATCATGTTTACAATGGAGAAACATTCTAAGCTGGCCTTCTATTAAAAATCATAGGGAGATCATCAGAGAAGTCACTCAAAGTCTGGAACTAGTTTGGTTCCACCACACTTAACAAAAATGTAGTCACTGACCAAAAAAGAATAATAAACCAGTATCAATTGTGTAAGTTTTTTGGAGGTGAATTTTGGTCCATAGACTTTGTAATTGTTTTTTCCCCTGTCATAATGGATCACAGAATTCAAAAACATGCAGAGCTCCTTGTTTGGTGTTGCCGCAGAAAGCTCTGAGCTTCTCTACTGAAGCACCAATAAAACCCTTACATACAGGGGCATGATACATTTCTAAACTGTAGGCTCTAATAAATACCACACTGTGTATGGTGTTGTGTATTATGGAAAAGCGTGGCAGGGTCATAGCTTCTGAATGGAGCTTCAGAGCCTCTTTGGGAACATGGAAATGTCGCGTAACACTTTTACACAATAATGTAAAGTACAGTGCTAATGTGAAGGAGGTAAGAGGTGTGTTTGGGTCAGTGTGGTCTATGAATCTGTCATGCAGTTTTATCTGAATGCTCACTCACTCACTCATCTTCTATACCGCTTTATCCTGTATTCAGGGTTGCGAGACCTGGAGCCTACCCCAGGAGGCTTAGGGCACGAGGCAGGGTACACCCTGGACAGGGTGCCAATCCATCCATCGCAAACTCCATGCACACAGAGACGGGAATCGAGCCTGGCCGGGAATCGAACCCGGACCCTGGCCGGGAATCGGACCGCGACAGTGCTAACCACTACAGTGCTAACCACTACACCACCGTGCCGCCTATCTGAATGCTGATTATGATAAATATTAATAGTTTTTAATTATGATTGAATAAATGTAAAACTACAAATCCAGGGCCAAAGAAGTCAACTCGCAGCATCAGCTTCATGGGAAAGTCAAATTTCACAAGCACCATTAGAGACACGCTAACACTGCTGTGTGCAGTCTGAGTGACCTAAGTGAGCCGGTGTTTGACTTACTGTATTTCACGTCCTGATGGGGGTCGTGTTTACCTGCCCGGGCCTTTTATCAGAATGGAGGGTTAGTCACATGGCAAGGAACAGTCCAGAGACAGGGTCTGGTTTTATTACTTTTACTGCAGGTGAGATGTGAATGAGGTGGTTCTATAGCACGGCTAAACGCAAACCGGTTAATATTTTTCCATATTAAATATTTAATACATCTAGCTACAGGTTATATTACTGTGGAACTATAAATAAGATTAGAGATCATATGAAAGAAAAAAGCATTATGTCTCAGGTGCAGCGCAATTCTTATATTAATATATACACACTAACGCACACTAAATCTATTACATTGGGTTGGCATGTTGCATCATGGACATTAAATAAGATTTACAGTCAGGTCCAGAATTAATAGCAGTCTCAAAGAGAATGAGTGAGTGAAAAAAAATCAGCCTTGAAATTGTTGTATTAAAAGAAACATTATACTAAAGTATTCACATTTCCTGATTCACCTTTAATCTAACAAAATTAATTTAAATAAGAATTTAACATTTTACTAAATTTTTTACACACCTTAATAATTCATACAATTCATACGAAAAAAAACTTAAAAAAAAAAAAAAAATTTTTACCTTTTTAATCAATCTATTGTTGCCCTAGGGTATAAATATGAGGCTGAGCTCATGTGAGGAAAGAACATTTTCCAAATTGTTGAACTGCACATATTATGAAATTAATATGAATCATACAGGTGGTTAAAAAAAAAAACATGAAACAGCTACAATTTTAGAGGACATCTATCAGGAAGAGACATGTGATCAATGAGGTGGCAGTATGATGAGGAAGCAAACAAGATTTCAAGAATGGCACAAGTTCATGAACAGGTTTTAAAATCAACAAGGGAGAAGTGAGGAAGGAGAAAAACAGCAGAGATCTTGGACTTTTTTTCTGTACTGTACATAATGCTCCCAAAGCTTCTGAAAACTATGGTGTTAAATCTCGGAAATTGGACAGCATGCATATGTTACAGCCTAAATTACTACGACAGGGTGCCAACTGTTTTGGAGCTAACTGTATCATAGTGAGAATGTGACTCA